>CM039673.1:23450509-24036576 GCA_022496015.1 Hordeum marinum | reverse complement strand
TTCGAGGCCATCGCTAACGGGGTGGACTCAAAGGGGTTGACCGGGACGAAAGACACGGGTTTACCCAGGTTCGGCCCCTCAAATCGAGGTAATAGCCTATGTCCTGCTTGTGTTTTGTATTGCTTGCTGTATCGATTACAAGGAGCTAGAAGCTTGACCTAGTTCTCGATAACCTATCCCCTAAGTTTCCCCAGGTCTGCCTTTATATAGGAGGTCAGGACCACCGGGTCTTTACAACTATGTAACCGAGTCTTTCTCTATCTTCTTGTCCAAGCTGTCTCTGAGGCGGTTTACACGGTCGGGTCTTCTCCGTCCGAGCCACCTTACGGCCCACTCCATGAGCTGTCTATCTCCTTGGGCCGTAGGTTTTACGGCTCTCCCCTGGGCCAGCTCACGAGCCATCAACATGACCCAGAGCCTTAAGGGCGGGTCATATTACAGGGTTATATCCCCAACACTATCCCTCAGGTGATATTCGCTTCATCTGTTCTATAACACATATTATTTTCTCTGAGAACAATTACTTTTCATGCAATATTTGTATGCAGGACAATTAGAATTAAAACACGGAGGAGGAGCGTGCACCAGCATCATTCTGCATTGGTGTTTGTCTATATTGCATTATCCAAACGGACTCGCGCACCGGCTTCCGACGCCATGGCCGCCGCCTACGGTCGCACCGGCTTATAACGCCACGGCCGCCTCTTACAGTCGCACCAGATTACAATGCCACAGCCGCCTCTCTCGGGCACGCCGGCTTACAATGCTGCGCCCGTCTCTCGCGACTTCACCGGCTTACAAACGTCACGGCCGTCTCTCGCGACTTCACCGGCTTACAACACTGTGACGTCTTCACCGGCTTACAACGCCGTGGCCGCCTCTCATGGGCGCACCGGCTTACAATGTCGTGGCCGTCTCTCGCCATCCACGCTGGCTTACAACGCCGTGGCCGTCTCTCACCAACCCCGTCAGCTTACAACGTCGTGGCGTCTTTCACAACAGCACTGGCTTACATGCCACGGCTGGTTTCTACGTCTACATCAACACGCCAGTGGTGGCATACAACGGTACAAGCCGTCCAGCTGATGCGCGCAAGCCCCGTCCATAGTCCAATCTACATTGACATATCGGTGTAGTGCTTGCTTATATGAGCTGCCCAACAGACGCGCACAAGACGCCGCCCACAGTCTGATTCTACATCAACATATAGGTGCAGTGTTTCGTCTATACCAGCCGCCCAAACCGACAAACGTGCAAGTCCCCGCCACTTCGGTTTGGTTAACTTCAACAACCAGCCGGAAAGAACGATCGACCGGATCATTGAAACAATTCATACGGTATCATCTATAACCTGCCACGGTCAACATCGACCATCAGTGGAGGACTCTCAAGCCGCCTCTTTGAGTCAACTTAAGATTCGGGGCTACAGACATGGCAAGACACATTTTTTTCGGTTTTTCCAAAGGGAACCCCGGGTCTTTGCAAGAGAAAACCCATCCTTGGGGCTATTACATTATTGGCGGAAGAATTAATTAGTTTCCCAAGAGGACGAACCGCCGAGATATACCGTTCAAACACGGGTGCCACAGATTCATTGGATCATCATATGTCACTTGGGGGTTTCGGCCGTTTCTTCATTACAAAATGGCGATTTACAAGATGATGAAAAAAGTTGACTCTGTCAACATGATCGTCCAGGGGGCTTCCCCACCCACCGGGTGTAGCTTATCACACCCTATCGGTCGGCTCTCAAGCCCAAAATAGTTGACTACCGTCAACATGATCGTCCAGGGGGCTTCCCACCCACCGGGTGTAGCTTATCACACCCCTATCGGTCGGCTCTCAAGCCAAATAGTTGACTCCGTCAACATGATCGTCCAGGGGGGTTCCCACCCACTGGGTGTTGCTTATCACACCCTATCAGTCAGCTCTCAAGCGAAATAGTTGACTCCGTCAACATGATCGTCCAGGGGGCTTCCCACCCATCGGTGTAGCTTATCACACCCTATCAGTCGGCTCTCAAGCCAAATAGTTGACTCCATCAACATGATCGTCCAAGGGGCTTCCCACCCACCGAGTGTAGCTTACCACACCCTATCGGTTGGCTCTCAAGCCAAATAGTTGACTCCGTCAACATGATCGTCCAGGGGGCTTCCCACCCACCAGTTGTAGCTTATCAAATCCTATCGGTCGGCTCTTAAGCCAAACAGTTGATTCCATCAACAAAGGTCACTTGGGGGCTTCCCACCCACCGGGTGTAGCTTACACACCCTCTTGATCGGGTCTGAAGCCAAACAAGGTTAAACCTGCCTGTAACCTATGCTACTCTGCTAATCTTGCCAAACTCTTACCAGTTAATCTCACATAGAGACCCTAAGCCAGTTCAAAGAAATTGAACGGCCAGTCTCCATAGAGAACACACATCCAAACCTTAAAAGCGCATGACAACCTCTGCTTCCCTCTGCGAAGGGCCTATCTTGTACCTTTACTTTTTATCTTTAAAAGAGTCGTGGTGATCAACACCAATTCCTTATTCTGCCATTATCTTGGCAAGCGTCATGTGCTAGGGAAAGATCTATATTCATATATTAACTTGGAAGTAAGTAATCATGAATTATTATTATTGACATTACCCTTGAGGTAAATCGTTGGGAGGCGAAACCATAAGCCCCTATCTTCCTTTGTGTCCAACTGAAACTTTGATCTCATGAGTACCACGTGAGTTTTAACCATTGTGGAAGGCTAAAAGATGATTGAGTATGTGGATTTGCCTTGCAATCTCTTATTTGACTCTTTCCGATGTTATGATAAATTGCAATTGTTTCAATGAACAAAGACTGTTGGTTGTTAATTCTCAATAAGATTCTTGATGCATGCTTTACATTGTGAATGAATTGTCATTTTTGCATAAGGGATTATATGATGATATTGCTGTTCTAAATATGATCATGATGCCTGCATGTCCATATTTTTATTTTATCGACACCTCTATCTCTAAACATGTGAGTATATTTATCGATCTCGGCTTCCTCTTGAGGACAAGCGAGGTCTAAGCTTGGGGGAGTTGATACGTCCATTTTGCATCATGCTTTTATATAGATATTTATTGCATTATGGGCTGTTATTACACATTATGGTACAATACTTATCCCTTTTCTCTCTTATTCTACAAGGATTACATGAAGAGGGAGAATGCCGGCAGCTGGAATTCTAGGCTCGAAAAGGAGCAAGTTTGAGATGCCAATTCTGCACAACTCCAAAAGCCGTGAAAATTGACGAGGAATTATTTTGGAATATATAAAAAATACTAGGCAAAAGAAATATCAGAGGAGAGCCACCAGGAGGCCTCGAGCCTGCCAGGCACGGCCTACCCCCTGGCCGCGCCTGGGGGCTTGTGGGCCCCCTGTGGCCCCTCCGGCCCCCATCTTCTCCTATATGGAGGGTTTCGTCCGACAAAAAATCATAACAGAGGTTTTGGGAGGAGACGTCGCCCCCAAGAGGCGGAACTTGAGCAGAACCAATCTAGAGCTCCGGCAGGGCTGTTCTGCCGGAGAAACTTCTCTCTCGGAGAGGGAAATCATCGTCATCGTCATCACCAACACTCCTCTCATCGGAGGGGACTCATCTCCATCAACATCTTCACCAGCACCATCTCATCTACAAACCCTAGTTCATCTCTCGTACTCAATCTCCGTCTCACAACTTCGATTGGTACTTGTGAGGTTGCTAGTAGTGTTAATTGCTTATTGTAGTTGATGCTAGTTGGTTTGTTTGGTGAAGATCATATGTTTAGATCCTTAATGATATTCAATACCTCTCTGATCATGAACATAACCATACTTTGTGAGTAGTTACTTTTGTTCCTGAGGACATGGGATAAGTCTTGTTAATAGTAGTCATGTGAATTTGGTATTCGTTCGATATTTTGATGTGTTGTATGTTGTCTCTCCTCTAGTGGTGTTATGTGAATGTCGACTACATGACACTTCACCATTATTTGGGTCTAGAGGAAGGCATTGGGATGTAATAAGTAGATGATGGGTTGCTAGAGTGATAGAAGCTTAAACCCTAGTTTATGCCTTGCGTCGTAAGGGGCTGATTTGGATCCACTAGTTTAATGCTATGGTTAGACTTTGTCTTAAGTCTTCTTTAGTAGTTGCGGATGCTTGCGAGAGGGGTTAATCATAAGTGGGATGTTTGTCCAAGTAAGGACAGCACCCAAGCACCGGTCCACCCACATATCAAACTATCAAAGTAGCGAACGCAAATCATATGAACATGATGAAAACTAGCTTGACAGTAATTCCCATGTGTCCTCGTGAGAACTTTACTTTATATAAGAGTTTTCTCAGGCTTGTCCCTTGCTACAAAAGGGATTGGGCCATATTGTTGCACCTTTGTTACTATTGCTACTCTCTACCCGTTACAAATTATCTTATCACACAACTATCTCTTACCGACAATTTCAGTGCTTGCAGAGAATACCTTGCAGAAAAACCGCTTATCATTTCCTTTTGCTCCTCATTGGGTTCGACACTCTTACTTATCGAAAGGACTACGATAGATCCCTATACTTGTGGGTCATCAAACTTCACAACAAGACTTGCAGGCAATGTGACTAAGTGTTAGTCATGGGATCTTGTATTACGGAACGAGTAAAGAGACTTGCCGGTAACAAGGTTGAAACTAGGTATGGAGATACCGACGATCGAATCTCGGGCAAGTAACATACCGAAGAACAAAGGGAACATCTTACGGGATTAACTGAATCCTTGACATAGAGGTTCGACCGATAAAGATCATCGTAGAATATGTAGGAACCAATATGGGCATACAGGTCCCAGTATTGGTTATTGACCGTAGAGGTGTCTCGGTCATGTCTACATAGTTCTCGAACCCACAGGGTCTGCACACTTAAGGTTTGGTGACGTTTCGGTAGTACAGAGTTATGCATGGTGGTGACCGATGGTTGTTCGGAGTCTCGTATGAGATCCAGGACGTCACGAGGAGCTTCGGAATGGTCCGGAGGTAAAGATTGATATATAGGATGTCCTACTTTGGTCACCGGAAAAGTTTCGGGCTCATCGGTAGGGTACCGGGAGTGCTGGTAGTGTACCGGGAGACCATCGGGAGGGGTATTTCGACCCAAGAGGCTACATGGGCTGTGGGAGAGTGAATACCAGCCCTTAGTGGGCTGGTGGAAGTCCCACACTAGGCCCATGCGACTGGGAAGAAAGCCCAAAAGGAAAAAGGTGGAAAAAGGCAAAAGAGACCAAATAAGGAAGGAGTCATAATCCTACTAGGAGTGGAGGAGGAGGACTACTCCCTCCTGGTTCGACCGACCCCAGGGCTGGCTCCTTGGGAGACAAGCCTCCTCCTACTCTCCTCCTATATATACTAGAGGGTTTTAGGGTTTTGGCACTTGATTTTCAGCCACGTGCAACCCTACCCTCTAGTTCATAGTTTCTCCTCTAGATTGGATTTCTGCAGTGCTTAGACGAAGCCCTGCCGGAAAAATTACTCCACCACCATTGCCGTGGTGCCATCATGCTACCGGAGAACTCTTCTACCTCTCTGCTCCCTCTTGCTGGATCAGGAAGGTGGAGATCGTCATCAAGCTGTACGTGTGCTGAACGCGGAGGTGCCGTCCGTTCGGCGCTAAATCGGAAGGACCGTGATCAAAATCGTGAGACGGATCATGATGAGATCGCGGGACGGATCGTGATGAGATCGCAGGACGCTCGGCGATTTGGATCGCGAAGACGTTCGACTACACCAACCATGTTTCTTAACACTTCCCGCTTAGCGATCTACAAGGGTACGTAGATCCACTCTCCCTCTCGTAGATGCTCATCACCATGGATAGATCTTGCAAGTGCATAGGAAATTTTTTGTTTCCCATGCAACGTTCCCCAACAATGGCATATTGAGCTAGGTCTATGTGTAGATGAGATATCGAGTAGAACAGAAAGAGTTTGTGGGCATAGATGCTTACATTGCTTCCTCCCTTGGTCGTGTTTTGGTTCAGCGGTATTGTGGGATGAAGCAGCCTGGACCAACCTTACTCGTACGCTTACGAGAGACTGGCTCCATCGACTGACATGTAACCTCGTTGCACAAAGATAGTTGGCGGGTGTCTGTTTCTCCTACTTTAGTTGGATCAGATTCGACAAAGGCGGTCCTTGAGAAGGTTGAAAAGCAAATTATGTATCACCGTTGTGGTTTTTGCGTAGGTGAGAATTGTTCTTGCTAGATACCCGTAACAGCCACGTAAAACATGCAACAACAATTAGAGGACGTCTAACTTGTTTTTGTAGGGTTTGTTGTGATGTGATATGGCCAATTACATGATGAGATATATGTGATGTATGAGATGATCATGTTTTGTATAGAATATCACACTTGCATGTCGATGAGTACGGCAACCGGCAGGGAGCCATAGGGTTGTCTTTAATTATTGTATGACCTGTGTGTCAATCTTTAAGCGCTATGTAATGCTTTACTTTATCGCTAAACGGTAGCAATAGTAGTAGAAGCATGGTGGGCGTGACAACCCCGATGGCGACACGTTGATGGAGATCAAGATGATGGAGATCATGGTGTCATGCAGGTGACGATGGAGATCATGCCGGTGCTTTCAAGATGGAGATCAAAAGCACAAGTTCATGGCCATATCATGTCACTTATGATTTTCATGTGATGTTAATCCTTTTATGCACCTTGTTTTGCTTAGGACGACGGTAGAATTATAGGTGATCCCTCACGTAATTTCAAGATAAATTGTGTTCTCCCCGAGTGTGCACCATTGCGAAAGTTCGTCGTGTCGAGACACCACGTGATTATCGGGTGTGATAGACTCTACGTTCACATACAACGGGTGCAAGCTAGTGTTGCACATGCAGAACACTCAAGCTAAACTTAAAGAGCCTAGCATGTACAGGCATGGCCTCGGAACACAAGAGACCAAAAGGTCGAACATGAGTCATATAGTAGATATGATCAACATAATGATGTTCACCATTCAAACCACCTCAACTCACGTGATGATCGGACTTGAGTTGGTGAATTTGGATCATGTATCACTCGAATGACCGGAGGGATGTCAATTTGAGTGGGAGTTCTTAAGTAATATGATTAACTGAACTCATTATCATGAACATAGTCAATAGTGTCTTTGCAAAATTATGTTGTAGATTACTAGCTCATGCTGTAGCTCCCTTGAATTTTTATATGTTCCTAGAGAAATAGAGTTGAAAGATGATGGTAGCAATATTGCGGACTGGGTCTGTGATCTGAGGATTGTCCTCATTGCTGCACGGAAGGCTTATGTCCATAATGCACCGCTCGGTGCGCCACCCCCTCTAGCGTCGTCTGTAGATGTTGTGAACATCTGACAGGCATGTTCCGATGACTACTTGATAGTTTAGTGCGTCATGCATTACGGCTTAGAATTGTGGCTCTGAAACGTTTTGAACGTCACGGAACATATGAGATGTTTTAAGAGCTAAAATTAGGATCTCAGGCTCGTGCCCGTGTTGCAAGATATGAGATCTCCAAACAAGATTCTTTGCCTGCAAGATGAAGGAGAATAGCTCAATCGTTGAGCATGTGCTCAGATTGTATGGGTGCTACAATCACTTGAATCAAGTGGGAGTTGATCTTCCAGATAAGATAGTGAATTATATAGTTCTCCAAGTCACTGTCACTAAGCTACTAGAACTTGGTGATGAACTATAAAATGCCAAGGATAGAAATAATGATCCCTGAGATGTTCGCGATGTTTGACACCGCGAAGGTAGAAATCAAGAAGGAGCATCAAGTGTTGATGGTTAGTCAAACCACTAGTTTCGAGAAGGGCAAGAGCAAGGAGGGAAACTTCATGGATAGCAAGTCAGTTACTGCTCCAGTGAAGCAACCCAAAGTTGAACCCAAACCCGAGACTAAGTGCTTCGATTATGAGGAGAGCGGTCGTTGAAGCGGAACAACCCTAGATACTTGGTAAATAAGAAGGCTGGCAACGTCGACAGAAGTATATTTGATATACATGTTAATGATGTGTACCTTGCGAGTACTCCTAGTAGCACCTGGGTATTGGATACCGGTTCGGTTGCTAAACTTAGTAACTCGAAATAAAATCTACGAAATAAACGGAGAACTATCTAAGGGTGAGGTGATGATGTGTGTTGGAAATGTTTCCAAGGTTGATGTGATCAACATCGCATGCTCTCTCTACCTTCGGGATTAGTGACGAACCTAAATAAATGTTATTTGGTGTTTTGCGTTGAGCATGAACATGATTAGATCGTGTTTATTGCAACACGATTATTCATTTAAGTTAGAGAATAATGGTTATTCGGTTTACATGAATGATACCTTCAATGGTCATGCACCCAGTGAGAATGGTTTGTTGAATCTTGATCATAGGAATACACATGTTCATAACATTGATGCCAAAAGATACAAAGTTAATATTGATACTACCACATACTTGTGGCACTGCCGCTAAATGTCATATTGGTATAAAGCCCATGAAGAAACTCCATGCTTATGGATCTTTGGACTCACTCGATTTCGAATCGGTTGACACATACGAACCATGCCTCTTGGGCAAGATGACTGAGAACCCCGTTTTCCAGATGGATGGAGCGGGCAAGTGATTTATTGGAATTGATACATGTTGATGTATGCAATCCAATGAGTCTTGTAGCGTGCGGTGGGTATCGTTATTTTCTTACCTTCACTGATGATTTGAGTAGATATAGTGTATATTTACTTAATGAAACACAAGTTTGAATTGTTTGAAAGGTTCGAGCAAATTCAAAGTGAAGTTTTAAGATCATCGTGACAAGAAGATAAAAAATGTCTACCATATGATCGTGGAGGTGAATATCTGAGTTATGAGTTTGGCATACAACTTTAGACAATGTGAAAGTTGTTTCACAACTCACGCCACCTAGAACACCACAGTGTGATGGTGTGTTTGAATGTCATAGTCGTGCTCTATTGGACATGGTGCTTGCTATGATGTCTCTTATCGTTTTCCTACTATAAGTTTGGGGTTATGCATTAGAGACAACTACATTCACTTTAAATAGGGCACCATCTAAATCCGTTGGGATGACACCGTATGAATTAGGGTTTGATAGAAACCCAAGCTATCATTTCTTAATGTTTGGGGCTGCGACGCTTGTGTGGAAAATGTTTTCACCGAATGAGCTCAAACCCAAAGCGGACAAATGCATCTTCATCAACATCTTCACCAACACCATCTCATCTACAAACCCTAGTTCATCTCTCGTACTCAATCTCCGTCTCACAACTCCGATTGGTACTTGTGAGGTTGCTAGTAGTGTTAATTGCTTATTGTAGTTGATGCTAGTTGGTTTGTTTGGTGGAAGTTCATATGTTCAGATCTTAATGATATTCAATACCTCTATGATCATGAACATAACCATGCTTTGTGAGTAGTTACTTTTGTTCCTGAGGACATGGGATAAGTCTTGTTAATAGTAGTCATGTGAATTTGGTATTCGTTCGATATTTTGATGTGTTGTATGTTGTCTCTCCTCTAGTGGTGTTATGTGAATGTCGACTACATGACACTTCACCATTATTTGGGTCTAGAGGAAGGCATTGGGATGTAATAAGTAGATGATGGGTTGCTAGAGTGATAGAAGCTTAAACCCTAGTTTATGCCTTGCGTTGTAAGGGGCTGATTTGGATCCACTAGTTTAATGCTATGGTTAGACTTTGTCTTAATTGTTCTTTAGTAGTTGCGGATGCTTGCGAGAGGGGTTAATCATAAGTGGGATGTTTGTCCAAGTAAGGACAGCACCCAAGTACTGGTCCACCCACATATCAAACTATCAAAGTAGCGAACGCGAATCATATGAACATGATGAAAACTAGCTTGACAGTAATTCCCATGTGTCCTCGTGAGAACTTTACTTTATATAAGAGTTTGCTCAGGCTTGTCCCTTGCTACAAAAGGGATTGGGCCATATTGCTGCACCTTTGTTACTATTGCTACTCGCTACCCGTTACAAATTATCTTATCACACAACTATCTGTTACCGACAATTTCAGTGCTTGCAGAGAATACCTTGCAGAAAACCGCTTATCATTTCCTTTTGCTCCTCATTGGGTTCGACACTCTTACTTATCGAAAGGACTACGATAGATCCCCTATACTTGTGGGTCATCAAACTTCACAACAAGACTTGCAGGCAATGTGACTAAGTGTTAGTCATGGGATCTTGTATTACGGAACGAGTAAAGAGACTTGCCGGTAACAAGGTTGAACTAGGTATGGAGATACCGACGATCGAATCTCGGGCAAGTAACATACCGAAGAACAAAGGGAACATCTTACGGGATTAACTGAATCCTTGACATAGAGGTTCGACCGATAAAGATCTTCGTAGAATATGTAGGAACCAATAGGGGCATACAGGTCCCACTATTGGTTATTGACCATAGAGGTGTCTCGGTCATGTCTACATAGTTCTCTAACCCACAGGGTCTCCACACTTAAGGTTTGGTGACGTTTCAGTAATATAGAGTTATGCATGGTGGTGACCGATGGTTGTTCGGAGTCTCATATGAGATCCAGGACGTCACGAGGAGCTTCGGAATGGTCCGGAGGTATAGATTGATATATAGGATGTCCTACTTTGGTCACCGGAAAAGTTTCGGGCTCATCGGTAGGGTACCGGGAGTGCTGGTAGTGTACCGGGAGACCATCGGGAGCGGTATTTCGACCCAAGAGGCTACATGGGCTGTGGGAGAGTGAATACCAGCCCTTAGTGGGCTGGTGGAAGTCCCACACTAGGCCCATGCGACTAGGAAGAAAAGCCCAAAAGGAAAAAGGTGGAAAAAGGCAAAAAGGGACCAAATAAGGAAGGAGTCATAATCCTACTAGGAGTGGAGGAGGAGGACTCCTCCCTCCTGGTTCGACCGACCCAGGGCTGGCTCCTTGTGAGCCAAGCCTCCTCCTACTCTCCTCCTATATATACTAGAGGGTTTTAGGGTGTTGACACTTGATTTTCAGCCACGTGCAACCCTACCCTCTAGTCATAGTTTCTCCTCTAGATTGGATTTCTGCAGTGCTTAGACGAAGCCCTATCGGAATTACTCCACCACCATTGCCGTGGCGCCATCATGCTACCGGAGAACTCTTCTACCTCTCTGCTCCCTCTTGCTGGATCAAGAAGGAGGAGATCGTCATCAAGCTGTACGTGTGCTAAACGCGGAGGTGCTGTCCGTTCGGCGCTAAATCGGAAGGACCGTGATCAAAATCGTGAGACGGATCATGATGAGATCGCGGGATGGATCGTGATGAGATCGCGGGACGCTCGGGGATTTGGATCGCGAAGACGTTCGACTACACCAACCGTGTTTCTTGACACTTCCCGCTTAGCGATCTACAAGGGTACGTAGATCCACTCTCCCTCTCGTAGATGCTCATCACCATGGATAGATCTTGCAAGTGCATAGGAAATTTTTTGTTTCCCATGCAACGTTCCCCAACAATGGCATATTGAGCTAGGTCTATGTGTAGATGAGATCTCGAGTAGAACACAAAGAGTTTGTGGGCATAGATGCTTACATTGCTTCCTCCCTTGGTCGTGTTTTGGTTCAGTGGTATTGTGGGATGAAGCAGCCTGGACCAACCTTACTCGTACGCTTACGAGAGACTGGCTCCATCGACTGACATGTAACCTCGTTGCACAAAGATGGCTGGCGGGTGTCTGTTTCTCCTACTTTAGTTGGATCGGATTCGACAAAGGCGGTCCTTGAGAAGGTTGAAAAGCAAATTATGTATCACCGTTGTGGTTTTTGCGTAGGTGAGAATTGTTCTTGCTAGATACCCGTAGCAGCCACGTAAAACATGCAACAACAATTAGAGGACGTCTAACTTGTTTTTGCAGGGTTTGTTGTGATGTGATATGGCCAATTACATGATGAGATATATGTGATGTATGAGATGATCATGTTTTGTATGGAATATCACACTTGCATGTCGATGAGTACGGCAACCGGCAGGAGCCATAGGGTTGTCTTTAATTATTGTATGACCTGTGTGTCAATCTTTAAGCGCTATGTAATGCTTTACTTTATCGCTAAACGGTAGCAATAGTAGTAGAAGCATGGTGGGCGTGACAACCCCTATGGCGACACGTTGATGGAGATCAAGATGATGGAGATCATGGTGTCATGCAGGTGACGATGGAGATCATGCCGGTGCTTTCAAGATGGAGATGAAAAGCACAAGTTCATGGCCATATCATGTCACTTATGATTTTCATGTGATGTTAATCCTTTTATGCACCTTGTTTTGCTTAGGACGACGGTAGCATTATAGGTGATCCCTCACGTAATTTCAAGATAAATTGTGTTCTCCCCGAGTGTGCACCATTGCGAAAGTTCGTCGTGTCGAGACACCACGTGATTATCGGGTGTGATAGACTCTACGTTCACATACAACGGGTGCAAGCTAGTGTTGCACATGCAGAACACTCAAGTTAAACTTAAAGAGCCTAGCATGTACAGGCATGGCCTCGGAACACAAGAGACCAAAAGGTCGAACATGAGTCATATAGTAGATATGATCAACATAATGATGTTCACCATTCAAACCACCTCAACTCACGTGATGATCGGACTTGAGTTGGTGAATTTGGATCATGTATCACTCGAATGACCGGAGGGATGTCAATTTGAGTGGGAGTTCTTAAGTAATATGATTAACTGAACTCATTATCATGAACATAGTCAATAGTGTCTTTGCAAAATTATGTTGTAGATTACTAGCTCACGCTGTAGCTCCCTTGAATTTTTATATGTTCCTAGAGAAATAGAGTTGAAAGATGATGGTAGCAATATTGCGGACTGGGTCTGTGATCTGAGGATTGTCCTCATTGCTGCACAGAAGGCTTATGTCCATAATGCACCGCTCGGTGCGCCACCCCCTCTAGCGTCGTCTGTAGATGTTGTGAACATCTGACAGGCATGTTCCGATGACTACTTGATAGTTTAGTGCGTCATGCATTACGGCTTAGAATTGAGGCTCTGAAACGTTTTGAACGTCACGGAACATATGAGATGTTTTAAGAGCTAAAATTAGGATCTCAGGCTCGTGCCCGTGTTGCAAGATATGAGATCTCCAAACAAGATTCTTTGCCTGCAAGATGAAGGAGAATAGCTCAATCGTTGAGCATGTGCTCAGATTGTATGGGTGCTACAATCACTTGAATCAAGTGGGAGTTGATCTTCCAGATAAGATAGTGAATTATATAGTTCTCCAAGTCACTGTCACTAAGCTACTAGAACTTGGTGATGAACTATAAAATGCCAAGGATAGAAATAATGATCCCTGAGATGTTCGCGATGTTTGACACCGCGAAGGTAGAAATCAAGAAGGAGCGTCAAGTGTTGATGGTTAGTCAAACCACTAGTTTCGAGAAGGGCAAGAGCAAGGAGGGAAACTTCATGGATAGCAAGTCAGTTGCTGCTCCAGTGAAGCAACCCAAAGTTGAACCCAGACCCGAGACTAAGTGCTTCGATTATGAGGAGAGCGGTCGTTGAAGCGGAACAACCCTAGATACTTGGTAAATAAGAAGGCTGGCAACGTCGACAGAAGTATATTTGATATACGTGTTAATGATGTGTACCTTGCGAGTACTCCTAGTAGCACCTGGGTATTGGATACCGGTTCGGTTGCTAAACTTAGTAACTCGAAATAAAAGCTACGAAATAAACGGAGAACTATCTAAGGGTGAGGTGATGATGTGTGTTGGAAATGTTTCCAAGGTTGATGTGATCAACATCGCATGCTCTCTCTACCTTCGGGATTAGTGACGAACCTAAATAAATGTTATTTGGTGTTTTGCGTTGAGCATGAACATGATTAGATCGTGTTTATTGCAGCACGATTATTCATTTAAGTTAGAGAATAATGGTTATTCAGTTTACATGAATGATACCTTCCATGGTCATGCACCCAGTGAGAATGGTTTGTTGAATCTTGATCATAGGAATACACATGTTCATAACATTGATGCCAAAAGATACAAAGTTAATATTGATACTACCACATACTTGTGGCACTGCCGCTAAATGTCATATTGGTATAAAGCGCATGAAGAAACTCCATGCTTATGGATCTTTGGACTCACTCGATTTCGAATCGGTTGAGACATACGAACCATGCCTCTTGGGCAAGATGACTGAGAACCCCGTTTTCCAGATGGATGGAGCGGGCAAGTGATTTATTGGAACTGATACATGTTGATGTATGCAATCCAATGAGTCTTGTAGCGTGTGGTGGGTATCGTTATTTTCTTACCTTCACTGATGATTTGAGTAGATATAGTGTATATTTACTTAATGAAACACAAGTTTGAATCGTTTGAAAGGTTCGAGAAAATTCAGAGTGAAGTTTTAAGATCATCGTGACAAGAAGATAAAAAATGTCTACCATATGATCGTGGAGGTGAATATATGAGTTATGAGTTTGGCATACAACTTTAGACAATGTGAAAGTTGTTTCACAACTCACGCCACCTAGAACACCACAGTGTGATGGTGTGTTTGAATGTCATAGTCATGCTCTATTGGACATGGTGCTTGCTATGATGTCTCTTATCGTTTTCCTACTATAAGTTTGGGGTTATGCATTAGAGACAACTACATTCACTTTAAATAGGGCACCATCTAAATCCGTTGGGATGACACCGTATGAATTAGGGTTTGATAGAATCCCAAGCTATCATTTCTTAATGTTTGGGGCTGCGACGCTTGTATGGAAAATGTTTTCACCGAATGAGCTCAAACCCAAAGCGGACAAATGCATCTTCATAGAATACCCTAAGAATAGTTGGGTGAACCTTCTACCTCAGATCCAAGAATAAAATGTTTGTTGCTAAAACTGGGTCCTTTCTCGAGAAAGAGTTTCTCTCGAAAGAATTGAGTGGGAGGAAGATAGAACTTGATGAGGTTGTTGAACCTTTGTTCAACCAGAGAGTAGCGCAGCGCGGGAAGATGTTTCTATGAAGCCTACGTTAGTTGAAGAGGAAGTTAGTGATGATGATCATGAAGCTTCGGATCAAGTTACTATCGAACATCGTAGGTCAACAAGGATGTGTACTGCTCTTGAGCGGTATGAAAATCCTGTCTTGGAGGTCAGGTTGTTGGACAACGATGAACCTACGAGCTGTGGGGAAGTGATGATGGGCCCGGATTCCGACAAATGGTTAGAGGCCATGAAATCCGAGAAAGGATCCATGTATGAAAACCAAGTATAGACTCTTGTAGACTTGCTCGTTGGACAGCAGGTCATCGAGTACAAATGGACCTTTGAGATGATGACAGACGCTGATGGTAAATGTCACCATTTATAGAGCTCGACTTGTCGCAAAGAAGTTTCCGACAAGTTCAAGGACTTGACTGCGATGAGACTTTCTCACTCGTAGCGATGCTAAAGTCTGTTGGAATTATGTTAGCAGTTGCTGCATTTTTCAATTATGAAATCTGGCAGATGAATGTCAAAACATCGTTTCCTTCCTTAAGGAAAGGTTGTATGAGATACAACCAGAAGGTTTTGTTAGTCCTAAGGATGCTAAAAGGTGTGCAAGCTTCAGTGATCCTTCTATGAACTGAAGCAAGCATCTCGGAGTTGGAATATACATTTTGATGAGATGATCAAACTTTTCGAGTCTATACAAATTTTATGAGAAACCTGTATTTACAATAAAGTGAGTGGGAGCACTATAGAGTTTCTGGTAAGCATATGTGGTTGACATATTGTTGATCGGAAATGATGTAGAATTTCTAGAAAGCATAAATGGTTGTTTGAAAAGAGTTTTTCAAAGGAAGACCTGGATAAAGCTACCAAATTGTTCAGCATCAAGATCTATAGAGATAGATCAAGATGCTTGATGAGACTTTCAATCGGTACGTACCTTGACAAGATTTTGAAAGAGTTCAAAATGGATAAGTCAGAGAAAGAGTTCTCGCCTGATTTGTAAGGTGTGAAGTTGAGTGAGACTCAAAGCTCGACAATGGCAGAAGAAAGAGAAAGGACGAACGTCGTCCCCTATGCCTTAGCCATAGGCTCTATATTATGTCGTGCTGTGTACCGCACCTGGTGTGTGCCTTGCCATGAGTCTATCAAGGGGTACAAAGGTGATCCAGGAGTGGATCACTGGACAACGGTAAGGATTATACTTAGTAACTAGAGGACTAAGGAAATATTTCTCAATTATGGAGGTGATAAAGAGTTCATCGTAAAGGGTTACGTCGATGCAAACTTTAACACCAATCCGGATGACTCTGAGTAGCAATCCGGATACGTATAGTGGAGCAGCCATTTGGAATAGCTCCAAGTCAGTGTGGTAGCAGTGTCTATAGTATGACATAGAGATTTGCAAAGCACACACGGATCTGATTGTCGCAGACCCGTTGACTAAAAGACCTCTCTCACATGCAAAGCATGATCGAGTCCAAGAACTCATTGGGTGTTAGATTCATCAAAAATGCGAATCACATGGTGATGTGAACTAGATTATTGACTCTATTGCAAGTGGGAGACTGTTGCAAATATGCCCTGGAGGCAATAATCAATTGGTTATTATCATATTTCATTGTTCATGATAATTGTTTATTATCCATGCTATAATTGTGTTGATCGGAAACTCAAATACATGTGTGGATACATAGACAACACCATGTCCCAAGTATGCCTCTAATAGACTAGCTCGTTGATCAAAGATGGCTATGGTTTCCTAGTCATGGACATGAGATGTCATTTGATAATGGGATCACGTCATTAGGAGAATGATGTGATGGACAAGACCCAAACTACAAACGTAGCATATGGTTGTATCAGTTTATTGCTATTGTTTTCTGTATGTCAAGTATTTGTTCCTATGACCATGAGATCATGCAACTCGCTGATACCGGAGGAGTAACTTGTGTGTATCAAACGTCGCAACGTAACTGAGTGACTATAAAGGTGCTCTACAGGTATCTCTGAGGGTGTCTGTTGGGTTGGCATGGATCAAGACTGGGATTTGTTACTCCATGTGACGGAGAGGTATCTCAGGGCCCACTCGGTAATACAATATCACAACAATCCTTGCAAGCAATATGACTAAGTGTTAGTCACGGGATCTTGTATTACGAAACGAGTAAAGAGACTTTTTGGTAATGAGGTTGAACTAGGTATGGACATACCGACGATCGAATCTTGGGCAAGTAACATACCGAAGAACAAAGGGAACATCATACGGGATTAACTGAATCCTTGACGTAGAGGTTCGACCTATAAAGATCTTCGTACAATATGTAGGAACCAATATGGGCATCCAGGTCCCACTATTGGTTATTGACCGTAGAGGTGTCTCGGTCATGTCTACATAGTTCTCGAACCCGCAGGGTTTGCACACTTAAGGTTTGGTGACGTTTCGGTAGTATAGAGTTATGCATGGTGGTGACCGATGGTTGTTCGGAGTCCCGGATGAGATCCAAGACGTCACGAGGAGCTCCGGAACTACACCAGCTTACCGCTCCCCCATTAAGAATAAATACGTATCCCGTTTGCGACTTAGAGTCGTCCGGATCAGTGTCAAAGCTTGCATCGGCGTAACCCTTTATGACGAGCTCTTTATCACCTCCATAAACGAGAAACATTTCCTTAGTCCTTTTCAGGTACTTAAGGATATTCTTGACCGCTTGCCAGTGCTCCACTCCAGGATCACTTTGAAACCTTCCGGCCATACTTATGGCAAGGCTGACATCGGGTCTTGTGCACAGCATTGCATACATGATAGAGCCTATGGTTGAAGCATAGGGGATGACGCTCATCTTTTCTTTATCTTCTGCAGTCACTGGGCATTGAGTCTTACTCAACTTCACACCTTGTAACACAGGCAAGAACCCTTTCTTGGACTATTCCATTTTGAACTTCTTCAAAACTTTATCAAGGTATGTGCTCTGTGAAAGTGCTATCAAGCGTCTCGATCTATCTCTATAGATCTTAATGCCTAATATGAAAGCAGCTTCTCCTAGGTCCTTCATTGAAAAACTCTTGTTCAAATATTCCTTCACGCTTTCCAGCATTTCTATATTGTTTCCAATCAGCAATATGTCATCCACATATAATACTAGAAACGTTATAGAGCTCCCACTCACTTTCTTGTAAATACAAGCTTCTCCATAAACTTGTATAAACTCAAACGCTTTGATCACCTCATCAAAGCGCTTATTCCAACTCGGAGATGCTTGCACCAGTCCATAAATGGATCGCTGGAGTTTGCAAACTTTGTCAGCATTCTCTGGATCGACAAAACCTTCGGGTTGCATCAGATACAACTCTTCCTCAAGGAAACCATTGAGGAACGCCGTTTTGACATCCATCTGCCAAATTTCATAATCGAAATAAGCAGCTATTGCCAACATGATTCTGACAGACTTAAGCATCGCTACGGGTGAGAAAGTCTCATCGTAGTCAACTCCTTGAACTTGTGAAAAACCCATTGCCACAAGTCGAGCTTTATAGACGGTAATATTACCGTTCGCGTCCGTCTTCTTCTTAAAGATCCATTTGTTTTGAATTGCCTTTCGCCCTTCAGGTAATACTTCCAAAGTCCATACTTTGTTTCCATACATGGATCCTATCTCGGATTTCATGGCCTCTAACCATTTCTTGGAATCCGGGCCCATCACTGCTCCTTCATAGCTCGTAGGTTCATTGTTTTCCAACAACATGACCTCCAAGACATGGTTGTCGTACCACTCAGGAGTAGTACGCGCCCTTGTCAACCTACGAGGTTCGATAGTAGCTTGATCCAAAGCTTCATGATGATCATCATTAATTTCCTCTTCTACCGTCGTAGGTTCTACAGAAACATCTTTCTGCGTTGCGCTACTCTCTGGTTGAAGTAAAGGTTCAACAACCTCATCAAGCTCTATTTTCCTCCCACTCAATTCTTTCGAGAGAAACTCTTTCTCAATAAATGTTCTGTTCTTAGCGACAAACACTTTGCCTTCGGATCTGAGATAGAAGGTATACCCGACTGTCTCTTTTGGGTATCCTATGAAGACGCATTTCTCCGCTTTGGGCTCCAGCTTTTCAGGCTGAAGCTTTTTGACATAAGCATCACATCCCCAAACTTTTAGAAAAGACAACTTTGGCCTTTTGCCAAACCACAGTTCATATGGCGTCGTCTCAACGGATTTCGATGGTGCCCTATTTAAAGTGAATGCAGCTGTCTCTAATGCATAACCCCAAAATGATAGTGGCAAATCAGCAAGAGACATCATAGAATGCACCATATCTAATAAGGTTCGATTACGACGTTCGGACACACCATTACGCTATGGTGTTCCGGGCGGTGTCAACTATGAAACAATTCCACATTGTCTTAAGTGAATGCCAAACTCATAACTCAGATATTCACCTCCTCGATAAGATCGCAGGAACTTAATCTTCTTGTTATGATGATTCTCAACTTCACTCTGAAATTGCTTGAACTTTTCAAATGTTTCAGACTTGTGTTTCATTAAGTAAATATATCCATATCTACTTAAGTCATCAGTGAAAGTGAGAAAATAACGATATCCACCGCGCGCTGTAATATTCATTGGACCGCACACATCAGTATGTATGATTTCCAATAAGTCACTTGCCCGTTCCATTGTTCCAGAGAACGGCATTTTTGTCATCTTGCCCATGAGGCATGGTTCACATGTGTCAAGTGATTTAAAATCAACTGACTCCAAAAGTCCATCAACATGGTGCTTCCTCATGTGTTTTACACCAATATGACCTAAACGGCAGTGCCACAAGAAAGTGGTACTATCTTTATCAACTCTACATCTTTTGGCATCAATGTTATGAACATGTGTGTCATCACTATCAAGATTCAATATGAATAAACCCGTAACATTGGGTGCATGACCATAAAATATATTACTCATAAAAATAGAACAACCTTTATTCTCTGATTTAAATGAGTAACCGTCTCGCAATAAACAAGATCTAGATTTAATGTTCATGCTTAACGCAGGCACTAAATAACAATTATTCAGGTTCATCACTAATCCCGATGGTAATCGAAGAGGGAGCATGCCGACGGCGATCACATCAACCTTGGAACCATTTCCCACACGCATCGTCACTTCGTCCTTTGCTAGCCTTGGTTTATTCCGTAGTTCCTGCTTTGAGTTGCAAATGTGAGCAACCGAACCGGTATCAAATACCCAGGCACTACTACGAGAGCTAGTAAGGTACACATCAATAACATGTATATCATATATACCTTGTTTGTCGTTGGCCGCCTTCTTGCTAGCCAGGTACTTGGGGCAGTTCCGCTTCCAGTGACCAGTTCCTTTGCAATGAAAGCACTCAGTTTCTGGCTTAGGTCCATGCTTAGGCTTCTTTGTAGGAGTAGCAACTGCTTTGCCGTCCTTCCTGGTTTTACCCTTCTTGCCTTTGCCCTTGCCATTTTTCTTGAAACTAGTGGTTTTATTGACCATCAACACTTGATGTTCTTTTTGGATTTCAGACTCAGCGACTTTCAGCATCGCAAACAGCTCGGCGACTGACTTGTTCATCCCGTGCATTTTATAGTTCATTACAAAGCTCTTGTAACTAGGTGGCAGTGATTGAAGAACTCTGTCAGTGATTGCCTCTGGTGGAAGGGTAATTCCCAACTCCGATAGACGATTTGAATACCCAGACATTCTGAGTATGTGCTCACTGATAGACCCGTTCTCCTCCATCTTGCAAGCATAGAATTTATCGGAGGTCTCATACCTCTCGATCCGGGCGTTCTTCTGAAAGATAAACTTCAACTCCTGGAACATCTCATATGCTCCATGACGTTCAAAACGCCTTTGAAGTCCCGGTTCTAGGCCATACAATATTGCACACTGAACTATTGAGTAATCTCCAGTACGTGCCTCCCAAACGTTCTCAACGTCTTCGGAGGTCATGTCTTCTGGTTGGTCACCAAGCGGTGCATCAAGGACATATGATTTCTGGGAAGCCGTGAGGATAATCCTCAGATTACGGGCCCAGTCAACAAAGTTACTTCCATCATCTTTCAACTTAGCTTTCTCTAGGAACGCATTAAAATTCAGGGGTGCTACTGCACGAGACATTGATCTACAACATAAATATGCAAAGTTCATTTAGACTATTGTTCAAGATAATGAGTTTAGTTAATCAAATTACTAAAGCTCCCACTCAAATTGACATCCCTCAGGTCATCTGAGTGTCACATGATCCAAATTCACCAACTCAAGTCCGATCATCACGTGAGTTAAGGTGGCTTCAATGGTGAACATCATTATGTTGATCATATCTACTATATGACTCATGTTCGACCTTTCGGTCTCTTGTGTTCCGAGGCCATGTCTGTACATGCTAGGCTCGTCAAGTTTAACCCGAGTGTTCTGCGCGTGCAACACTGGCTTGCACCCGTTGTATGTGAATGTAGAGTCTATCACACCTGATCATCACGTGGTGTCCCAACACGACGAACTTTCGCAACGGTGCACGCTCGGGGAGAACACAATTTTATCTTGAAATTTAAGTGAGGGATCACCTTATAATGCTACCGTCGTACTAAGCAAAACAAGATGCATAAAAGGATTAACATCACATGCAATTCATAAGTGACATGATATGGCCATGATCTTGTGCTTTTGATCTCCATCATAAAAGCACCGGCATGGTCTCCATCGTCACCGGCATGACACCATGATCTCCATCAACGTGCCGCCATAGGGGTTGTGGCGCCAGCTGCTTCTACTTCTATTGCTACCGTAAAGCGATAAAGTAAAGCATTACATAGAGCTTAATGATTGACACGCAGGTCATACAATAATTAAAGATGACCCTATGGCTCCTGCCGGTTGCCGTACTCATCGACATGCAAGTCGTGAAATTCTATACATCACATGATCATCTCATACATCACATATATCACATCATGTAATTGGCCATATAAAATCACAACATACCCTGCAAAAACAAGTTATACGTCCTCTAATTGTTATTGCAAGTTTTATGTGGCTGCTACGGGTATCTAGCAAGAACGATTCTCACCTACGCAAAGCCACAACGGTGATACATAGTTTGATTTTCAACCTTCTCAAGGACCGCCTTTGTCGGATCCGATCCAACTAAAGTGAGAGAAACTGTCACCCGCAAGCCATCTAAGCAACAAGTTGCGTCGAGGGAACCGGTCTCTCGTAAGCGTACGAGTAATGTTGGTCCGGGTCGCTTCATCTCACAATACCGCTGAACCAAAATACGACTAAGGGAGCAAGCAATCTAAGCATCAACGCCCACAAACCTTTTGTGTTCTACTCGAGATCTCATCGAACCATCAACCTAGCTCATGATGCCACTGTTGGGGAACGTCGCATGGGAAACAAAAAATTTCCTACTCACACGCAAACCTATCCATGGTGATGAGCATCTACGAGAGGAAGAGTGGATCTACGTACCCTTGTAAATCGCAAAGCGGGAAGCGTTAAGAAATGCGGTTGGTGTAGTCATACTTCTTCCCGATCCAAATCGCCGAGCGTCCCGCGATCTAATCACGAACCGTCCCGCGAACCAATCACGAACCGTCCCGCAATCTTGTCACGATCCGTCCCGCGATCCGATCACGAACGTCCCGTGGCCTTGATCACGATCCTTCCGATCTAGTGCCGAACGGACGGCACCTCCGCGTTCAGCACACGTGCAGCTTGATGACGATCTCCACCGTATTGATCCAGCAAGAGGAGGTGGAGAGGAGAGAGAGTTCACCGGCAGCGTGACGACGCTCCGGTGATGGTGGTGGTGGAGCAATTTCGGCAGGGCTTCGCCTAAGCACTGCGGAAAACCAATCTAGAGGAGCACCGGTGGAACGGGTAGCACGTGGCCGTAATTTCTGTCCAAAAACCCTCTATTCCACTAGTATATATAGGAGGGAGGGAGAGGCTTCCATGGCGCAAGGCCAAGGCCTCCTAGGAGTCGGCCGGCCAAGGGGGAGGAGTCCCACTCCTCCTCCAATCCTAGTTGGACTAGGATTGCTCCCTATTGGCCCTTTTTCCACCTTTTTCTTTAGGCCTTTTTCCTCCTGGCGCCATGGGCCTTTTGTGGCTGTTCCACCAGCCCACTAAGGGCTGGTTATTATTCTCCCACAACCGATGGACACTCTAGGGTCGAAATACCCCTCCCGGAGGTCTCCCGGTACACTACCGGCACTCCCGGTACACTACCGATGAGCCCGAAACCTTTCCGGCGACCAAACTGGGACTTCCTATATATGAATCTTTACCTCCAGACCATTCTGGAGCTCCTCGCGACATCCGGGATCTCATCCGGGACTCCGAACAACCTTAGGTTACCACCATACATAACTCTACACTACCGAGACATCACCAAACCTTAAGTATGCAGACCCTGCGGGTTCGAGAACTATGTAGACATGACCGAGACACCTCTACGGTCAATAATCAATGGCGGGACCTGGATGTCCACATTGGTTCCTACATATTCTACGAAGATCTTTATCGGTCGAACCTCTATGTCAAGGATTCAGTTAATCCCGTATAACATTCCCTTTGTTCCTCGGTATGTTACTTGCCCGAGATTCGATCGTCGGTATCTCCATACCTAGTTCAACCTCGTTACTGGAAAGTCTCTTTACTCGTTGCGTAATACAAGATCCCACAACTAACAATTAGTCACATTGCTTGCAAGGCTCGTTGTGATGTTGTATTACCGAGTGGGCCCAGAGATACCTCTCCGTCACACGGAGTAACAAATCCCAGTCTCGATCCATGCCAACTCAACAGACACCATCGGAGATACCTGTAGAGCACCTTTATAGTCACCCAGTTACGT
This sequence comes from Hordeum marinum, assembly GCA_022496015.1. Lineage (NCBI taxonomy): Eukaryota > Viridiplantae > Streptophyta > Magnoliopsida > Poales > Poaceae > Hordeum > Hordeum marinum. Next base: position 24,012,668 of record CM039673.1, on the reverse strand, counting down.
TGCGATGTTTGATACACACAAGGCACTCCTCCGATATCTGTGAGTTGCATGATCTCATGGTCATAGGAACATATACTTGACATATAGAAACAATAGCAATAAACTGACACGATCATATGCTACATTTGTAGTTTGGGTCTTGTCCATCACATCATTATCCTAATGATGTGATCCTGTTATCAAATGACATCACATGTCAATGGCTAGGAAACCCTGACCATCTTTGATCAACGAGCTAGTTCACTAGAGGCATAGTAGGGACACAGTGTTGTCTATTTACCCACGCATGCAATGTGTTTCCAATCAATGCGATTATAGCATGGATAATAAACGATTATCATGAACAAGGAAATATAATAATAAACACTTTATATCTGCCTCTAGGGCATATTTCCAACACCTGAACCGCCGGCGCCGAATCCAGCCCCTGATCCACCGTGCCCTGAGCCGCCTGGCGGGCCGCCGCCCTGGTTGTTGTGTTGCTATGAATGTTGGTTTTTGAATCTCTGCATGATAAAGCAATCGCCCCACGCATGCATTGCAGGTTTATCAGGCGTGCTGTGCTCTGGATAAGGTTTTTTAAGCGCCTCCTCTAAATTGAAAGGGGCCCTGTTCCTGTTATGAAACTGTCTGAACTTTCCGTTCCCCTTGGGATGGTTCTGCCCTGTGTTGGTATTTGCCACTAGGTCTGACACGCCATCAGAGTTTTTCCACTTATTCTGATACCCATTGTTCACAAAGCCCTTGCCTTGACTGTTCTTCTTCCCTTGACTGATCTTCTCCTCATCTGATCCCGGGTCTTTCGTGTTATCTAAATCGTCATAATTTGTCAGAGCTGTCATGAGCTCTCCCATATCCTGACATGTGCACTTGAGCCGGCCGAGTTTCTGTTTCAACGGAACAAAATAATAGTTCTTTTCCATAATAAGCACCGCTTGAGCCGCCTTGATCTGCTCTGAAGAATGAATGATGGTCGACACCCACCGGACCCAATGATGAGCCGATTTGTTCTCCTGTTGAACACAATGATCCAAGTCTACGATGGTCATAGGCTGCTTGCAGGTCCCCTGAAAATTCTTAATAAACTTCGCTCTCAGCTCAGCCCATGAGTTTATCGTGTTAGGCGGTAGGCCTTTTAACCACGTGCGAGCCGGACCCTCAAGCATCATGATGAAATACTTTGCACACACTGCTTCACTGACGTCCAGCATCTCCATGGCCAGCTCATAACTCTCAACCCAACCCTCAGGGGGCAGATCAGCCGTATAATTTGGAACTTTCCGAGGTCCCTTGAAATCGTTCGGTAGTCGTTCACTTCTCAGAGCCGGAGTTAAGCATGGCACCCCTACGGCTCTGGCACTAGCTGCTGTTCCAGCTCCCACCAAGACGGAGAGCGTCGGCTTCGGACGGGTCGCTGCTGCCTCTGCCTCTCGCCTGTTCCTTGCCCGGTCCACGAGGGCTTGCTCATCCTCCAGCGGTCTTGAGTCGCTTGCTCATCCTCCGGCGGTCCCCGACGCGGACCACTGCTGGAAACCGTCGGCGACTTGTAGCGCCGGCTAAAACTTCGACAAGGGAGAGGGGTAGAGTGAACCCGGCTCCGGCTGTGAGTATATCTCTCTTGCTGGGCCATGGCCGTCTGCAAGTACCCAATGGCGTTTCGCACGTCCTCCGCGAAGGGTGCTTCATCTGGGATAGGGATCGTTCCGAGTCGGGTGGCCGCTGCCACCATGTTCTCGGCCGAGTTAGAATAATGACCCGCCGGTGTTGAAAAACCTCCAGGTGAAGTTTGGTTAGGCTGGGCTGAATGAGTCGCTGGCCGTTCCGTCGGGCGGCTCTCCGGCGCGCCCGTAGCTCATCCCACGCCAGGGGTATTAAATAGGTTCCTTGCTTCGTAACGCTCTGGCAGACGGGACTAATGCCTCCTCCGGTGTACCGCGGCTGCTGGCCTTTTCTCCAGCTCTAGACAGAAAGCATCTGCCTTCATATGCTTTACTTCTTCCTCCATCTGGATCTTCAGCTCAGCCATCCTTTGCCGCTCCTCTGCCATCCGGCCCTTGATCCGTGCTACCTCTATGTTCCGGGCTACTTGATTATCTAGTGTTACCTCAGTGGCCATGAGAGCCGTAAGCTCATCCATCAGTTCCACAAGAATCTGAGCCGGCGGCGGCGGTCTATCACCCGCGGTGGCGGCTCCTGCGGCTGTATTACCGGTGGTTGGGGCTGATCCCGCCATGAACACCGCCGCATTAACCGGAGGTCTTGGAGTATCCGACTCAAAGCCCTCTGACTCAGAGTAGGCGTTGTCGTAGCCCCAAGGCCACCATTGCTGAGCCGATACACTGATTCTGTCTCCCCACTTGAGGACTCATCTTCTGAGCAAATGAGAGTTTCCTGCGACCCAGACGCTTCGAGATCCATACCTTGAGTGAAACCTACGAAAACGTGTTTCTGACCCGGATTGGCGCGAGCAGGCCACACGCTACTTGCAGATTGGAGACGTCGAGCCGGCTCGACAATGTTGGTGCAGATGTCCGGCCCCGGTGTAGATCCATCAGCCTTTCCAATGAAAACCTGGATCCCGCCGAACGGAACCCGGAATCCATACTCCACGGATTCAGCATCAAGCCCCCAGCCAGCATCGTCGATGTAGAGCCGGCTACGGCGACTCTTACTCATCCTTCCGACCACGTATCCCTCGAGCCCTAGGAGAGAGCCCTTTGAGAACTCAACACCGCCGAGCGCTAGCCCCACGGTGGGCGCCAAATGTCGTGGATTTATCATGGCAGATGTCTGGGTGAACGGACTTGGATTCGAGGCCATCGCTAACGGGGTGGACTCAAAGGGGTTGACCGGGACGAAAGACACGGGTTTACCCAGGTTCGGCCCCTCAAATCGAGGTAATAGCCTATGTCCTGCTTGTGTTTGTATTGCTTGCTGTCTCGATTACAAGGAGCTAGAAGCTTGACCTAGTTCTCGATAACCTATCCCCTAAGTTGCCCCGGGTCTGCCTTTATAGAGAAGGTCAGGACCACCGGGTCTTTACAACTGTGTAACCGAGTCTTTCTCTATCTTCTTGTCCAAGCTGTCTCTGAGGCGGTTTACACGGTCGGGTCTTCTCCGTCCGGGCCACCTTACGGCCCACTCCATGAGCTGTCTATCTCCTTGGGCCGTAGGTTTTACGGCTCTCCCCTGGGCCAGCTCACGAGCCATCAACATGACCCGGAGCCTTAAGGGCGGGTCATATTATGGGGTTATATCCCCAACACTATCCCTCAGGTGATATTCGCTTCATCTGTTCTATTAACACATATTATTTTATCTCAGAACAATTACTTTTCATGCAATATTTGTATGTAGGAAAATTGGAATTAAAACACGGAGGAGGAGCGTGCACCAGCATCATTCTGCATTGGTGTTTGTCTGTATTGCATTATCCAACGGACTCGTGCACCGGCTTCCGACACCACGGCCGCCGCCTACGGTCGCACCGGCTTACAACGCCACGGCCGCATCTTACAGTCGCACCAGATTACAATGCCACAGCCGCCTCTCTCGGGCACGTCGGCTTACAATGTTGCGCCCGTCTCTCGCGACTTCACCGGCTTACAAACGTCACGGCCGTCTCTCGCGACTTCACCGGCTTACAACACTGTGATGTCTTCACCGGCTTACAACGCTGTGGCCGCCTCTCATGGGCGCACCGGCTTACAATGTCGTGGCCGTCTCTCGCCATCCACGCTGGCTTACAACGCCGTGGCCGTCTCTCACCAACCCCGTCAGCTTACAACGTCGTGGCGTCTTTCACAACAGCACTGGCTTACAATGCCACGGCTGGTTTCTACGTCTACATCAACACGCCAGTGGTGGCATACAGCGGTACAAGCCGCCCAGCTGATGCGCGCAAGCCCCGTCCATAGTCCAATCTACATTGACATATCGGTGTAGTGCTTGCCTATATAAGCTGCCCAACGGACGCGCACAAGACGCCGCCCACAGTCTGATTCTACATCAACATATAGGTGCAGTGTTCGTCTATACGAGCCGCCCAAATGGACAAACGCGCAAGTCCCCGCCACTTCGGTTTGGTTAACTTCAACAACCAGCCGGAAAGAACGATCGACAGGATCATTGAAACAATTCATACGGTATCATCTATAACCTGCCACGGTCAACATCGACCATCAGTGGAGACTCTCAAGCCGCCTCTTTGAGTCAACTTAAGATTCGGGGGCTACAGACATGGCAAGACACATTTTTTCGGTTTTTCAAAGAGAACCCCGGGTCTTTGCAAGAGAAAACCCAATCCTTGGGGCTATTACATTATTGGCGGAAGAATTAATTAGTTTCCCAAGAGGACGAACCGCCGAGATATACCGTTCAAACACGGGTGCCCAGATTCATTGGATCATCATAAAGTCACTTGGGGGTTTCGGCCGTTTTCTTCATTACAAAATGGCGATTTACAAGATGATGAAAAAAGTTGACTCTGTCAACATGATCGTCCAGGGGGCTTCCCACCCACCGGGTGTAGCTTATCACACCCTATCGGTCGGCTCTCAAGCCAAATAGTTGACTCCGTCAACATGATCGTCCAGGGGGCTTCCCACCCACCGGGTGTAGCTTATCACACCCTATCGGTCGGCTCTCAAGCCAAATAGTTGACTCCGTCAGCATGATCGTCTAGGGGGGTTCCCACCCACTGGGTGTTGCTTATCACACCCTATCAGTCAGCTCTCAAGCGAAATAGTTGACTCCGTCAACATGATCGTCCAAGGGGCTTCCCACCCATCGGGTGTAGCTTATCACACCCTATCAGTCGGCTCTCAAGCCAAATAGTTGACTCCATCAACATGATCGTCCAAGGGGCTTCCCACCCACCGAGTGTAGCTTACCACACCCTATCGGTTGGCTCTCAAGCCAAATAGTTGACTCCGTCAACATGATCGTCCACGGGGCTTCCCACCCACCAGTTGTAGCTTATCAAATCCTATCGGTCGGCTCTTAAGCCAAACAGTTGATTCCATCAACAAAGGTCACTTGGGGGCTTCCCACCCACCGGGTGTAGCTTACACACCCTCTTGATCGGCTCTTAACCCAAACAGGGTTAAACCTGCCTGTAACCTGATGCTACTCTGCTAATCTTGCCAAACTCTTACCAGTTAATCTCGCATAGAGACCCTTAGCCATTTCAAAGAAATTGACGACCAATCTCCATAGAGACCCTGTACTGGTTAAGGTTAAAACGGCGGCTCTTGTCACGTGAGGGCCTGCTTACGGAAGCAAGGATAAACTCTCCCATCTACTGTCGACTCTCCGCTATGTGGCCTATTCGTACTCTTAGACAGTTAATCCTTGAGGACCCTGTACTGTTTAAGATTAAAACAATGGATTTATGTCACGTGAGAGGCAGTTTTTGGGCTATCAGGGTACTCATGCCCTGTCATGTCTCCCCTGGGACATCACACTTCCTTTTAGTTAATCTCGCTTAGAGACCCTGAGCCGGTTCAAAGAAATTGACGGCCAATCTCCACAGAGACCCTGTACTGCTAAGGAGTTTTAAGTGGTGGGTCAACCCAGCAGAACCGCCACATGAGTTGTTCAAAAAAATTAAAAAACAAATCAGGAAAGATATAACATCTCCGGGTTGTGCTTTCTCAAGCCGCCCTTACAACAATGTAGAATATATTCTGTCTTGTTTGTTTTTGCAGGTTTTATCTCTTAAGATGAGACGCCGTTAAGTATGATGAAAAACTTCTGCAAAGAGCAAATGGATCTTTAATAGCCAACTTGGCTGGATCTTCCTGGTTTATCATAACCAGTACTAAATGATTGGGTTTTCAAGCCAGCTCGGAGAATTTATTATTTTTCAAGAGTCGTCCCGTCAGATATAATGTCGTGTCATCTAATTGACTGTTTCTTGGATTTTTTTCAAATGTGCTCTGTAGTAATCTACAACACTCATGGATTTCTCCAACATATATTTGCCGGGTTGCACCGCAACCACGAGCAGGGATTTCCTGTCAAAGGCAAAGGAATTATTCTAGGATATTCATTCCGGGTTATATTACAACCACGGTCAAGGATTCATTCAACAAATTATGGTGAGTCATATTATTCTTACATAGTCCCAAGTCGCCGTAGGCAGACGACCTAGCCCTTGGGGGCTACACTATTCAAATATAGCTTATATCAAGTATGCAAGTCCCTTGTCACTGCAAGCATGCACCACTGCACTTGGGGGCTAATGCAAGCCGGTTTTCAAATCATTACATTGTCAGCAAGACCATATTATCTCAAGGAGATGAGACGGCCTTTCTACATTTTTCTAAGTCCCAACACAGTAATTCTTACTGACCCGGGACTTGGGGGCTACACCGCTCAGGTCAAACTTTTTAAAGTCCCAAGTCGCTGCAGACATGCAACCCGGCACATGGGGGCTACAGTACTCAACTGTTTAAACAGATTATATTGTTCAAATTGAAGACCCGGCCCATCACATGATGATGAGCCAGCCCTTGGGGGCTACACCTGCTGAAGTTTCATAAGGTATAAGACGGTTATAAGTCCCAGGTTGCTGCAGGAAGGACAACCCGGCACTTGGGGCTACACAGTCCAAAATATTATTGCAAAGCACCAAGTTATCATGGATAATCTTGGAGCTTGGGGGCTACAGGTAACATGGACATATCAAAAACTTTGAGGAGAATTTTCAAGATGTTAATTATGGAGTTCAGTTGTTAGACCCGGCGTCACCAACATTTATGACCTAGCGTTATCAAAAGATCATAACCCGCCTGATTTTATATAAGCCACCCAGCTTCACGACAATGGAAGTCCGGTTTTACATCACATGGATTTTCATCCCAATATTTTTATCAAGTCAGCTGGCTTCTAGTTATTTGACCTGGCGTTACCAAAGATAATGACCCGGCATCATCAATGATTATGACCCGGCATATATGACCCGCCAAGAGTATTGGAAACCGACTCAATGGCATATGGGTGTTCTATTCTCAATATTTTTCAGAGGACATTGACAAGCAGGATGATTATCAAGACGACTCATTCATATGCAGAAAAGACCCGGATTTCTGAGGAGCCATTTTATAAGCCGGCCAAAGGAGCAAGCCGGGCACTTAACATATTTTTTACTCTTATTTCAGGAGCTTAGCATGAATAAATTCAAGCTAACTTGGGGGCTAATGTCGGGGATATACCCCACAGTATGACCCGGCCTGGTGACTCACAAGAGACCCGGTCAATACTTGACATTTTATTAGTGACCCGGCAGGCGGGTCGCAGGACGACCAGGCCCAAGACCTGGTGTGTAAGCTGGCGCCAGGTGGCTCACAAGAGAAGGCTCAAAGAGATAAGGATTCCCTTAAAGGAAACAAGACCCAGAGTAGGATTCGTGAAAGACTAGTCCTAGTCCTACTCCTAGTAGGACTCTATTTGTAAACCTGCCCTCTCCACTTATATAAGGAGGGGTAGAGCACCCCTAGAGGGACAAGATTCACAAGTCCACAAGTTTAGGCAGACACAAGACATTAGAGATAGACAGATTAGAGGCTCTTGTGATTAGATGTAGCAAACAACACCCTTGTAATCGAGAGATCTCCTTCATCATCAATACCAGGCAGGCAGGACGTAGGCTTTTACCTCTATCGGAGGGGCCGAACCTGGGTAAACTCCGTGTCTCTCGATTCCGACCAACCCCTTCAAGCCGCCACATAGTTGCGTTTGCACCCCGAACCTAAGTCCGTTTACCCGGACATCTACCATGACAAAAACACAACAAGGTTGAAAGCTTGTTCAATTTCCTCTTAAGCATGAAATTTTGTTCCCTCGGGTCATCTACTTCCTGCACGAGCTTCAATATCCTTTGACATAATTCTTCTTTACTCTCCTGCAGAAAACGAGAAGGAATAAATAGAACTTTGGGTTTTCTTCTTGCGTTTGGGAGGCTTGATTACCTTAACACCACGTGCATGTCTCCCAGTTGAGGCATAGGAGTCTCCTCTTCATCTGAGCTTTCTTCTTTGTACTTGTCTTCTTTTTCCTCCTCCGAGAATAATCCATAAGGATCCAGGTCCCCATAGAGCTTGGGATTGGCAACATAATGTGATATATACCTCTCCCCATCAGACTCTTGGGACGACATCTTGCTCTAAATCTACTGCAAAAATAGCTCAAAACGAAAACAAGAGCTAATGTTGTGATACGAAAGTCGAAACTTTCGGGATATTATATAATGAATTTTTGGAGACCCGAAGGAGTATACCACAAGAAAACAGAGTTCGGGGGGTGCATGGGGTGGTGACAAGCCCCCTAGGTGTGGCCAAGGGATGGCTGCGCCTAGCAGGCTTGTCACCTCCCCGTGCGTACTTCGGACTACTTTTTATTTTCCTAATTTTTTAAATATTCCAAAACTGAATAAACTTGCTATGGGGAAATTTTTGGAGTCGGTTTACTTACTGTACCATGTACCTATTCCTTTCCGGAGTCTGAAACATTCCGGTAAGTCTCCCTAATATGCTCTTCCAGAGTTATGGTATTGATAAAATTGGTTTCAACATTAATGGGTGTACCTGAAATATAATGTTTGATTCTTTGCCCGTTTACCACCTTCGGATTTGTGCCTTCGACGTTGTTGATTTTGATGGCATCGGAGCGATATACTTCCTCGACGATGTAAGGTCCTTCCCATTTGGAGAGAAGTTTTCCTGCAAAAAATCTTTACCGAGAATTGTATAGCAACACATGATCATCTACATTAAATTCACGCTTTTTTATCCTTTTATCATGCCATCTCTTAGCTTTCTCTTTAAACATCTTGGCATTCTCATAGACCTGAGTTCTCCATTCATCAAGTGAGCTAATGTGAGATAACCTCTTCTCACCAGCAAGTTTGAAATCATAGTTGAGCTCTTTGATTGCCCAATAAGATTTATGCTCAAGCTTTATAAGTAAGTGACATGCTTTACCATAAACCATTTTATACAAAGACATACCCATAGGATTCTTGTAAGCAGTTCTATAAGCCCATAATGCATCGACAAGTTTCTTAGACCAGTTCTTCCTAGATCTATTAACCGTCTTTTGCAAGATCAAATTAATTTCTCTATTGCTTAATTCTACTTGACCACTAGACTGAGGATGATAAGGGGATGCAATTCTATGATTAACATCATACTTAGCAAGCAATTTACGGAAATCACCATGAATAAACTGTGAACCACCATCAGTCATTAAATATCTGGGGACTCCAAATCTAGGGAAAATAACTTCTTTAAGCATCTTCATAGAGGTGTTATGATCAGCACTACTAGTTGGAACAGCTTCTACCCACTTAGTAACATAATCAAGAGCAACTAAAATATGACTATACCCGTTGGATGTTGGAAAAGGTCCCATTTAATCAAACCCCCAAACATCAAATGGTTCAATAAAAAGAGAGTAATTCATAGGCATTTCCTGATGTCTACTAATATTGCCCATTATTTGACATTCATCACATGACAAGACAAACTTACGAGCATCCTTGAAGAGAGTAGGCCAATAAAAATCATATTGTAATACTTTATGTGCAGTTCTATCTCCAGCGTGGTGTCCTCCGTAGGCCTCGGAATGGCACTTCCATAGGATCTGTTCCTGTTCATGCTTAGGTACACAACGTCTAATAACACCATCTACTCCTTGTTTATAAAGGTGTGGGTCATCCCAGAAATAATGTCTTAAATCATAGAAGAACTTTTTCTTTTGTTGGTATGTGAAACTAGGCGGTATAAATTTAGCGACAATGTAATTAGCATAATCAGCAACTCCGCCTATGTTGTCTCAACATAGCCGGTCCCAAGCCCGGGTAAAGGAGGAGGGTTGTGATAGGCTTGGCGAGCCAACGTGAAAACCCAGCCACTCTTATGGAGATGAAACCCAAAAGATTTTCGTTGGGGCGTAACCCTCTCAGCGACGCGCCACGTCGGAACCCGGGTGTGGTGGAAAATGGGCAAGGGCCGGGTCGTCACCCCCCAGGTGGCGCGTCGTATCGTGATCTGGATACGGTCGCAAGTGAGCGAGGATCGGGTCGTCGCATCCTTAGTGGCGCGCTACATCGGCGCCCGGGTGTAGTGGAAAATGAGCGAGGGTCTTCGCATTTGACTCGACGAGTGCGAAGGGTAAGGAAGCTAGCCGAGCCTAGGAGGATTCGATTAGGTAGCTGGAACGTAGGGTCTCTGACAGGTAAGCTTCGGGAGGTAGTTGATTCAGCGGTGAGGAGAGGCATTGGTATCCTTTGCATCCAAGAGACCAAATGGAGGGGACAGAAGGCGAAGGAGGTGGAGGGTACCGGCTTCAAGCTGTGGTACACGGGGACGGTTGCAAACAGAAATGGAGTAGGCATATTGATTAGCAAGAGCCTCAAGGATGGAGTGGTAGACGTCAAGAGACGTGGGGACCGGATTATCCTGGTCAAGCTGGTAGTTGGGGACTTAGTCCTCAACGTTATCAGCGCTTATGCCCCACAAGTAGGCCACAATGAGAACACCAAGAGGGAGTTCTGGGAAGGCCTGGAGGACTTGGTTAGGAGTGTACCGATCAGCGAGAGGCTCTTCATAGGAGGAGACCTCAATGGCCACGTGGGCACAGCTAACACATGTTTTGAAGGGGTGCATGGGGGATTTGGCTATGGCATCAGGAATCAAGAAGGAGAAGATGTCTTAAGCTTTGCGTTAGCCTGTGACATGATCGTAGCTAACACCTTCTTTAAGAAGAGAGAATCACATCTAGTGACTTACAGTAGTGGGCAACACTCTAGCCAGATTGATTTCATCCTCTTGAGAAGAGAAGACAGGCGTGCATGCCTAGACTGTAAGGTGATACCTGGAGAGAGTGTTGTCCCCCAGCATAAGCTTGTGGTTGCTGACCTCCGTTTTTGGATTCGTGTCCAGCGGGACAAGCGTGCCAAAGTCGCTAGAACGAAGTGGTGGAAGCTCAAGGGGGAGGTAGCTCAGGTTTTCAAGGAGAGGGTCATTAAGGAGGGCCCTTGGGAGGAAGGAGGTGATGCAGACAACATGTGGATGAAGATGGCGACTTGCATTCGTAAGGTGGCCTCAGAGGAGTTTGGAGTGTCCAGGGGAAGTAGAAGAGAAGCTAAAGATACCTGGTGGTGGAATGATGTTGTCCAGAAGGCAATCAAGGAGAAGAAAGATTGTTTCAGACGCCTATATCTGGATAGGAATGCAGACAACATAGAGAAGTACCAGATGGCAAAGAAGGCCGCAAAGCGAGCTGTGAGTGAAGCAAGGGGTCGGGCGTATGAGGACCTCTACCAAAGGTTAGACACGAAGGAAGGCGAAAGGGACATCTATAAGATGGCCAAGAGCCGAGAGAGGAAGACGAGGGATGTTGACCAAATCAAGTGCATCAAGGACGAAGCAGATCAACTCCTGGTGAAGAACGAGGAGATTAAGCATAGATGGCGGGAGTACTTTGACAAGTTGTTCAATGGGGAGAGTGAGAGCTCTACCATTGATCTGGATGACTCCTTTGATGATACTAGCAGGCGTTTTGTGAGGCGAATCCAGGAGTCGGAGGTCAAGGAGGCTTTAAAGAGGATGAAAGGAGGTAAGGCGATGGGCCCCGATTGTATCCCCATTGAGGTGTGGAGAGGCCTCGGGGACATAGCGATAGTATGGCTAACCAAACTTTTCAACCTCATTTTTCGGGCAAACAAGATGCCAGAAGAATGGAGACGGAGTATATTAGTACCAATCTTCAAGAACAAGGGGAATGTTCAGAGTTGTACTAATTACCGTGGAATTAAGCTGATGAGCCATACAATGAAGCTATGGGAGAGAGTCATTGAGCACCGTGTAAGAAGATTGACAAGCGTGACCAAAAATCAGTTTGGTTTCATGCCTGGGAGATCGACCATGGAAGCCATTTTCTTGGTACGACAACTTATGGAGAGATATAGGGAACAAAAGAAGGACCTGCATATGGTGTTCATTGACTTGGAGAAGGCCTATGATAAGATTCCGCGGAATGTTATGTGGTGGGCCTTGGAGAAACACAAAGTCCCAACAAAGTACATTACCCTCATCAAGGACATGTATGATAATGTTGTGACAAGTGTTCGAACAAGTGAGGGCGACACTAACGACTTCCCAATTCAGATAGGACTGCATCAAGGGTCAGCTTTGAGCCCTTACCTTTTTGCCTTGGTGATGGATGAGGTCACAAGGGATATACAAGGAGATATCCCATGGTGTATGCTCTTTGCGGACGATGTGGTGCTAGTCGATGAGAGCCGTACGGGGGTTAACAGGAAGTTGGAGTTGTGGAGGCAAACCTTGGAATCGAAAGGTTTTAGACTTAGTAGGACTAAAACCGAGTACATGAGGTGCGCTTTCAGTACTACTAGGAACGAGGAGGGGGAGGATGTTAGCCTTGATGGGCAAGTGGTGCCTCAGAAGGACACCTTTCGATATTTGGGGTCAATGTTGCAGAAGGATGGGGATATCGATGAAGATGTGAACCATTGAATTAAAGCCGGATGGATGAAGTGGCGCCAAGCTTCTGGCATTCTTTGTGACAAGAGGGTGCCACAAAAGCTAAAAGGCAAGTTCTATAGGACGGCAGTTCGACCCGCAATGTTGTATGGCGCTGAGTGTTGGCCGACTAAAAGGCGACATGTGCAACAGTTAGGTGTGGCGGAGATGCGCATGTTGAGATGGATGTGTGGTCACACAAGGAAGGACCGCATCCGGAATGATGATATACGGGATAAAGTTGGGGTAGCGCCAATTGAAGAGAAGCTTGTCCAACATCGTCTGAGATGGTTTGGGCATATTCAGCGCAGGCCTCCAGAAGCCCCAGTGCACAGTGGACGGCTTAAGCATGCTGATAATGTCAAAAGAGGCCGGGGTAGACCGAACTTGACATGGGAAGAGTCTGTAAAGAGAGATCTGAAGGACTGGAGCATCACCAAAGAACTAGCCATGGACAGGGGTGCGTGGAAGCTTGCTATCCATGTGCCAGAACCATGAGTTGGTCGCGGGATCTTATGGGTTTCACCTCTAGCCTACCCCAACTTGTTTAGGACTAAAGGCTTTGTTGTTGTTGTTGTTGTTGTTGTAATTAGCATAATCAGCATACCAAGGAGCATTACGAGAAGCATTTATGATAGCCAATTGTTCATGAGGAAAGCTACAATCAATAGGTAGTGGGTCATCAAGGACATTCTCTAACCTAGACAAGTTATCTGATATGGGATTATCAGCACCCTTTCTATCAACCATATGCAAATCAAATTCTTATAGTAGAAGAACCCACCTGATAAGTCTAGGTTTAGCATCTTTCTTTTCCATGAGATATTTAATAGGAGCATGATCAGTGTGAACAGTTACTTTAGAATCAACAATATAAGGTCTAAACTCATCACAAGCAAACACAACTGCTAAAAATTCTTTTTCAGTGGTAGCATAGTCTCTTTGAGCACTGTCTAGAGTTTTGCTAGCATAATGAATAACATTTAATTTCTTATCAACTCTTTGCCCTAGAACAGCACCAAAGGCACTAGACTCACACATGATTTCAAAGGGTAAGTTCCAATCAGGTGGTTGGACAACAGGTGTAGAAATCAAGGCATTCTTAAGAATTTCAAAAGCATCTACACAATCATCATCAAAAACGAATGGAACATCCTTTTGCAAGAGATTAGCGAGAGGCCTAGAAATCATAGAGAAATCTTTAATAAATCTCCTATAGAAACCAGCATGGCCAAGCAAACTTCGTATACCTCTGATATCCGTAGGACACGACATTTTTTCAACAGCATCAACTTTAGCCTTGTCAACTTCAATACCTATTTCAGAAATTTTATGTTCCAAGACAATGCCTTCATTCACCATAAAGTGGCACTTCTCCCAATTCAAGACAAGATTAGTTTCTTCACATCTCTGCAAAATTCGATCAAGGTTGCTCAAACAATCATCAAAAGAAGTTCCGTAAACGTAAAAATCATCCATGAAAACCTCAAGAATCCTTTCACAAAATCAGAGAATATAGCAGGCATGCATCTTTGAAAGGTAGCAAGTTCACTGCATAAACCAAAAGGCATACGTTTATAAGCAAAGGTACCAAAAGGGTAGGTAAAGGTGTTCTTCTCTTGGTCCTCTTTTGACATAGGTATTTGAGAGAAACCAGAATAACCATCTAGAAATCAGAAATGTGTGTGTTTGGATAGTCTTTCTAGCATTTGATCAATAAAAGGTAGAGGGTAATGATATTTTCTAGTAGCTTTAAATAATTTCCTAAAATCAATTACCATTCTATAACTTGTAACAATTCTCTGCAGGTTCAATTCATTTTTATCATTAGAAACTACGGTAATACCTCCTTTCTTAGGGACACAATGAGCGGGACTAACCCATCTACTATCAGCAATAGGGTAAATGATACCTGCCTCCAGAAGCTTTAATATTTCATTTCTTACCACTTCCTTCATTTTAGGATTCAACCGCCATTGGTGATCAACAACTGGTTTAGCATCAGGCTCCATTTCAATTTTGTGCTGACATAGAGTGGGACTAATAACGTTAAGATCATCAAGAGTATATCCAATAGCAGCACGGTGCTTCCTCAAAGTTTTCAATAATCTCTGTTATTAATGCTCTGAAAGGTTAGCACTAATAACAACATCAAGATAAGCATATTTCAGAGTATCTTGTAATTTTTTAAGCTCAAACACGGGATCGCCCTTGGGTGGAGGAGGATCCCCAAGTATTTCAACAGGCAAGTTGTGTTTCAGAATATGATGTTGATCAAAGAAAATGCTATCTATTTCATTCCTTTCATTAATATGCATGCCATTTTCATGGTCTAGAAAATATTTCTCTAAAGGATCAGTAGGAGGCACAGCAATAGAAGCAAGACCAATAATTTCATCCTTACTAGGCAATTCTTTATCATGAGGTTGTCTATGAAATTTAGAGAAATTAAACTCATGAGACGTGTCCCCAAAACTTGCGGTAACCGCTTCCTTCTCACAATCTATCCTGACATTAACGGTATTCAAGAAGGGTCTACCAAATATAATGGGACAAAAATCATCTTGTGGGGAACCAAGAACAAGAAAATCATTAGGATATTTTATTTTCCCATACGAGACTTCAACATCTCCAATAATCCCAACTGGTGATATAGTGTCTATATTGGCAAGCTTAATTGTAACATCAATTTCCTCTAACTCGGCTGGTGCAGTATCATTTATAATCTCTTTATATAAGGAAAAGGGAATTGCACTCACACTACCACCCATATCACATAAGCCATGATAACAATGATCTTCTATTTTAACAGAAACAACAGGCATGCCAACAATGGGTCTATGTTTATCTTTAGCATCAGGTTTAGCAATTCTAGCAGCTTCATCACAAAATTGGATAACATGCCCATTAATATTATAAACCAAGAGATCCTTAACCATAGCAATACTAGGCTCAACTTTAATTTTCTCAGGGGGTGTAGGTGTTCTAGTACAGCTCTTACGAACCACAATTGAAGCTTTAGCATGTTCCTTTATTCTAACCGCAAAAGGTGGTTTCTCAATATAAGTAGCGGGAATAACAGGATCAACATTATAAGTAATAGTTTTCTCTTCAACTTTAATAGGTTCAACTACTTCCACTACAATGGGAGGATGATATTTAAACAACTTATCCTTGGGGAGATCAACATGAGCAGCAAAAGATTCCCAAAAAGAAGCTACTGTCTTAGAGTCAAGTCCATATTTAGTGCTAAATTCATGAAAAGCATTGGTGTCTACAAAGCATTTAACACAATCAAACTTAAGGTTCATACCTGACTCCTTACCTTCGTCGAGCTCCCAATGTTTAGCGTTGCGTGTAATTCTTTCCAATAAATCCCATTTGAAGTCAATATCCTTCTTCATATGGGAACCAGCACAAGAAGTATCGAGCATGAATTAATCATTACGATAAAGCCAAGCATAAAAATTCTGAATAATAATTTCTATCGAGAGCTCATGATTGGGGCATGAATATAACATTGACTTAAGCCTCCCCCAAGCTTGAGAGATTCTTTCTCCTTCACGAGGCCAAAAATTATAAATATAATTCCTATCACGATGAACTAGATGCATAGGATAGAACTTCTGATGAAATTCCATTTTCAATCGATTATAGCTCCATGATCCAATATCATCACATAGCCTATACCATGTCAATGCCTTCTCCTTCAAAGATAAAGGAAAGACCTTCTTCTTAATGTGATCCTCGGGCAGACCTACAAGCTTAAATAATCCTCAAACTTCATCCACATAGATTAGATAGAAATCGGGTGTAGTGTTCCATCTCCTGCATAAGGATTAGCCAGCAATTTCTCTATCATACCCGAAGGAATTTCATTAATAAATATTTTCAGTAGGTTCAGTAGGTTGAGGGACAACTCTTTGTGTTTCCGGTCGAGGTGAAGATACCCCGAACAAGCCCCTCAAAGGATTACTTTCCATAGTGGCAAGGGTCAGTAAATTTCAGCACAATATATAAATTTTTCCTTACCAGATTCCACTTACCAAAGGCACTCCCCGGCAACGACGTCAGAAAAGAGTCTTGATGACTCACAAGTATAGTGGATCTATCGTAGTCCTTTCGATAACAAAGAGTGTCGAACCCAATGAGGAGCAGAAGGAAATGACAAGCGGTTTCAAGTAAGGTATTCTCTGCAAGCACTGAAATTATTGGTAACAGATAGTTTTGTGATAAGACAATTCGTAACGAGTAACAAGTAACAAGTGTAGAAAAGGTGCATCAAGGTAGACCAATCCTTTTTGTAGCAAAGGGCAGGCCTAGACAAACTCTTATATAAAGCAAAGCGCTCCCGAGGACACATGGGAATTTCAGTCAAGCTAGCTTTCATCATGCTCATTTGATTCGCGTTCATTACTTTGATAATTTGACATGTGGGTGGACCGGTGCTTGGGTGCCTCCCTTACTTGGACAAACTTCCCACTTATTATTAACCCCTCTCACAAGCATCCAGAACTATGAAGGAAGAATTAAGGTAAACTTAACCATAGCAGGAAACATATGGATCCAAATCAGCCCCTTACGAAGCAACGCATAAACTAGGGTTTAAGCTTCTGTCACTCTAGCAACCCATCATCTACTTATTACTTCACAATGCCTTCCCCTAGGCCCAAATAATGGTGAAGTGTTATGTAGTCGACATTCACATAACACCACTAGAAGATAGACAACATACATCTCATCAAAATATCGAATGAATACAAAATTCGCATGATTACTTATAACAAGACTTATCCCATGTCCTCAGGAACAAACGTAACTACTCACAAAACATGTTCATGTTCATAATCATATGAGTATTAATTATAATAAAGGATCTGAACATATGATTTTCCACCAAGTAAACCAACTAGCATCAACTACAAGGAGTAATCAACACTAGTAGCAACCCATAGGTACCAATCTGAGGTGTTGAGACAAAGATCAGATACAAGAGATGGACTAGGGTTTGGAGAGGAGATGGTGCTAGTGAAGATGTTGATGGAGATTGACCCCCTCTCGATGAGAGGATCGTTGGTGATGACGATGGCTTCGATTTCCGCCTCCAGGAGGGAAGTTTTCCCGGCAGAACAACCTTGTCGTAGCTCTAGACTGGTTTTGTCCAAGTTCCGCCTCGAGACGGCGGCGCTTCGTCCTAAAACCTCTCTTCTGATTTTTTTTCTAGGTCAAAAGCCAACATATAGGAGACTATGGGCATTGGGGGCCTGCCAGGTGGGCCACAAGCCTGCTAGGCGAGGCCAGGGGGTGGCCATGCCTGGCAGGCTTGTCGCCTCCCAGTGGCCCCCCTCAGGTATCTGTTTCGCCCAGTATTTTTTATATATTCCAAAATAATTCTCCGTAAATTTTCAGGACTTGTGGAGTTGTGCAGAATAGGTATCTCAGATTTGCTTCTTTTCCAGTCCAGAATTCTAGCTGCCGGCATTCTCCCTCTTCAAGTAAACCTTGTAAAATAAGAGAGAAAAGGTATATGTATTGTACCATAACGTGTAATAACAGCCCATAATGCAATATATATCAATATAGAATCATGATGCAAAATGGACGTATCACACACGTACAACTCGATGATGATCTCCACCTTCTTGATCCAGCAAGAGGGAGCGGAGAGGTAGGTGCGTTCTCTGGCAGTGCGACAGCGCGGCGGCGGTGGTGGTGGAACTATTCTAGCAGGGCTTCGCCTAAGCACTGCTGAAAACTAGAGGAAATGATCTATTGGGAGAGAGGGCTGCACCGTGGCCTTTAGGGTTGGGTGTCTTTAGCCCTCTCTCAGTATATATATGAGGGAGGGGAGCGGCTGACGCCCCTATGGCTGCCCCTAGGAGTCGGACAAAGTGCGAGAGGTGGAGGAGTCCAACTCCAATCCTACTAGGAGTAGGATTCCTCCCCACTTGGAAACTCTTCCCCCCTCTTGGGATTTTCCACCCCCAGCTGCATGGGCCTTAGTGGAGTGGTCGGCCATCCCACTAAGGGCTGGTTTGCCTCCTCCCACAGCCCATGAGGACCTTTGGGGTGGGTGGCCCCTCTCGATGGACCCCCGGAACCGTCCCGACACTACCGGATATACCCGAAACTTTTTCGCTGACCAAAATGGGACTTCCTATATATCAATCTTTACCTCTGGACTATTCCAGAGCTCCTCGTGAAGTCCGAGATCTCTTCCGAGACACCAAACAACCTTCGGTCACCAACATACATAACTCAACTCTACCGAAATGTCACCGAACCTTAAGTGTGCAGACCCTGTGGGTTTGAGAACTATGTAGACATGACCGAGACACCTCTACGATCAATAACCAATAGCGGGACCTGGATGCCATATTGGTTCCTACATATTATATGAAGATCTTTATCGGTTGAACCTCTATGTCAAGGATTCAGTTAATCCCGTATGTTGTTCCCTTTGTTCTTCGGTATGTTACTTGCCCGAGTTTTGATCGTCGGTATATCTATACCTAGTTCAATATCGTTACCGGCAAGTCTCTTTACTCCTTCTGTAATATAAGATCTCATGGCTAACACTTTAGTCACATTGCTTGCGAGGCTTATTGTGATGTTGTATTACCGAGTGGGCCCTGAGATACCTCTTCATCATACGGAGTAACAAATCCCATTCTTGATCCATGCCAGCTCAATAGACACCTTCGGAGATACCTGTAGATCATCTTTATAGTCACCCAGTTATGTTGTGACATTTGGGACACACAAGGTATTCCTCCAGTGTTAGTGAGGATCATTATCTCATGGTCATAGGAACAGATACTTGACATGTAGAAAACAATAGCAATAAACTGACACGATCATATGCTACGTTCATAGTGTGGGTCTTGTCCGTCACATCATTCTCTCAATGATGTGATCTTGTTATCAGATGACATCTCATGTCTAGGGCTAGGAAAGCTTGACCATCTTTGATCAACAAGCTAGTCTACTAGAGGCATACTAGGGACACAGTGTTGTCTATTGCTACTTCTCAAGCGTGCGTTGGTTTTTCCCTTGAAGAGGAAAGGGTGATGCAGCAAAGTAGAGGTAAGTATTTCCCTCAGTTTGAGAACCAAGGTATCAATCCAGTAGGAGTATCAAGATGAGGCACCAAGAAACCTGCAAAAACACAAACAAACTTGCACCCAACGCGATAAAGGGGTTGTCAATCCCTTAACGATTACTTGCAAGGTGAGATCTGATAGTGATAATGAGTAAATATAAATAAGTAAATAAAATTTCAGCAAGGTATTTTTGGTGTTTCTATGTTTAGATCTGAATATATAATATGTAAAATAGACCCGGGGGCCATAGTGTTCACTAGAGGCTTCTCTCATGATAGCAAGTATTACGGTGGGTGAACAAATTACTGTTGAGCAATTGATAGAATAGCACAAAGTCATGACGATATCTAAGGCAATGATCATACATATAGGCATCACGTCTGAGACAAGTAGACCGATACTTTCTGCATCTACTACTATTACTCCACACATCGACCGCTATCCAGGATGCATCTAGTGTATTAAGTTCATAACAAACGGAGTAACGTTTTAAGCAAGATGACATGATGTAGAAGGATAACTTCATGCAATATGATATAAACCCCATGTTTTTACCCTTGATGTCAACAACACGATACATGCCTCACTACCCCTTCTGTCACTAGGTGAGGACAGCGCACGGTATGAACCCAAAACCAAGCACTTCTCCCATTGCAAGAATCATAGATCAAGTTGGCCAAATGAAACCTATAACTCGAAGAGACTTACAAGGATATGAAATCATGCATACAAGAAATCAGAGGAGACTCAAATGATATTCATAGATAATCTGATCATAAATCCACAATTCATCGGATCTCAACAAACACACCGCAAAAGAAGATTACATCGGGTAGATCACCATGAAGATCATGGAGAACTTTGTATTGAAGATCAAAGAGAGAGAAGAAGCCATCTAGCTACTAGCTATGGACCCGAAGGTCTGATGTGAACTACTCATGCATCATCAGAGAGGCAAGGATGTTGATGAAGATGGCTAGCGGAGATGGATTCCCCTCTGGCAGGATGCCGGAACGGTCTCCCGATTGGTTTTTGGTGGTTCTGGAGGCTTGCGGCGGCGGAACTTGCGATCTCGGTCTGTTTCTGAGGATTTTGATATTTATAAGACCATATGGCAGTGGAAACGAGTGGAGGTGGGCCACGAGGAGCCAACCAGCCCCCTAGCCGCGGCCTAGGGGGGCGCGCCTCCCAGGCTCGTGGCTCCCTCAGCCCACTTCTCTGGTATTTCTTCCTTCAGGTATTTTTGATATTTTTCATAAAAAATCACAGCGAAAGTTTTATTCCATTTGGACTCCGTTTGATATTCCTACCTGAAAAAGATCAAAAACACGGAAAAAACAGGAACTGGCACTAGGCACTGAGTTAATAAGTTAGTCCCAAAAATCATATAAAATAGCATATTCATGCATATAAAACATGCAAAGTTGATAATATAATAGCATGGAACAATCAAAAATTCTAGATATGTTGGAGACGTATAAAGCATCCCCAAGCTTAACTCCTACTCGTCCTCGAGTAGGGAAGTGATAAAGACCGAATTTTTGATGTGGAATGCTACCCAACATATTTGTTTTATGTAATCTCTTTATAATGGCATGAATGTTCAGATCCATAAGATTCAAAACAATAGTTCAATATTGACATGAAAACAATAATACTTCAAGAATAATAGCAAAGTGATCATAAACTTTTGAAATAACAAGGCCAAAGAAAATTATCCCAACAAAAATCATATAGTCTGGCTATGCTCCATCATCCCCACACAAAGAATTTAAATCATGCACAACCTTGGTATTGGCCAAGTAATTGTTTTCACACTCTTACTTTCTCAAACCTTTTTCAACTCTCACGCAATATATGAGCGTGAGCCATGGATATAGAACTATAGGTGGAATAGAGTGTGGTGAAAGTTGTGAGGCAAAAAGAGGGAGATGGTCACATCGACTCGGCGTATCAATAGGCTATGAAGATGCCCATCAATAGATATCAATGTGAATGAGTAGGAATTGCCATGAAATGGATGCACTAGAGCTATAAGTGTATGAAAGCTCAAAAATGACAACTAGTGGGTGTGCACCCAACTTGCTTGCTCATGAAGACCTAGGGCAATTTTGAGGAAGCCCATCATTGGAATATACAAGTCAAGTTACATAATGAAAATTTCCACTAGCATATGAAAGTGAAAAAACAAGAGACTCTCCATCTTGAATATCATGGTGCTATTTTGAAGCACAAGTGTGGAAAAAGATAGTAGCATTGTCCCTTCTCTCTTTTTCTCTCATTTTTTTGTTTGGGCTCTTTGACCTCTTTTTTTATTTGGTGGGCATCTTTGGCCTCTTTTATTTCCTCACATGGGACAATGCTCTAATAATGATGATCATCACACTTTTATTTACTTACAACTCGATACTTAGAACAATAATGACTCTATATGAATGAAAGTGATGGCACATGTCATGAGACAGAACGGTGAAAGTTGCATGTCAATATATCTCGGAATGGCTATGCAAATGCCATAATTGGTAGGTATGGTGGCTGTTTTGAGGAAGACATATGGTGGGTTTGTGCACCGGCGAAAGTTGCGCGACACTAGAGAGGTTAGCAATGGTGGAAGGTGAAAGTGCATCTATACCATGGACTCACATTAGTCATTAGGAACTCACATACTTATTGCGAAAGTTTTATTAGCAATCGAAACAAAGTGCTAAACGCGTACTCCTAGGGGAAGGGTTGGTAGGAGTTAACCATCGCGCGATCCCGACCTCTACACAAAGGATGACAATCAATAAATGCATTATGCTCCAACTTCCTAACATAGCGGTTCACCATACGTGCATGATACGGGAATCACTAACCTGAACACAAGTATTTCTAGATTCACAACACCCTACTAACATAACTCTCATATTACCGTATCCATATCTCAAAACTAATCATGAGGAATCAAACTTCTCTTACTAATCAATGCACTTGAATATGAAAGTTTTTATTATATCCTCTTTGGATGCCTATCATATTTAGGACTAGTTTCATAACACACGCCAATTACCAAGTTTCTCAGAGAGATGGCATTCTCAAAATGATATAAGTGAATATTAGAGAGTTTTGATTTCTACAAAATATTACATCGCCATGCTCTACAAAGAATTAAGTGAAGCACTAGAGCAAAATTTATCTAGCTCAAAAGATATAAGTGAAGCACATGGGAGCAAAATTATCAAGCTCAAAAGATATAAGTGAATCACATGTGACCAAAATCATCAAGCTCAAAAGATATAAGTGAAGCACATGTGAGCTAATATTGCCTAACTCAAAAGATATAAGTGAAGCTCATTGAGTATTCTAACAAATTCACGATGAGTGCATGTCCCTCTAAAAAGGTGTGCAGCAAGGATGATTGTTATAAAACAAAAGCAAATACTACTATAACACACGATGCTCCAAGCAAAACACATATTATGTGGTGAATAAAAATATAGCTCCAAGTAACGTTACCGATGGATTGAAGACGAAAGAGGGGATGCCTTCCCGGGGCATCCCCAAGCTTAGGCTTTTTGGTGTCCTTGAATTTGGCTTGGGATGCCTTGGATATCCCAAATCTTAGGCTCTTTCCACTCTTTATTCCATTGTCCATAAGAACATCACCCAAAACTTGAAAACTTCACAACACAAAACTTAAACAGAAACTTGTGATAGCATTAGCATAAGAAAACAAACCACCAACTTTTCATGTGCTGTAGTAAACTTGATTTATATTTAGATTGATATTATATTATTGTATTCTCACTTTCCCATGACTCGTACCCCCCGATACTAACCATAGTTTCATCAAAATAAGCAATCAACACAACAAAAACAGAATCTGTCAAAAACAGAACAGTCTGTAGCAATCTGTAGATTTCGAAAACCTCTGCTAACTCAAAAATACTTAAAAAAATTATGAAAATTAGGGAAATTTTCATATAAACCATCATCAAAATGAATCAACTCAAAAGCTCTTTCTGCAAGGGAGTGAAAAATAATTTCGTGAGCAGACAGTTTCTGTCTTTTTCCAGCATGATTAAACAACTATCACCAAAACTAACCATAAAGGTTCTACTTAGCACAAACACTAATTAAAACATAAAAAACACAATCATAAAAGAATCATTATGGTGTTGACTCAACAAAACAGAAAGTAAAAACGAAATAATAAATTTATTCATTGGGTTGCCTCCCAACAAGCGCTATCGTTTAACGCCCCTAGCTAGGCATAATGATTTCAATGATGCTCACATAAAAAATAGTAATTGAGATATGCAAAAGAGAATCATGAATAGCATGAAAAACAAATTTAAGTCTAACCCACTTCCTATGCATAGGGATTTTGTGAGCAAACAATTTATGGGAACAAGAATCAACTAGCATAGGAAGGCAAAACAAGCATAACTTCATAACTTTAAACACATAGAGAGGGAACTTGATATTATTGGAATTACTACAAGCATATGTTCCTACCTCATAATAAATTTAAGTAGAATCATGAAGGAATTCAACAATTTAACTATCAAATAAATCATTCTTTACATGATCAATTATAGCATACATGTCATCACCAAAACTTGGGGAACAAAAAATGTCATCTTCATCAAGCGTAGCATCCCCAAGCTTGTGGTTTTTCATATCATTAGCATCATGGATATTCATAGAATTCATACTAACAACATGGAAATCATGCTTTTAATTCAAGGAACTATCATGAATCACCTTATGAATTTCTTCTTTCAACACTTCATCAAAATTTTCAGGTTCATGATTTTCAAACAAAACTTCATAGAGATAAGCAACTACACTCAACTCACTAGCAATTGGTTCATCATAATTTGGTCTTTTGAAAATATTAGCAAGTGGATGACGATCCATATCAATAGATTTTTATCAAGCGAAGATACAAGCAAATAGAAGGCACATGGCAACACAAGCAAACATAGCAACGAAAAGGCGAACGAAAAAGGGCGAATAAAAAGGCAAATATTTTTGGTATTTTCTGAAAATTGTTTTAGAAGTGGGGGATAGGAAAACGAGAGGTAAATGGAAAATAATGTAAATGCAAGAGATGAGTTGGTGATAGGTACTTGATAGATATGCTTCACTTGAATACTCCCCGCCAACGGCGCCAGAAATTCTTCCTGCTACTTCTCAAGCGTGCGTTGGTTTTTCCCTTGAAGAGGAAAGGGTGATGCAGAAAAGTAGAGGTAAGTATTTCCCTCAGTTTGAGAACCAAGGTATCAATCCAGTAGGAGTATCAAGATGAGGCACCAAGAAACCTGCACAAACACAAACAAACTTGCACCCAACGCGATAAAGGGGTTGTCAATCCCTTCACAATTACTTGCAAAGTGAGATATGATAGTGATAATGAGTAAATATAAATAAGTAAATAAAATTGCAGAAAGGTATTTTTGGTGTTTTTATGTTTAGATCTGGATATATAATATCTAAAATAGACCCGGGGGCCATAGTGTTCACTAGAGGCTTCTCTCATGATAGCAAGTATTACAGTGGGTGAACAAATTACTGTTGAGCAATTGATAGAATAGCGCAAAGTCATGACGATATCTAAGGCAATGATCATACATATAGGCATCACGTCCAAGACAAGTAGACCGATACTTTCTGCATCTACTACTATTACTTCACACATCGACCGCTATCCAGCATGCATCTAGTGTATTCAGTTCATAACAAACGGAGTAACGCTTTAAGCAAGAAGACATGATGTAGAAGGATAAATTCATGCAATATGATATAAACCCCATCTTTTTACCCTTGATGGAAACAACACGATACGTGCCTCGCTACCCCTTCTGTCACTAGGTGAGGACACCACACGGTATGAACCCAAAACCAAGCACTTCTCCCATTGCAAGAATCATAGATCAAGTTGGGCAAACGAAACCTATAACTCGAAGAGACTTACAAGGATATGAAATCATGCATATAAGAAATCAGAAGAGACTCAAATAATATTCATAGATAATCTGATCATAAATCCACAATGCATCGGATCTCAACAAACACACCGTAAAAGAAGATTACATCGGGTAGATCACCATGAAGATCATGGAGAACTTTGTATTGAAGATCAAAGAGAGAGAAGAAGCCATCTAGCTACTAGCATGGAGTGGAAGGTCTGATGTGAACTACTCACGCATCATCGGAGAGGCAAGGATGTTGATGAAGATGGCCACCGGAGATGGATTCCCCTCCGGCAGGATGCCGGAACGGTCTCCCGATTGGTTTTTGGTGGTTCTGGAGGCTTGCGGCGGCAGAACTTGCGATCATGGTATGTTTCGTAGGGTTTTGGTATTTATAAGACCGTATGGCAATGGAAACGAGTGGAGGTGGGCCACGAGGAGGCCACGAGCCCCCTAGCCGCGGCCTAGGGGGCGCGTCTCTCAGGCTCGTGGCTCCCTTGGCCCACTTCTCTGGTATTTCTTCCTTCAGGTATTTTTTATATTTTTCATAAAAAATCACGTCAAAAGTTTTATTCCATTTGGACTCCGTTTGATATTCCTACCTGAAAAAGATCAAAAACACGGAAAAAACAGGAACTGGCACTGGGCGCTGAGTTAATAAGTTTGTCCCAAAAATCATATAAAATAGCATATTCATGCATATAAAACATCCAAAGTTGATAATATAATAGCATGGAACGATCAAAAATTATAGGTATGTTGGAGACATATCATCTATGTATCCATACATGTATCGGTGTTCCCAATCAATACAATTATAGCATGGATAATAAACGATTATCATGAACAAGGAAATATAATAATAACTACTTTTATTATTGCCTCTAGTGAATATTTCCAACATAAGGCCTCTGAATTAAAATTCTTAAACAACTATATGTGTTAAGGTTAATTTTTTACTTTTGATGTCTTCCATTCCGACACTTTGTCAATGTTAACCTCTAGTTTGACATTATGCTTCATATGTTGAATGGACTTAGCTGATAGTGATTCCGAGTTCAGAAAAGACTATTGAAGTCCAACATGTACCCTGCTATATTCACCGAATGCCCATGTCATCAAACCTTAAAGTAGAATGTGAAGCTAATGATAACTGCATGTCCAAGCAAAAAAGGGGGAGAAACAACCTTAAAGCAAGAAAAAAATCATAACTTCATGATGTGCAAGTTGGGTTCTAGTATGACAAGGGGCAAGAATAATTTGGTATTAGTAAGAATAGAATTCAGAATGATGAGTGAGGATGAGCATCAATATCAGACCTCTGCTCTTCAACATGGGGAGGTGGCCAAATATCTGAATTTCTATTAGCAAGCATGGCATAAAGTTGATTCAATATACAAGCATTGGAATCTTAATGATTTTAAAACCTCAAGTTCTAGCAATTCTAGCAGCTTCATCATAGAAATGAATAACATGCCCATCAATATTATCAACCAAGAGATCTTTAACGATAGCAACACTAGGTTCAACTTTAATTTCTTCAGGGGGTGTAGGTGTTCTAATACAACTCTTACGAACTATAGATGAAGCTTTAGCATGTTCCTTTATCCTAATAGGGAAAGGTGGTTTCTCGATGTAAGCAGTAGGGATAACAGGATCATCATTGTAAGTAATAATTCTCTCTTCAACTTTAATAGGTTCCACTACTTTCAGTTCAATGGGAGGATGATATTTAAACCACTTCTCCTTAGGGAGATCAACATGAGTAGCAAAAGATTCATAGAAAGAAGCTACTATCTCATAGTTAAGTCCATATTTAGTGCCAAATTCACGAAAAGCATCAGTGTCCATGAAGGATTTAACACAATCAAACTTAAGATTTATACCTGGCTCCTTACGTTCACCGAGTTCCTAATATTCAGAGTTGTATTTAATTATTTCCAATAAATTCCATTTGAATTCAATATCTTTCTTCATAAAAGAACCAGCACAAGAAGTATCGAGCATGGATTGATCATTACGAGAAAGCCGAGCATAAAAACTTTGAATAATAATTTCTCTCGAGAGCTCATGATTGGGGAATGAAAATAACATTGACTAAAGCCTCCCCCCACTCTTGAGAGATTCTTTCTCGTTCACGAGGGCAAAAATTATAAATATAATTCTGATCACGATGAACTAGATGCATAGGATAGACCTTCTGATGAAATTCCATTTTCAACCGGTTGTAGCTCCATGATCCAATATCATCACATAGCCTGTACTATTTCAATGCCTTCTCCTTCAAAGATAAAGGAAATACCTTCTTCTTGGTGTGATCCTCGGGCAGACCTGCAAGCTTAAATAATCCACAAACTTCATCCACATAGATTAGATGCAAATCAGGATGTAGTGTACCATCTCCTGCATAAGGATTAGCTAGCAATTTCTCTATCATACCCGAAGGAAATTCATAATAAATATTTTTAGTAGGTTCAGTTGGTTGAGGGACAACTCTTTGTGTTTCCGGTCAAGGTGAAGATACCTCGAAGAAGCCCCTCAAAGTATTACTTTCCATAGTAACAAGTGACAGTAAATTTCAGCACACTATGTAAATTTTTCCTCACCAAGTTCCACTCACCAAAGACGCTTCACTCCCCGACAACGATGCCAGAAAAGAGTCTTGATGACCCACAAGTATAGGGGATGTATTGTATTCCCTTCGATAAGTAAGAGTGTCAAACCCAATGAGGAGCAGAAGGAAATGACAAGCGGTTCTCAGTAAGGTATTCTCTGCAAGCACTGAAATTATCGGTAACATATAGTTTTGTGATAAGATTATTTGTAACGGGTAGCAAGTAACAATAGTAACAGAAGTGCAGCAAGGTGGCCCAATCCTTTTTTATAGCAAAGTACAAGCCTGTACTAACTCTTATATAAAGCAAAGCGCTCCTGAGGACACATGGGAATTTATGTCAAGCTAGTTTTCATCATGCTCACTTGATTCACGTTCGCTACTTTGATAATTTGATATGTGGGTGGACCGGTGCTTGGGTGCTGCCCTTACTTGGACAAGCCTCCCATTTATGATTAACCTGCCCCGCAAGCATCCGCAACTACAAAAAGAAGAATTAAGATAAATCTAACCATGACATGAAACATGTGGATCCAAATCAGCCCCTTACGAAGCAACGCATAAACTAGGGTTTAAGCTTCTGTCACTCTAGCAAATCATCATCTACTTATTACTTCCCAATGGCTTCCTCTAGGCCCAAACAATGGTGAAGTGTTAGGTAGTCGATGTTCACATAACACCACTAGAGGAGAGACAACATACATCTCATCAAAATATCGAACGAATACCAAATTCACATGATTACTTATAACACGACTTATCCCATGTCCTCAGGAACAAACGTAACTAATCACAAAACATGTTCATGTTCATAATCAGAGGATTATTAATTATCATTAAGGATCTGAACATGTGATCTTCCACCAAGTAAACCAACTAGCATCAATTAGAAGGAGTAATCAACACTACTAGCAACCCACAAGTACCGGTCTGAGGTTTTGAGACAAAGATCAGATACAAGAGATGAACTAGGGCTTGAAGAGGAGATGGTGTTGATGAAGATGTTGATGGAGATTGACCCCCTCTCGATGAGAGGATCGTTTGTGATGACGAGTGCTTCGATTTCCCCCTTTCGGAGGGAAGTTTCACCGACAGGATTGCCCTGTAGGAGCTCTATATTGGTTCTGCCTAAGTTCCGCCTCGAGACGGCGGTGCTTCATTCGGAAATGTCTCTTATGATTTTTTCCTCGACGAAACCCTCCATATAGCAGAAGATGGGCACCAAAGGGCTTCCAGGTGGGCCACAAGCTCGCTAGTCGCGGCCCGAGGGGGGGCGGCCAGCAGGCTTGTGGCTCCCTGGTGGGCCTCCTGATGTATTTATTTCACCCAGTATTTTTTATATATTCCAAAATAATTCTCCATTGATTTTCAAGTCTTTTGGAGTTGCGCAGGATAGGTATCTCAGATTTGCTCCTTTTCCAGTCAAGAATTCCAGCTGCCGACATTCTCCCTCTTCATGTAGACCTTGTACAATAAGAGAGAAAAGGCATAAGTATTGTACCAAAATGTGTAATAACATCCCATAATGCAATAAATATCAATATAAAATTATGATGCAAAATGGGTGTATCAAGCATGCGTATATACTATTGCAATAAGTATGTGAGTTCTTTATGACTAATGTGAGTCCATGGATTATACACACTCTTACCTTTCCGCAATTTGCTAGCCTCTATGATACCATGCTGGAAATATGCCCTAGAGGCAATAATAAATTAGTTATTATCATATTTCCTTGTTCATGATAATCTTTTATTATCCATGCTAGAATTGTATTGAACAGAAACTCAGATACATGTGTGGATACATAGACAACACCATGTCCCTAGTATGCCTCTGATGGACTAGCTCATTGATCAAAGATGGTTAAGGTTTCCTAGCCATGGACATGAGATGTCATTATATAATGATATCACATCGTTAGGAGAATGATGTGATGGACAAGACCTGAACTATAAACGTTGCATATGATCATGTTAGTTTATTGCTATAGTTTTCTACATGTCAAGTATCTGTTCCTATGACCATGAGATCGTGCAACTCACTGAGACCAGAGGAGCACCTTGTGTGCATCAAACGTCGCAACGTAACTGAGTGACTATAAAGGTACTCTACAGGTAGCTCCAAGGGTGTCTTCTGGGTTGGCATGGATCAACACTGGGATTTGTTACTCCGTGTGACGAAGAGGTATCTCAGGGCCCACTTGGTAATACAACATCACAAAAAGCCTTGCAAGCAATGTGACTAAGTGGTAGTCGTGGGATCATGTATTACGGAAAGAGTAAAGAGACTTGCTGATAACGAGATTGAACTAGGTATAAAGATACCGATGATCGAATCTCGAGCAAGTAACATGCTGAAGAACAAAGGGAACAACATACGGGATTGTCTGAATCCTTGACATAGAGGTTCAACCGATAAAGATCTTCGTAGAACATGTAGGAACCAATATGGGCATCCAGGTCCCGCTACTGGTTATTGGCGGTAGAGGTGTCTCGGTCATGTGTACATGGTTCTTGAACCCGCAGGGTCTGCACACTTAAGGTTCGATGACGTTTTGTTATAGATGAGTTATGTGTGTTCATGACCGAAGGTTGTTCGGAGTCTCGGATGAGATCACAAACGTGATGAGGAGCTCCGGAATGGTCCGGAGGTGAAGATTCATATATAGGAAGTTCCGTGTTGGTTACCGGGAAAAGTTCGGGCGGCACCGGTAACGTACCGGGGGTGCCGGGAGGGTCCCGGGGGTCCACCGAAAGGGGCCACCAGCCCCAAAGGCCTACATGGGCTGTGATAGAGGTCACACCAGCCCTTGGTGGGCTGGCCTCCCCTCCCATAGAGTCCCATGCGGCCGAAGGGTGGAGGAGGAAACCCTAAGGGGGTCGGCCACCCTGCCTTGGGGGCCAAGCCACCCCTTGGCTGCTGCCCCCTCCTCTTGGTCGCAGTCCCTTCCCCTTCCCCCTGTATATATGTGAGAGGGAGGAGGGCAGACACACCCTAAGTCACGACACAGCCCTTCCTCCCTCCCCGATTGCTTCTCCTCAAGTAGATTGGTTCGGCGTCACTTAGCGAAGCTCTGCCGGATCAACTCCACCACCACCGCTGCCATGCCGTCGTGCTGCCTGCGAACCCATCTGCCTCTCCGCTCCCTCTTGATGGATCAAGAAGGCAGAGATCTTCATCGAGTTGCACGTGTGTTGAACGCGGAGGTGCCGTCCGTTCGGCACTTGTTTGGGAGTTCGTGGGACGGCTTGCGATTTGGATCACGGAGACATACCACTACATCAACCGCATTCTTTAACGCTTCCGATTAGCGATCTACAAGGGTACGTATATCCAATCTCTCCTCTCATAGATGCGCGTCTCCTAGATTGATCTTGGTGAAGCGTAGGAATTTTTTTCTTTCCCATGCAACATTCCCCAACATACCGTGCATTGCCCTTTCTCACCTCAAGAGTCGGTGTAAACTTTGCCGGTGCATCCAAACCCCGTGATATGATACGCTCTATCAGACATAAGCCTTATTATATCTTCCTCAAAATAACCACCATACCTACCTAATATGGCATTTCCATAGCCATTCGGAGATATATTGCCATGCAACTTCCACCGCCTCCGCTTTCATGACTTGAGCATTCATTTTCATATTGCTTTACATGATCGTAAGATAGCTAGCATGATGTTTCCATGGTTGTCCATTTTTTGATATCTTTGCTATGCTAGATCATTGCACATCCTGGTACACTGCCAGAGGCATTCATATGGAGTCATACTTTTTTCTACCATCGAGTTGTAATATTGACTTTTAAGTAAATAGAAGTGTGATGATCATCATTATTCATTATTAGAGCATGTCCCAGTGAGGAGGGGATCATTAAAACTATGATTCCCCCACAAGTCAGGACGAGGCTCCGGACAAATATAAAAAAAAAAGTAAAAAAAGAGAAGAAAAAAAGGAAAAAAGAGAGACACAGAGAGAAGGGGCATGCTAATTCCACACTTGTGCTTCAAAGTAGCACCATGTTTTTCATATAGAGAGTCTCCTATGTTGTTACTTTCATATACTAGTGGATGTTTTTATTATAGACTTAGATGCACACCCACTTAATTTTCATATTGAGCTTTCATACACTTATAGCTCTTAGTGCATCCATTGCATGGCAATCCCTAGTCCTCATATTGGTATCAATTGATGAGCATCTCCATAGCCCGTTGATTAGCCGCTTCGATGTGAGACTATCTTTCTTTTTGTCTTATCTATATTAATGTCTACCACCGCATTCTATTCCACCCATAGTGCTATATCCATGGCTGCGCTCATGTATTGCATGAGAGTTGAAAATGCTGAAGCGCGTTAAAAAGTATGAACCAATTGCTTGTCTGACACCGGGGTAGTACATGATTTGTAATTTGTGTTAAGAAGACAACATGACAAGGCTAGATGATTTTGTAGGGATAGCGTTCTTGAGCCTTGATATTTTGAAAGACATGATTGTTTGTTGGGATGCCTGAGTATTAATGTCTTTATGTAAAATTATAGACTATTGCTTTGAATCACTCATGTCTTAATATTCATGCCATGATTAGATATATGATCAAGATTATGCTAGGTAGCATTCCACATAAAAAATATATTTTTAATCATTTACCTACTCGAGAACGAGCAGGAATTAAGCTTGGGGATGCCGATACATCTCCATCATATCTATAAGTTTTGATTGTTTCATGACAATATACACCACTTTCACATATTTTGGCAACATTCTATATGATTTATTGGACTAACATATTGATCTAGTGCCCAGTGCCAGTTCCTCTTTGTTGCATGTTTTTTGTTTCCCAGAATATCCATATCAAATGAAGTCCAAACGCAATAAAATTTATGGAGAATTATTTTGGAATATATGTGATTTTTGGGAGTTGGAATCAACGCAAAAGGAGTCAGACATGCCCCCAAGACACCAGGGCACGCTCGAGGGCCTAGGCATGGGGTGGTGGGTTGTGGTCACCTCGTGAGTCGGTTGGATCTCTACTTCGGGCGGAAGGAAGCTTATAGCTGGAAACAAATCGTGTTAAAATCTTAGCGCAACCAGAGTTACGGATCTCCGGGAATATAAGAAACGGTTTTTGGCCAGAAAACACGAACGTGAAACAGAAGAGAACAGAGAGGGAGATCCAATCTTGAAGGGGCTCCTGCCCCTCTGCCACCATGGAGGGCATGGACCAAAGGGGGAACTCTCCTCCCATCTAGGGGGAGGCCAAGTAAGAATAATAAGGATGGGGGCTCTATCTCCCTCTCTCCCGGTGGTGCCGGAACACCGCCGGGGCAATGATCGTGACGATGATCTCCACCAACAACTTTGCCGCCGTCAACATCAACTCTCTCCCCCTATGCGGCAGTGTACCACCTCTATTTCCCACTTTAATATCTACTTAAACATGGTGCTCAACTCCATATACTATTTCCCAATGATGTTTGAGTAGATCCGTTTTGTCCTATGGGCTAATCGATGATCGTGGTTGGTATGAGTGTACGTTTTATTATGGTGTTGTCCTACGGTGCCCTCCATCACACGCAAACGTGGGGGATCCCCGCTATAGGGTATTTTAATATGTTCATGATTTGCCTATGGTGGGTAGAGTGAGTGACAGAATACACAGACCCGTGTAGGTGTTGTTGCATATGGGAGTAAAGAGGACTTGATACTTAATGCTATGGTTGGGTTTTACCTTGATTATCTTTGGTAGTTGCGGATGCTTTCTAGAGTTCCAGTCATAAGTGCATATGATCCAACTATGAAAAGTATGTTAGCTCATACCTCTCCCTCATATAAAATTCTTAGAATGATTACCGGTCTAGTTAGAAATTGCCTAGGGACAAATAACCTTCTTGTTTGACAAAAGCTCTCTATTAAACAACTAACTTTTATTATATTGCTTTTTACTCATAGTTTTATTCCTGCAAAGTACTTCTAGTTTTATTCGTGCAAACTATCAATCACACACAAAATTGTTTCATACTTGTTCTAGGTGAAGCAAACGTTAAAGTGTGCGTAGAGTTGTATCGGTGGTTGATAGAACTTGAGGGAATATTTGTTCTACCTTTAGCTCCTCGTTGGATTCGACACTCTTATTTATCGAAAAAGGCTACAAATGATCCCCTACACTTGTGGGTTATCACATGGCATGAGAAACTATAATCTCTAGTTGTCATCAAAAACATGTTTACTCATAATATGCTAAATCAAGATCAAACGAGCTAAACATATTTACAAAAACAAAACAAAATTTCATACCAACTTACTTTACCACGATCACTTCATCAAATCATTGTCATTATTGCCTTTCACTTGCAAGACCGAATGATGTGAAAATAATAATAGTACAAGTGTGCCGTGGACTAAGTTGGAATCTGCGAAACAGTTTACACAAAGGAGAAGATAGACAAGGTAATATTGACTCTTTATTAGATAAACAATGATGCATATGAGAGCCACTCAACATTTTCATTGTGGTATTCTCCTTTAAGAGACTCAATGAAAAGTTTTTTTCCAAAGGAACACATTGAAATAGTTTTGGAGTTTTTAGTTTTTCTGAAGAAAGCACATAAACGGAAGAAAAATGAAAGCAAGAAAAAAAATTACACGAAAAGCTCCCAACCAGCAAAAGAAGAAACGAGAAATCTTTTTGGGGTTTCTTTTAATACTAAAAACTAATTCAGAAAGAAATAAAAACCGAAAAGAAGCGAGAAATATTTTTGGATATTCAAAGTTTTTCAAACACACAAGAAGAAGGTGAAAATAAAACTAACATGGATATACAATGAAAGAGTATGACCAGCGATAGTTGAAATGACATGTGTGAACAAGAATGTGATGTCGGTGAGAAATACGTACTCCCCCAAGCTTAGGCTTTTGGCCTAGCTTGGTAATCACCATCCATAGTAGCCATTGGCTCCAGTAGGGAAGTAGTTAGGCAGAGGCACTTGAGCGTTGTCCCAAGCCTGGGTCTCGTTCTTCGCCGCGATAAACTCGTTTCGGTAAGCGATTATGTCCGATGGCATGATGACATATCCGTGCGTGGCATGATAGTCAAACAAAGAAGGTGTAGGCAACAAAATAACATCACGAGTCTTCTCGCTATATACCACGTTATAGCGAATGTGGTTAGGTGGTTCAGGTTCATCGATAAAGTGGTGATCTATCTTAGCTTGTAATGGAGATAAACCTTAGGCAGAACTCCGACTAGAAGAACCTATTGTTGGGGAACATTGCATGGGAAACAAAAATTATCCTATGCACACGCAAGATCTATCCATGGTGATGAGCATCTATGAGAGGGAGAGTGGATCTACGTACCCTTCTAGATCGCAAAGCGGGAAGCGTTAAGAAACACGGTTGGTGTAGTCAAACGTCTTCGCCATCCAAATCGCCGAGCGTCCCGCGATCTCATCATAATCCGTCCTGCGATCTCATCATGATCCGTCTGACGATTTTGATCACGGTCCTTCCGATCTAGCGCCGAACGGACGACACCTTCGCGTTCAGCACACGTACAGCTTGATGACGATCTCTGCCTTCTTGATCCAGCAAGAGGTAGCAGAGAGGTAGAAGAGTTCTCCGGCAGCATGATGGCGCCACTGCAATGGCGGTGGAGTAATTCCGGTAGGGCTTCACCCAAGCACTGCAGAAATCCAATCTAGAGGAGAAACTATGAACTAGATGGTAGGGTTGCACGTGGCTGAAAATCAAGTGCCAAAACCCTTAAACCCTCTAGTATATATAGGAGGAGAGGAGGAGGAGGCTTGGATCGCAAGGAGCCAACCCTTCGGTCAGTTGAACCAGGAGGGAGGAGTCCTCCTCCTCCACTCCTAGTAGGATTAGAACTCCTTCCTTATTTGGTCCCTTTTTGCCTTTTTCCACCTTTTTCCTTTTTGGGCTTTTCTTCCTAGCCGCATGGGCCTTGTGTGGGACTTACACCAGCCCACTAAGGGCTGGTATTCACTCTCCCACAGCCCATGTAGCCTCTTGGGTCGAAATACCCCTCCCGATGGTCTCCCGGTACACTACCGGCACTCCCGGTACCCTACCGATGAGCCCGAAACTTTTCCGGTGACCAAAGTAGGACTTACTATATATCAATCTTCATCTCCGGACCATTCCGGACCTCCTCGTGACATCTTGGATCTCATCCGGGACTCCGAACAACCATCGGTCACCACCATGCATAACTCTATACTACCGAAACGTCACCAAACCTTAAGTGTGCAAACCCTGCGGGTTCGAGAACTATGTAGACATGACCGAGACACCTCTACGGTCAATAACCAATAGTGGGACCTGGATGCCCATATTGGTTCCTACATATTGTACGAAGATCTTTATAGGTCGAACCTGTACGTCAAGGATTCAGTTAATCCCGTATGATGTTCCCTTTGTTCTTCGGTATGTTACTTGCCCAAGATTCGATCGTCGGTATCTCCATACCTAGCTCAACCTCATTACCGGAAAGTCTCTTTACTCGTTTCGTAATACAAGATGCCGTGACAAACACTTAGTCATATTGCTTGCAAGGATTGTTGTGATATTGTATTACCGAGTGGGCCCTGAGATACCTCTCCGTCACATGGAGTAACAAATCCCAGTCTTGATCCATGCCAACCCAACAGACACCCTCAGAGATACCTGTAGAGCACCTTTATAGTCACTCAGTTACGTTGCGACGTTTGATACACACAAGTTACTCCTCCGGTGTCAGCGAGTTGCATGATCTCATGGTCATAGGAACAAATACTTGACATACAGAAAACAATAGCAATAAACTGATACAACCATATGCTACGTTTGTAGTTTGGGTCTTGTCCATCACATCATTCTCCTAATGACGTGATCCCATTATCAAATGACATCTCATGTCCATGACTAGGAAACCATAGCCATCTTTGATCAACGAGCTAGTCTATTAGAGGCATACTAGGGACATGTTGTTGTCTATGTAACCACACATGTATCTGAGTTTCCGATCAACACAATTATAGCATGGATAATAAACAATTATCATGAACAATGAAATATGATAATAACCAATTGATTATTGCCTCCAGGGCATATTTGCAACAGTCTCCCACTTGCAATAGAGTCAATAATCTAGTTCACATCACCATGTGATTCGCATTTTTGATGAATCTAACACCCAATGAGTTCTTGGACTCGATCATGCTTTGCATGTGAGAGAGGTCTTTTAGTCAACGGGTCTGCGACAATCAGATCCGTGTGTGCTTTGCAAATCTCTATGTCATACTATAGACACTGCTACCACACTGACTTGGAGCTATTCCAAATGGCTGCTCCACTATACGTATCCGGATTGCTACTCAGAGTCATCCGGATTGGTGTTAAAGTTTGCATCGACGTAACCCTTTACGATGAACTCTTTATCACCTTCATAATCGAGAAATATTTCCTTAGTCCTCTAGTTACTAAGGATAATCCTTACCGTTGTCCAGTGATCCACTCCTGGATCACCTTTGTACCCCTTGATAGACTCATGGCAAGGCACACACCAGGTGCGGTACACAGCATGGCATAATATAGAACCTATGGCTAAGGCATAGGGGACGACGTTCGTCCTTTCTCTTTCTTCTGCCATTGTCGAGCTTTGAGTCTCACTCAACTTCACACCTTACAAATCAGGCGAGAACTCTTTCTCTGACTTATCCATTTTGAACTCTTTCAAAATCTTGTCAAGGTACGTACCGATTGAAAGTCTCATCAAGCATCTTGATCTATCTCTATAGATCTTGATGCTGAACAATTTGGTAGCTTTATCCAGGTCTTCCTTTGAAAAACTCTTTTCAAACAACCATTTATGCTTTCTAGAAATTCTACATCATTTCCGATCAACAATATGTCAACCACATATGCTTACCAGAAACTCTATAGTGCTCCCACTCACTTTATTGTAAATACAAGTTTCTCATAAAATTTGTATAGACTCGAAAAGTTTGATCATCTCATCAAAGTGTATATTCCAACTCCGAGATGCTTGCTTCAGTTCATAGAAGGATCACTGAAGCTTGCACACCTTTTAGCATCCTTAGGACTAACAAAACCTTCTGGTTGTATCTCATACAACCTTTCCTTAAGGAAGGAAACGATGTTTTGACATCCATCTGCCAGATTTCATAATTGAAAAATGCAGCAACTGCTAACATAATTCCAACAGACTTTAGCATCGCTACGAGTGAGAAAGTCTCATCGCAGTCAACTCCTTGAACTTGTCGGAAACTTCTTTGCGACAAGACGAGCTCTATAAATGGTGACATTTACCATCAGCGTCTGTCATCATCTCAAAGGTCCATTTGTACTCGATGACCTGCCGTCCAACGAGCAAGTCTACAAAATTCTATACTTGGTTTTCATACATGGATCCTTTCTCGGATTTCATGGCCTCTAACCGTTTGTCGGAATCCGGGCCCATCATCACTTCTCCACAGCTCGTAGGTTCATCGTTGTCCAACAACCTGACCTCCAAGACAGGATTGTCATACCGCTCAAGAGCAGTACACATCCTTGTTGACCTACGATGTTCGATAGTAACTTGATCCGAAGCTTCATGATCATCATCATGAACTTCCTCTTCAACTAACGTAGGCTTCATAGAAACATCTTCCCGCGCTGCGCTACTCTCTGGTTGAACAAAGGTTCAACAACCTCATCAAGTTCTATCTTCCTCCCACTCAATTCTTTCGAGAGAAACTCTTTCTCGAGAAAGGACCCAGTTTTAGCAACAAACATTTTATTCTTCGATCTGAGATAGAAGGTTCACCCAACTATTCTTAGGGTATTCTATGAAGATGCATTTGTCCGCTTTGGGTTTGAGCTCATTCGGTGAAAACATTTTCCACACAAGCGTCGCAGCCCCAAACATTAAGAAATGATAGCTTGGGTTTCTATCAAACCCTAATTCATACGGTGTCATCCCAACGGATTTAGATGGTGCCCTATTTAAAGTGAATGTAGTTGTCTCTAATGCATAACCCCAAACTTATAGTAGGAAAACGATAAGAGACATCATAGCAAGCACCATGTCCAATAGAGCACGACTATGACATTCAAACACACCATCACACTGTGGTGTTCTAGGTGGCGTGAGTTGTGAAACAACTTTCACATTGTCTAAAGTTGTATGCCAAACTCATAACTCAGATATTCACCTCCACGATCATATGGTAGACATTTTTTATCTTCTTGTCACGATGATCTTAAAACTTCACTCTGAATTTGCTCGAACCTTTCAAACAATTCAAACTTGTGTTTCATTAAGTAAATATACACTATATCTACTCAAATCATCAGTGAAGGTAAGAAAATAACGATACCCACCGCACGCTACAAGACTCATTGGATTGCATACATCAACATGTATCAATTCCAATAAATCACATGCCCGCTCCATCCATCTGGAAAACGGGGTTCTCAGTCATCTTGCCCAAGAGGCATGGTTCGTATGTCTCAACCGATTCGAAATCGAGTGAGTCCAAAGATCCATAAGCATGGAGTTTCTTCATGGGCTTTATACCAATATGACATTTAGCGGCAGTGCCACAAGTATGTGGTAGTATCAATATTAACTTTGTATCTTTTGGCATCAATGTTATGAACATGTGTATTCCTATGATCAAGATTCAACAAACCATTCTCACTGGGTGCATGACCATTGAAGGTATCATTCATGTAAACCGAATAACCATTATTCTCTAACTTAAATGAATAATCGTGTTGCAATAAACACGATCTAATCATGTTCATGCTCAACGCAAAACACCAAATAACATTTATTTAGGTTCGTCACTAATCCCGAAGGTAGAGAGAGCATGCGATGTTGATCACATCAACCTTGGAAACATTTCCAACACACATCATC
The DNA here is from genome assembly GCA_022496015.1 of Hordeum marinum. Lineage (NCBI taxonomy): Eukaryota > Viridiplantae > Streptophyta > Magnoliopsida > Poales > Poaceae > Hordeum > Hordeum marinum. The sequence continues at coordinate 23,972,521 of CM039673.1, read as the reverse complement.
ACCTCACCCTTAGATAGTTCTCCGTTTATTTCGTAGCTTTTATTTCGAGTTACTAAGTTTAGCAACCGAACCGGTATCCAATACCCAGGTGCTACTAGGAGTACTCGCAAGGTACACATCATTAACACGTATATCAAATATACTTCTGTCGACGTTGCCAGCCTTCTTATTTACCAAGTATCTAGGGTTGTTCCGCTTCAACGACCGCTCTCCTCATAATCGAAGCACTTAGTCTCGGGTTTGGGTTCAACTTTGGGTTGCTTCACTGGAGCAGTAACTGACTTGCTATCCATGAAGTTTCCCTCCTTGCTCTTGCCCTTCTCGAAACTAGTGGTTTGACTAACCATCAACACTTGATGCTCCTTCTTGATTTCTACCTTCGCGGTGTCAAACATCGCGAACATCTCAGGGATCATTATTTCTATCCTTGGCATTTTATAGTTCATCACCAAGTTCTAGTAGCTTAGTGACAGTGACTTGGAGAACTATATAATTCACTATCTTATCTGGAAGATCAACTCCCACTTGATTCAAGTGATTGTAGCACCCATACAATCTGAGCACATGCTCAACGATTGAGCTATTCTCCTTCATCTTGCAGGCAAAGAATCTTGTTTGGAGATCTCATATCTTGCAACACGGGCACGAGCCTGAGATCCTAATTTTAGCTCTTAAAACATCTCATATGTTCCGTGACGTTCAAAACGTTTCAGAGCCACAATTCTAAGCCGTAATGCATGACGCACTAAACTATCAAGTAGTCATCGGAACATGCCTGTCAGATGTTCACAACATCTACAGACGACGCTAGAGGGGGTGGCGCACCGAGCGGTGCATTATGGACATAAGCCTTCCGTGCAGCAATGAGGACAATCCTCAGATCACAGACCCAGTCCGCAATATTGCTACCATCATCTTTCAACTCTATTTCTCTAGGAACATATAAAAATTCAAGGGAGCTACAGCGTGAGCTAGTAATCTACAACATAATTTTGCAAAGACACTATTGACTATGTTCATGATAATGAGTTCAGTTAATCATATTACTTAAGAACTCCCACTCAAATTGACATCCCTCCGGTCATTCGAGTGATACATGATCCAAATTCACCAACTCAAGTCCGATCATCACGTGAGTTGAGGTGGTTTGAATGGTGAACATCATTATGTTGATCATATCTACTATATGACTCATGTTCGACCTTTTGGTCTCTTGTGTTCCGAGGCCATGCCTGTACATGCTAGGCTCTTTAAGTTTAACTTGAGTGTTCTGCATGTGCAACACTAGCTTGCACCCGTTGTATGTGAACGTAGAGTCTATCACACCCGATAATCACGTGGTGTCTCGACACGACGAACTTTCGCAATGGTGCACACTCGGGGAGAACACAATTTATCTTGAAATTACGTGAGGGATCACCTATAATTCTACCGTCGTCCTAAGCAAAACAAGGTGCATAAAAGGATTAACATCACATGAAAATCATAAGTGACATGATATGGCCATGAACTTGTGCTTTTGATCTCCATCTTGAAAGCACCGGCATGATCTCCATCGTCACCTGCATGACACCATGATCTCCATCATCTTGATCTCCATCAACGTGTCGCCATCAGGGTTGTCACGCCCACCATGCTTCTACTACTATTGCTACCGTTTAGCGATAAAGTAAAGCATTACATAGCGCTTAAAGATTGACACACAGGTCATACAATAATTAAAGACAACCCTATGGCTCCTGCCGGTTGCCGTACTCATCGACATGCAAGTGTGATATTCTATACAAAACATGATCATCTCATACATCACATATATCTCATCATGTAATTGGCCATATCACATCACAACAAACCCTGCAAAAACAAGTTAGACGTCCTCTAATTGTTGTTGCATGTTTTACGTGGCTGTTACGGGTATCTAGCAAGAACAATTCTCACCTACGCAAAAACCACAACGGTGATACATAATTTGCTTTTCAACCTTCTCAAGGACCGCCTTTGTCGAATCCGATCCAACTAAAGTAGGAGAAACAGACACCCGCCAGCCATCTTTGTGCAACGAGGTTACATGTCAGTCGATGGAGCCAGTCTCTCGTAAGCGTACGAGTAAGGTTGGTCCAGGCTACTTCATCCCACAATACCGCTGAACCAAAACACGACCAAGGGAGGAAGCAATGTAAGCATCTATGCCCACAAACTCTTTCTGTTCTACTCGATATCTCATCTACACATAGACCTAGCTCAATATGCCATTGTTGGGGAACGTTGCATGGGAAACAAAAAATTTCCTATGCACTTGCAAGATCTATCCATGGTGATGAGCATCTACGAGAGGGAGAGTGGATCTACGTACCCTTGTAGATCGCTAAGCGGGAAGTGTTAAGAAACATGGTTGGTGTAGTCGAACGTCTTCGCGATCCAAAGCGCCGAGCGTCCTGCGATCTCATCACGATCCGTCCCGCGATCTCATCATGATCCGTCTCACGATTTTGATCACGGTCCTTCCGATTTAGCGCCGAACGGACGGCACCTCCGCGTTCAGCACACGTACAGCTTGATGACGATCTCCACCTTCCTGATCCAGCAAGAGGGAGCAGAGAGGTAGAAGAGTTCTCCGGTAGCATGATGGCACCACGGCAATGGTGGTGGAGTAATTTTTTCGGCAGGGCTTCGTCTAAGCACTGCAGAAATCCAATCTAGAGGAGAAACTATGAACTAGAGGGTAGGGTTGCACGTGGCTGAAAATCAAGTGCCAAAACCCTAAAACCCTCTAGTATATATAGGAGGAGAGTAGGAGGAGGCTTGGCTCCCAAGGAGCCATCCCTGGGGTCGGTCGAACCAGGAGGGAGTAGTCCTCCTCCTCCACTCCTAGTAGGATTATGACTCCTTCCTTATTTGGTCTCTTTTTGCCTTTTTCCACCTTTTTCCTTTTGGGCTTTTCTTCCCAGTCGCATGGGCCTAGTGTGGGACTTCCACCAGCCCACTAAGGGCTGGTATTCACTCTCCCACAGCCCATGTAGCCTCTTGGGTCGAAATACCCCTCCCGATGGTCTCCCGGTACACTACCAGCACTCCCGGTACCCTACCGATGAGCCCGAAACTTTTCCGGTGACCAAAGTAGGACATCCTATATATCAATCTTTACCTCCGGACCATTCCGAAGCTCCTCGTGACGTCCTGGATCTCATACGAGACTCCGAACAACCATCGGTCACCACCATGCATAACTCTATACTACCGAAACGTCACCAAACCTTAAGTGTGCAGACCCTGTGGGTTCGAGAACTATGTCGACATGACCGAGACACCTCTACGGTCAATAACCAATACTGGGACCTGTATGCCCATATTGGTTCCTACATATTCTACGATGATCTTTATCGGTCGAACCTCTATGTCAAGGATTCAGTTAATCCCGTAAGATGTTCCCTTTGTTCTTCGGTATGTTACTTGCCCGAGATTCGATCGTCGGTATCTCCATACCTAGTTCAACCTTGTTACCGGCAAGTCTCTTTACTCGTTCCGTAATACAAGATCCCATGACTAACACTTAGTCACATTGCCTGCAAGTCTTGTTGTGAAGTTTGATGACCCACAAGTATAGGGGATCTATCGTAGTCCTTTCGATAAGTAAGAGTGTCGAACCCAATGAGGAGCAAAAGGAAATGATAAGCGGTTTTCTGCAAGGTATTCTCTGCAAGCACTGAAATTGTCGGTAACAGATAGTTGTGTGATAAGATAATTTGTAACGGGTAGAGAGTAGCAATAGTAACAAAGGTGCAACAATATGGCCCAATCCCTTTTGTAGCAAGGGACAAGCCTGAGCAAACTCTTATATAAAGTAAAGTTCTCACGAGGACACATGGGAATTACTGTCAAGCTAGTTTTCATCATGTTCATATGATTTGCGTTCGCTACTTTGATAGTTTGATATGTGGGTGGACCGGTGCTTGGGTGCTGTCCTTACTTGGACAAACATCCCACTTATGATTAACCCCTCTCGCAAGCATCCGCAACTACTAAAGAAGACTTAAGACAAAGTCTAACCATAGCATTAAACTAGTGGATCCAAATCAGCCCCTTACGACGCAAGGCATAAACTAGGGTTTAAGCTTCTATCACTCTAGCAACCCATCATCTACTTATTACATCCCAATGCCTTCCTCTAGACCCAAATAATGGTGAAGTGTCATGTAGTCGACATTCACATAACACCACTAGAGGAGAGACAACATACAACACATCAAAATATCGAACGAATACCAAATTCACATGACTACTATTAACAAGACTTATCCCATGTCCTCAGGAACAAAAGTAACTACTCACAAAGTATGGTTATGTTCATGATCAGAGAGGTATTGAATATCATTAAGGATCTAAACATATGATCTTCCACCAAACAAACCAACTAGCATCAACTACAATAAGCAATTAACACTACTAGCAACCTCACAAGTACCAATCGAAGTTGTGAGACGGAGATTGAGTACGAGAGATGAACTAGGGTTTGTAGATGAGATGGTGCTGGTGAAGATGTTGATGGAGATGAGTCCCCTCCGATGAGAGGAGTGTTGGTGATGACGATGACGATGATTTCCCTCTCCGAGAGAGAAGTTTCTCCGGCAGAACAGCCCTGCCGGAGCTCTAGATTGGTTCTGCTCAAGTTCCGCCTCTTGGCGACGATGTCTCCTCCCAAAACCTCTGTTATGATTTTTTGTTGGACGAAACCCTCCATATAGGAGAAGATGGGGGCCGGAGGGGCCACAGGGGGCCCACAAGCCCCCAGGCGCGGCTAGGGGGGTAGGCCGTGTCTGGCAGGCTCGAGGCCTCCTGGTGGCTCTCCTCTGATATTTCTTTTACCTAGTATTTTTTTTATATTCCAAAATAATTCCTCGTCAATTTTCACGGCTTTTGGAGTTGTGCAGAATTGGCATCTCAAACTTGCTCCTTTTCCAGCCTAGAATTCCAGCTGCCGGCATTCTCCCTCTTCATGTAATCCTTGTAGAATAAGAGAGAAAAGGCATAAGTATTGTACCATAATGTGTAATAACAGCCCATAATGCAATAAATATCTATATAAAAGCATGATGCAAAATGGACGTATCAACTCCCCCAAGCTTAGACCTCTCTTGTCCTCAAGAGGAAGCCGAGATCGATAAATATACTCACATGTTTAGAGATAGAGGTGTCGATAAAATAAAAATACGGACATGCAGGCATCATGATCATATTTAGAACAGCAATATCATCATATAATCCCTTATGCAAAAATGACAATTCATTCACAATGTAAAGCATGCATCAAGAATCTTATTGAGAATTAACAACCAATAGTCTTTGTTCATTGAAACAATTGCAATTTATCATAACATCGGAAAGAGTCAAATAAGAGATTGCAAGGCAAATCCACATACTCAATCATCTTTTAGCCTTCCACAATGGTTAAAACTCACGTGGTACTCATGAGATCAAAGTTTCAGTTGGACACAAAGGAAGATAGGGGCTTATGGTTTCGCCTCCCAACGATTTACCTCAAGGGTAATGTCAATAATAATAATTCATGATTACTTACTTCCAAGTTAATATATGAATATATATCTTTCCCTAGCACATGACGCTTGCCAAGATAATGGCAGAATAAGGAATTGGTGTTGATCACCATGACTCTTTTAAAGATAAAAAGTAAAGGTACAAGATAGGCCCTTCGCAGAGGGAAGCAGAGGTTGTCATGCGCTTTTAAGGTTTGGATGTGTGTTCTCTTAGTGTGAAGGAACGTCACTTTATATTGCCTCTTGTGATAAAGAACTTTATTATGCAGTCTATCGCTTTTATGTCTTCCTCATCACAAGTTCGTACAAAGCTTATTTTCCACACACTAATGGACCGTACATATTTAGGGAGCAATTTTTTTATTGCTTGCACCGTTGACAACTTACTTGAAGGATCTTATTCAATCCATAGGTAGGTATGGTGGGCTCTTATGGCAAAACTGGGTTAAGGGTTTTATGGATGCACAAGTAGTATCTCTACTTTGCGCAGAAGTTTTGGCTAATATGAGGTGGAAGCAAGCGTCACATGCTAAAGGATCCATAATCATATAATATTGTTCGGAACCAAGCACACATAATTTATTATGCTGTATTCCTTGTCCAACATCTACTTCTTAGCATGTAATAGTTTAATGAGTGTTCACAATCATAGATGGTGTCAAAGATGATATATTTATATGTGAACCTATCTTTCTTTACTACTTCCTATTAGTTGCAACAATGACCAAGGTCTACGTTTGTCTACCCACAACAAGTTTCAGTCAACATTCTTTTTATATGTGAAGTCATCACTCCCCATAAGATCATCACATGATCTTTCATGCTTTTGTTCTTTTATTATTATTTTCTTTAGATCATGTTAAGAAGCAAAGCCCTTAACTAAAACACTCTTTATTATATAACTTATGAACTCGATTACATTGGGGATAACACAAAGAAAAACTCAAGCCTAGATCATAGTAAGAACTTTATTCTTCTAGATAACGATATTACCAAAAGGATCGAACTAAGATAAAGGTAAAGGCAAAAGATGTGATAGTGATACGATACCGGGGCAACTCCCCCAAGCTCGGCACAAGCCAAGGGGAGTGCCCATACCCGTGTGTTTAATTGTCTTCCTTCAGAGGTGATGGTGGTGGAGTTGGAATACCAGTCAGCTTGTTCAAGCTAGCCTTCAGATCCAGTAACTCACTGAGCACGCGTTGAACCATAATGGTGTTCTTCCGGATTTATTCCAAAAGGTGTTTGTTGGTCGGCCCCCACGAGCTTTCTCCTGCATTACTTTCACTTGGACGGGATATATCCCAATTGGAGGGTATGTGTGTACGGAGTGTATCTTCAACTCCATAGTTATGAATCAAATTGTGAAAATTGTTCTGATGTAACCTGTGTAGAGGCCTCCTAGGAAGGAGCCCTCCTCGTCCTTGCTAGCCTCCGCGATTTTTGATAGTGCCCCTGGCCTGATGAGGATTTGGAATAGTGGAGATGCTAGCCAAAGTGCCCCACCTCGAAGCCGGGGAGTGCACTTCAGAGGAATCCCCAACATCTTCCTCCATGTTTGTCTCACCAACTTCTGATCCTTGAGACTCCACCTACATCAACCAAGCATCATCATGCCCTTGATTGGAGGCGGAAGACGACATGATGCTTAACCTTCGGAATCCTGACAGAAAACAGCTCGAAACAAAAATAGAGGATATTTGCATGATACGAGGGTCAGACCTTTCGGGAAGTTATATAATGAATTTTTATCGACAATAAGGAGTGTTCCACAAGAAAACGGAGTCCAGGAGGCACACGAGGTGCTCACGAGCCCCCTAGGCGCGGACAGGGGGTGGCCCCACGCCTAGCAGGCTCGTGGCCTCCTGGTGCGCTCTCCGGACTACCTTATATTTTTGTAATTTTTTAAATATTCCAAAACTGAGAAAATTTGCTATTGGAAAAGTTTTGGAGTCGGTTTGCTTACCGTATCGCATACCTCTTCGTTTTCGGAGTGTGAAACAGGCTGATAAACATCCCTTATGTACTCCTCCGGGGTTATGGTATTAATTATATTGCTTTCTACATTTACGGGAGTACCTGAGATATAATGCTTGATTCTTTGCCCATTCACAACTCTCGGAAAAGTGCCTTCTGCGTTGTTGATTTTGATGGCACCGGAACGATATACTTCCTCAAATATGTAAGGACCTTCCCATTTAGAGAGAAGTTTGCCTGCAAAAAATCTTAAACGAGAATTGTATAGCAAGACATAAGCACCTACATTGAACTCACGTTTTTGTATCCTTTTATCATGCCACCTTTTAACTTTCTCTTTAAACAACTTGGCATTTTCATATGCCTGAGTTCTCCATTCATCAAGTGAGCTAATATCAAATAACCTCTTCTCACCAGCAAGTTTGAAATCAAAGTTGAGCTCTTTGATTTCCCAATAAGCCTTATGCTCTAGCTCAAGAGGTAAATGACATGCTTTACCGTAAACCATTTTATAAGGGGACATGCCCATGGATTCTTATAAGCAGTTATATAAGCCCACAGTGCATCATCAAGTTTCTTAGACCAATTCTTCCTAGACCTATTAACAGTCCTTTGCAAAATTAATTTAATTTCTCTATTACTTAACTCTACTTGACCACGAGACTGAGGATGATAAGGAGATGCAATTCTATGGTTGACATCATACTTAGCAAGCATTTTACGGAAAGCACCATGAATAAAATGTGAACCACCATCAGTCATTAAATATCTAGGGACTCCAAATCTAGGGAAAATAACTTCTTTAAACATCTTAATATAGGTGTTATGATCAACACTACTAGTTGGAATAGCTTCTACCCACTTAGTAACGTAATCAATAGCCACTAAAATATGAGTATACCCATTGGACTTTGGAAAAGGTCCCATATAATCAAAACCCCAAACATCAAATGGTTCAATAACAAGTGAATAATTCATAGGCATTTCCTGACGTTTACTAATATTACCTATTCTTTGACATTCATCACAAGACAAAACAAACTTACGGGCATCCTTAAAGAGAGTAGGCCAATAAAAACCGGATTGCAATACCTTGTGTGCAGTTCTATCTCCAACATGGTGTCCCCCGTAAGCCTCGGAGTGGCACTTCTGTAGGACCTGTCCATGTTCATGCTGAGGTATACAACGTCTAATAATACCATCTACTCCTTCTTTATACAGGTGAGGATCATCCCAAAAGTAATGTCTCAAATCATAGAAGAACTTTTTCTTTTGTTGGTATGTGAAACTAGGTGGTATATATTTAGCAATAATATAATTAGCATAATCAGCATACCATGGTGTACTGCGTGAAGCATTGATAACATTTAATTGTTCATCAGGAAAGCTATCATCAATAGGTTGTGGGTCATCAAGAACATTCTCTAACCTAGACAAATTATCTGCTACGGGGTTCTCAGCATCCTTCCTATCAACGGTATGCAAATCAAATTCTTGTAGCAAGAGAACCCATCTAATAAGTCTAGGTTTAGCATCTCTCTTTTCCATGAGATATTCAATAGCAGCATGATTAGTGTGAATAGTAACTTTAGAATCAACAATATAAGGTCTGAACTTATCACATGCAAACACAACTGCTAAAAATTCTTTTTTCAGTAGTAGCATAATTTCTTTGGGCACTGTCTAGAGTTTTACTAGCATAATGAATAACATTTAATTTCTTATCAACTCTTTGTCCTAGAACAACACCAACAGCATAATCACTAGCATCACACATAATTTCAAAAGGTAGGTTCCAATCAGGTGGTTGAACAATAGGTGCAGTTATCAAGGCCTTCTTGAGTATTTCAAATGCTTCTTCACAATCATCATCAAAAACAAATGGAATATCTTTTTGCAAGATATTAGTGAGAGGCCTAGAAATCTTAGAGAAGTCTTTAATGAACCTTCTATGGAAACCAGCATGACCGAGGAAACTTCTTATACCTTTAACGTTTGTAGGGCATGTCATTTTCTCAATGGCATCAACTTTAGCCTTATCAACTTTAATACCTATTTCAGAAATTTTATGTCCCAAGACAATGCCTTCATTAACCATAAAGTGGCACTTCTCCCAATTCAATACAAGATTAGTATCTTCACACCTCTGCAAAACTTGATCAAGGTTGCTCAAGCAATCATCAAAAGAACATCCGTAAATGGAGAAATCATCCATGAAAACCTCAACAATCTTTTCACAAAAGTCAGAGAATATATCCATCATACATCTTTGAAAGGTAGCAGGTGCATTACATAAACCAAAAGGCATACGTCTATAAGCGAAGGTACCGAAAGGGCAAGTAAAAGTGGTTTTATCCTGATCAGAATGTGAAACAGGTATTTGGGAGAAACCAGAATAACCATCTAGAAAGCAAAAGTGTATATGTTTAGACAATATTTCTAGCATTTGATCAATGAAAGGTAGAGGGTAATGATCTTTATTAGTAGCTTTATTTAATTTCCTAAAATCAATTACCATCCTATAGCCTGTAACAATTCTTTGTGGGATCAATTCATCTTTATCATTAGGAACAATGGTAATACCTCCCTTCTTAGGGACACAATGCACCGGACTTACCCAATCACTATAAGCCACAGGGTAGATAATACCTGCTTCCAGGAGCTTTAGTATTTCTTTTCTTACCACCTCTTTCATCTTAGGATTCAGTCTTCGTTGAGGATCGACAACTGGTTTGGAATCAGGATTAGTTTTAATTTTATGCTGGCATAGAGTGGGACTAATGCCCTTAAGATCATTAAGAGTATATCCAATAGCAGCACGGTGCTTCCTTAGAGTTTTCAATAGTTTCTTTTCTTCATGCTCTGAAACGTTAGCACAAATAATAACAGGATATATCTTTTTATCATCAAGATAAGCATACTTAAGAGTATCAGGTAATTGTTTAAGCTCAAACACAGGATCACCCTTTGGTGGAGGTGGATCTCCAAGTAATTCAACAGGCAAATTATTTTTAAGGATAGGAGGTTTTTCGAAGATAACTCTATCTATCTCATTCCTCTCATCCATGTGCATATCATTTTCATGTTCAAGCAAGTATTGCTCTAAAGGATCAGTAGGAGGCACAGCAATAGAAGTAAGAGCAATAATTTCATCCTTACTAGACAATTCTTTTTCATGAGGTTTTCTATTAAACTTAGAAAAATTAAATTCATGCGACACACCTTCAAAGCCAACAGTGACAGTGTGTTTCTCACAATCAATTTGAGCATTAATAGTATTGAGAAAAGGTATACCAAACATGATGGGACAAAATCTATCTTGTGTGGTAGCAAGAACAAGAAAATCAGTAGGATACTTAGTTTTACCACACAAGACTTCAACATCTCTAACAATTCCCACAGGGCATATATATCTCTATTAGCAAGTTTAATAGTAACATCAATAAATTCCATCTCAACAGGTGCAATTTCATCTTTAATTTCATTATATAAAGATTTAGGTATTGCACTAACACTAGCACCCACGTCACATAAACCATGATAACAATGATCTCCTATCTTAACGGAAACAACAGGCATGCCAACCACAGGTTTATGTTTATCACTAGTATGAGGTTTAGCAATTCTAGTAGAAGCTTCACAGAATTGAATAACATGCCCTTCAACATTGTCGGTCAAGAGATATTTAATAATAGCAATACTGGGTTCAACTTTGATTTGCTCAGGGGGTGTAGGTGTTCTAATGTAACCCTTATGTATCACAATTGAAGCTTTAGCATGATCCTTTATTCTAACAGGAAAAGGTGGTTTCTCAATGTAAGCAGTAGGAACAATAGAATCATCATAAGTAATTACTTTCTCTTCAAGTGGAACAGGTTTAGCTACATTAACTTCTATGGGAGGATCATATTTAAACCACTTCTCCTTAGGGAGATTAACATGAGTAGCAAATGATTCGCATAAAGAAGCTACTATCTCAGAGTCAAGTCCATGTTTAGCGCTAAAATCACAAAAGGTATTTGTTTCTATGAAAGATTTAACACAACCAAACTTAAGATTCATACCTGACTCATTACCTTAATCAAACTCCCTATCTTCAGAGTTGCATTTAATTCTTTCCAATAAATCCCATCTGAAGTCAATATCTCTCTTCATGAAAGAACCGGTACAAGAAGTGTCGAGCATGGTGCGATTGCCATGAGAAAGTCGAGCATAAAAGTTCATAATAATAATCTCTCTGGGAGCTCATGGTTGGGGCATGAATATAACATTGACTTAAGCCTCCCCCAAGCTTGAGTGATACTTTCTCTATCACGAGGCCAAAAATTATAGATATAATTCCGATCACAATGTACCAAATGCATGGGATAAAACTTTTGATGAAATTCCAATTTCAATCATTCGTAGTTCCATGATCCAGTATCATCACATAGCCAATACCATGTCAATGCTTTATCCCTCAAAGATAAGGGAAAGACTTTCTTCTTGACCTCATCTTCGGCAAACCTGCAAGCTTAAATAAACCAGAAACTTCATCTACATAGATTAGATGCGAGTCGGGGTGTGATGTTCCATCTCCTGTAAAAGGATTAGCCAACAGTTTCTCTAGCATACCCGAAGGAATTTCATAATAAATATTTTCAGTGGGTGTAGTAGGTTGAGGAGCAACTCTTTGTTTTTCCGGTCGAGGTGAAGATACCCCGAACAAGCTCTTCAAAGGATTAGTTTCCATAGTGACAAGTGACAATAAATTTCAGCACACAATATAAATGTTTCCTTACCAGATTCCACTTACCAAAGGCGCTTCACTCCCCGGCAACGGCGCCAGAAAAGAGTCTTGATGACCCACAAGTATAGGGGATCTATCGTAGTCCTTTCGATAAGTAAGAGTGTCAAACCCAACGAGGAGCAAAAGAAAATGATAAGCGGTTTTCAGCAAGGTATTCTTTTCAAGCACTGAAATTGTCGGTAACAGATAGTTGTGTGATAAGATAATTTGTAACGGGTAGCAAGTAGCAATAGTAACAAAGGTGCAGCAATATGGCCCAATCCCTTTTGTAGCAAGGGACAAGCCTGAAAGAACTCTTATATAAAGTAAAGTGCTCCCGAGGACACATGGGAATTACTGTCAAGCTAGTTTTCATCATGTTCGTCTGATTCGCGTTCGCTACTTTGATAGTTTGATATGTGGGTGGACCGGTGCTTGGGTGCTGTCCTTACTTGGACAAACATCCCACTTATGATTAACCCCTCTTGCAAGCATCCTCAACTACGAAAGAAGAATTAAGACAAAGTCTAACCATAGCATTAAACTAGTGGATCCAAATCAGCCCCTTACGACGCAACGCATAAACTAGGGTTTAAGCTTCTGTCACTCTAGCAACCCATCATCTACTTATTACATCCCAATGACTTCCTATAGGCCCAAATAATGGTGAAGTGTCATGTAGTCGACATTCACATAACACCACTAAAGGAGAGACAACATGCAACACATCAAAATATCAAACGAATACCAAATTCACATGACTACTATTAACAAGACTTATCCCATGTCCTCAGGAAAAAAAGTAACTACTCACAACGCATGGTTATGTTCATGATCAGAGAGGTGTTGAATATAATTAAGGATCTGACCATATGATCTTCCACCAAACAAACCAACTAGCATCAACTACAATAAGCAATTAACACTACTAGCAACCTCACAAGTACCAATCGGAGTTGCGAGAAAGAGATTGAGTACGAGAGATGAACTAGGGTTTGTAGATGAGATGGTGCTGGTGAAGATGTTGATGGAGATGAGTCCCCTCTGATGAGAGGAGTGTTGGTGATGACGATGGCGACGATTTCCCTCTCCGGGAGAGAAGTTTCCTCGGCAGAACAGCCCTGCCGGAGCTCTCGATTGGTTCTGCTCAAGTTCCGCCTCGTGGCGGCGGCGTCTCCTCCCGAAACCTCTGTTATGATTTTTTTCTCGGATGAAACCCTCCATATAGGAGAAGATGGGGGCCAGAGGGGCCACAGGGGGCCCACGAGCCCCCCAGGCGCGGCCAGGGGGGTAGGCCACGCCTGGCAGGCTCGTGGCCTCCTGGTGGCTCTCCTCTGGTATTTCTTTCGCCCAGTATTTTTATATATTACAAAATAATTCCTCGTCATTTTTCACGGCTTTTGGAGTTGTGCAGAATTGGCATCTCAAACTTGCTCCTTTTCTAGCCCAGAATTCCAGCTGCCGGCATTCTCCCTCTTCATGTAATCCTTGTAGAATAAGAGAGAAAATGCATAAGTATTGTACCATAATGTGTAATAACAACCCATAATGCAATAAATATCAATATAAAAGCATGATGCAAAATGGACGTATCAATGTTGTATTACCGAGTGGGCCCTGAGATACCTCTCCGTCACACAGAGTAACAAATCCCAGTCTTGATCGATGTCAACCCAACAGACACCCTTAGAGATACCTGTAGAGCACCTTTATAGTCACCCAGTTACTTTGCGACGTTTGATACACACAAGGTACTCCTCCGGTGTCAGTGAGTTGCATGATCTCATGGTCATAGGAACAAATACTTGACATGCAGAAAATAGTAGCAATAAGCTGACACGATCATATGCTACATTTCTAGTTTGGGTCTTGTCCATCACATCATTCTCCTAATGACGTGATCCCGTTATCAAATGACATCTCATGTCCATGACTAGGAAACCATAGCCATCTTTGATCAACGAGCTAGTCTATTAGAGGCATACTAGGGACATGGTGTTGTCTATGTATCCACACATGTATCTGAGTTTCCGATCAACGCAATTATAGCATGGATAATAAACAATTATCATGAACAAGGAAATATGATAATAACCAATTTATTATTGCCTCTAGGGCATATTTCCAACACCTATCCCAAAGATGTTCATTTCCTAAGAACACATTTTTGAAATTTTTGTACCACAAAATTATGTTAATAAAACTTTGTAAGATTGATAGCAACTACTCATATAGATGCCTAGAGGCCATATCAAGCATTCAAACACCTTGGAACTCAAAGAATTCAACATGAAAACTCATTTTCAGTAGCACCAGGAGCAGCTAAGTATGCAAAATATAATACACTAAAGAAAAATCTAATTGGAGCAATGGAGGAGTCACATAACAAGGGGAAATCCTCAAAGTAGTTTCTGAAATGGAGCTCTAAGCAAAAAGATCAAAAATCTCAGGTTTGGGAGCAAGAACACGAGTGAGAGAGCAACCATGATTTTTTTCTAGAGGTAAGAGATGAAGTGGTCTGAAGGGATAAGTCAGTGGGTCCCTGTGGGACCCACAAGGCATCTTGGCATGCCCTATTGCGTTGTGAGCAATAGGTGCACCCCCATGGCAAACAGGCCGGCGCCACGGAAGATGTGCTCATATAGGCCTTTCCAGCATTTATTTAAATGTGTGGGTTAGCGCGTGGATTCCTCTAGTCTAGTTCCAATCGGACTCAAGCACTGCATAGCGCCAAGTTTTTTCCAAAAAAACAAAACAGACGAAACACTCCAAATTGAGGCCGCATGGGTACTGTGGCATGGGCTTCGTCGAATGACTTATGTGCTACAGTAGTATTAGTTTCAAGTTACTGCATGCGACCTACCTTACGTACCCATTCTTTCAAATATTTGTGTATTATATAATTTTGCACATGAAATCAGGAGAATTCCGTGTTCTTTCCATGGAGGCAAGGGAGGGGCAAGGCGAGGAGGTACAAACAGGTCAAGCCAGCACATGCAATACTCCTATAAAAAGTTTATAATTAATTGGGATGAAATATTACCGCAATTTGTTGATGTGCTGCCGCAATACGAGTATGATCTGTACTACAATGGCATTGAGCATAGCTTCATTTGCATATATAGTACTATCATTGTATTTATGTTCATTGTCACCAACCATGCTTTCATTAATTTGCATGCTATTGTAATTATGCTTAGGTTTTAAAATAATTAAAATGCCTATGCTTCTTTATTGAATCCAGTTTGTGCCATGCTTGCTAATAGAAATCAAGATATTTGGTCACCTACCCATGTTGAACAATAGTTGTCTAATATTTGATGGCCATCGACAATCAGGATTCTGAAATAAATTGTTACTACAAAGTTACTCTGACCCTTGGTATATTACGACCCAACTTCTTGCATGTCTTAGGACTGTTTTCCATTTTCCTTATTTTCCTCATGGACATACACTGTTATCGTTAGGTTCGCCTCTCCAGTTTAAGATTTGATGACGCGAGCATTCAATGAATATAGGAGGGTATGTGTTGAACTTCAATAGTCGTTCCTGAACTCGGAATTGGTATGGGCAAAGTCCGTTCAAAGATGTAGATAATAGTTGAAGCATAATTTCAAACTAGAACCAAACACTAACAAGTGTGTGGATGAAAGATGTCCAAAGTAGAAAATACACCCTTGGTACATATAGATATTTAAACAATTTTAATTCAAAGAATATTTGACTTACCTTAGACATTGTGTTGGTATTTCCCAATTAATTAATATCAATAACACATTCAAATGATTAGGTACTGGGAAATATTGATGGTTGAAACCATAATTAGAGAGGTTATTGTTGATGTACTCACCTTGCCCTTTTTCATTTTTAACCTTTTCAATTATCTTTATGGTAATTCTAACCTAACATATGGCCACCTTAAACGTACTATATTTGACACCTCTATTTTTTGCAGAATGAGTTGGGGGCATCAAGTTCGTCTGCATGGACGACAATGTTGAACATGTGCCGGGCAAAGGCTTTGAGCTGACCTATCAGAGTGGACCATATGCAGGAAGTACAGTGTTGAAAACATATGGGCAAACAAGACCTATCAGTCTAGTGGCATGTCAATGCTTGCTCTGTCATTCCCTCTCCTTAGCATCCATGAAGACGGCGCCATCTACCTAGATTTCACGCGTTTTAGGGTGGTGAATGATACACGATAGTGTGTAGGTCGGCATCGAGTACAAAGCACAAGCTAATATTTGCTTCGTGTCAACATCAAAAATAACATCATACAAATCTATCCACACAATGCACATTCGAGAATTCGTTCCCAACTCTTGGCCAGTGAGATCAATGCATACCAACAACGTTTATTGGGTCACCCGGTACTACTATCACCACTGAGCATAGTTTCATTTGCATGTTACTATCATTGTATTTATGTTCACTATCACTAAACATGCTTTCAAGCATAAACATAGACCAGTTGTTGGCATGCCTGTTGTTTCAATTAAAATAGGAGATCATTGTTATCATGGCTTATGTGATATAGGTGCTAGCGTAAGTGTAATTCCCTATTCCTTATACAAAGAAATCATGCATGATATTGCACCAGTTGAACTAGCGCTACGTTTGGATGTTGATATTGAGGCCTAGATATTGATATTGTCATTGGGCAGCCGGAATGCCATTGTTTGGATGGTCACGGAATTGAATCATTGAATTGGCCCGAGATATTCACTGGCCTGCTCCCGCAGCCCGCGTAGCCATTCTTAAATTCAGAGGTCAAGAGCTCGACTTTGGCTGATATTCGGGATCGAGCGCTCGACTTACCGCTTCGTCGTGCTCGAGGGAAAAGGAACAGGGGAACAAGGGGAAGAGGAGGCGGACAGAGGCGCGATAGCGGAGCTCCCGATGGTGTCGGTGAGCTCCTCTCCGTTGTCCTCCTCTCTTCTCGGTGGATCTCCTCCTCCCATGGCTGACTCACCACCATGCGCACGCCTCCCATGACTGATGGCATGGCAGCCCCCTCAGCTCCTCTTCATCGTCCTACTCTCTTCTCTATGCGGATCTCCTCCTTCCATGGCTGACCCACCACCACGAGCCCGCCTCCCATGGCTAATGGCATGGGAGCCCCCCCCCTCCCTGGATGTTTCTTCCTATAGCCATGTGGCCATCATACCCTAATCCCCCAATCCCCACCTGCAGTGACTTCCCACTGTATGTGCTTGTTTGCTGAGATTTTTTTCCTTTTGCAGGTCAATCCATTTGAGCGGATCCCCAATAAGCAGGAAGATCCAAAGTATTAGATGTGGTTTGTATTTGATGTTGTCCTGTTAGCCGTGTGATGTTGATACAAAATTTTCAATGAGCAATTCCAATGTATCGGATGGCCATCCAAACAAGCTTGAGAATTGGCCTCTCATGCAAATTCCAAGTGTGAATTCTGAGCACATCTGAACAACAGAATTTGGGTTCAATGTCAATATCAAAGTCAGGGAGATTTGATATTGAGCCCAATTCAATTCCACGGCCTTCAATATCAACATCCAAACAGAACATAGAGGATATTGATGTTACTATTAAGCTTGCTAATAGAGACACTATTGCACCAATGGGTATTGTTAGAGATGTTGAAGTCTTGTGTGGGAAGGTAAAGTATCCTACTAATTTTCTTGTTCTTGGTTCCCCACAAGATAATTTTTGTCCCATTATATTTGGCAGACCCTTCTTGAATACTGTTAATGCTAAGATTGATTGTGAGAAGGAAGTAGTTACTATAAGCTCTGGGGATGTGTATCATGAATTTAATTACTCTAAATTTTGTAGACAACCCCATGACAAGGAATTGCCTAGTAAAGGTGAAATTATTGGTCTCGCTTCTATTGTTGTGCCTCCTACTGATCCCTTAGAATAGTATTTGCTAGACCAAGAAAATGATATGCATATGAATGAGAGGAATGAAATAGATGAAATTTTCTTTGAGCAGCAGCCTATTTTGCAACAAAACTTACCTGTTGAAATACTTGGGGATCCTCCTCCACCCAAGGGTGATCCCGTGTTTGAGCTCAAGCAATTACCCGATACGTTGAAATATGATTATCTTGATGAAAAGGAGATATATCATGTTATTATTAGTGCTAACCTTTCAAGGCATGAAGAAAAGATATTATTGAAAACTCTGAGGAAGCACCATGCTGCTATTGGTTATACTCTTGATGATCTTATGGGCATTAGTCCCACTCTATGCCAGCATAAAATTAATATGGAGCATGATGCCAAACCAGTTATTGATCACCAACGACGATTGAACCCTAAGATGAAAGAAGTGATAAGAAAAGAAGTACTAAAGCTTCTGGAGGTAGGTATAATTTATCCTGTTGATGATAGTATATGAGTTAGTCTCGTTGTCACGCCCAAGATGCACGCCTATCCATATTAAGACATGAGGGCCTCGACAGGGATAGAGGCGCATCTTGTCGTTCGCAAGTACAACATCATTACATCATACATTTATGAAGAGAGGAGTATATGAGTTGGCTTACACTCGCCACATGCTAAATTACAATTCCACACAAAGAGTTCAAACATCAATCCAAGATAGGGTCCAACTACGGACGAAAACAAACGATAAAATGAAGTAATGACACTGGCTTGCTAGCCCCGAAGATCTCGACCACGACCACTCTACTCGTCTGGATAAGTGACGTACATCCTGCCACGCTCCTCATCATACTCCCACTAGAGTTGTGTCACATCATCTGGCACGATCTCATCTGTACATGCACCTGGATTGTTGTAGTAATCTGTGAGCCACGGGGGGACTCAGCAATCTCGTGCCTGGGTACCGAGACTATTCAAGCTTATAGGTTGGGAAGGGGTATGTGTGTAGTTTGCAGCAGCACTAAGCATTTATGGTGGCTAATCTTACGAAACATGAAAGTAAATATGTGGTCTATGATAAACGACCAAAACTAGAATGACTTCTATGAGATCCTGAACACCTAATTACATCAATCATAACCCCACCGTGTTCTCTCTCGGTTCATGCTCACGAGCAAAGACAATCACGGTTACTCACACAGTTGGTGCATTTTATTAGAGTTACTTCAAGTTAACTATAACTGGGTGTTAAACAAATATCCAAGTTGCCACATGACCGCGGGCATGGCTATCCGAAAGTTTTAACCCTGCAGGGGTGCTCCAACTAGTCCATCATAAATTAACCACACTCTGCGGGAATAGCCTCGACCACGGATCTCGTGATCATCCTAGGCAACTCCAAAGGAATTCCAACACCTTGAGATAGCCCGAAGAAAGTCAGAGCCCCACACGCAAGCCACTCGATAAAGGTAAAACAAGTCCAGCAAGACCACCCGGCAGGCCAGATCCCCATAGGAGCCACGCGTATCTCTGTCTCAGGGCACTACCAGATGGGACTAGCTACAGGGAAAACCAATCCTCAAGTTTCCTCGAGGCGGCCCCGCAGGCAGCCCGTTTTGGACCAACACTCGTAAGGAGCACTGGCTCGGGTTGTTGATTAATTACCCACGGGGTAGCTAATCCCTATGCATTTTTATTAAGTTGATTAAGAAAATAGTACCAATGTTGGGTCTTGCGAGACAAGTTTTAATCTCAACCGAATAATCAAGGGGGTTCCCATAACAACCCCGAGCATGTTAGGAGCGCAAAATATGGAAACATAACACCGGTAACAAGAAACTATGGTGGTAAAAGTGGAACAAAACATCGAGCAAAAGGCCAAGCCTTCCACCATACCAAGATATATGTGTGCATTAAATTAAATAACAGATAATATTGTGCTATGTCAAATCCATGTTATCACATGGATACAACCTACAGTTGCAACTAAGAACGCTATAAGAGGACTGAGCAACGGTAACTTAGCCAAACAAGGTTTGCTAGGATGTGGAGGGGTTAGAGGCTTTCATAGCAATGTAGGAGGCTTGACATTTAAGTGGTAGGTGACGTATATGCAATGATAAGAATGAGACATCTACCAAGCAAAAATAGTGTCGGGATCCGGGTACGATCATCTGGCCTGTTGGTTCTTCGGAGGGACAAAGAGCAGGGTCCTCGTAGTGGTACTCTCCTAGATCCTCGTACTCAGTTTCAACACTCATGTCTACCCAAGAGAAACAGAAACAATAAACATCCAACAAAGGTGCAATGCACAAACAAGGTGATGCATGATTCATTCGAAGTATTTAACATGGCAATCCTAAACTAGTCATGTTTCACATGCAACAGTTTAGTTATTTACAATTCTGTACAGAACCTCATGTTAAGTTATTTTAACATGCATGATCATGGAAAATATAGATTCTTCATTCCAAAACAATACAAATGCATATGTAGAACGCACGAAACGGAGCTACGGTTCTCACGCTACGCTCACGACAAGTTACGAAGGCAAAACACAAGACAAGAAGTCCATGGGCTATTCCTTCACATTCCAAGGTATCCAATGGATAAAAAACCAACCACAATGGAGTCAAATATCAAGCAATTCCATGGAGTATAGCTCCCACAAGTCACAAAACAATAAAACAAACAATCTGCCACCAAACAGCAACATAACAACTTACACAGACAACAACTAGAGCTACAGGAAGTCTCCAACCACAAACAAGGCATTGACAGAAACTACATAGCATGCTTATCAAATTATCCAACTACACAATCTGGAATGGAGGCACACATCAATAAGCATGAAGCTCACAAGTTGGCATGATGAAACAGATTTTAGGGACTTAGAGAAAATAACAGTTTTCTGGAATTTGAGTTAAGCTGATAGCAAGTTGACAGCCGAAACTAATGGTGATAGAGACCATCTTATGTCATGAAAATTAACAGGACGGTATAGGACAATATCTACTTCAAAACACTAGCACCGAGCTTGAGCTAATTCTCAACATATCACTTGGTAGCATCCACCCTTCATGGCATAAAAATATTAATAGATTCTCAGACTTAGAAATATTTAGCATGTTTGAAAACAGCAACATTTTAGTAGCTACTTTAGAGCATGGTTCCCACTCACATGCAAGTTTAACATGACAAAACTAAATACCATGGCATTCTACTCATCAAAGGCTACCATATTCATGTTGGCACAATTATCATAGCATGCATGGATTAAACATAACAAAAATGATAGAATGGCACTTTGAGACAAAATGACATTTTTCCAAACTTGCTCAAATGACCAAACAAGTCACACCAATGGATTCCTTGGGTGATTCTACCCCAAAATCATGTATCATACTCATATGTTTGTATGGAGCATCCTGGCAAAACACTAGATAGAAAAAATCCCAACATTCCTATAAGTGAAAACTTACTAAATATGTCCATGTTCATAAATGCACATAACCAGAAATGGAAATATTGCCTGAATTAGAAATAACCTAATATATCAATTAAAACACTAAACACAATAAAGAAAAACAACAATTAATAGGGGGGCCACCTGGCATAGACACCAGGGCCCCTTAGTGCATGACAAGTGGGGCCTGGGCCCACTTGTCACACACACCACACACACACACTCATAGCTACACACACACACTCACACTAGATCCTACCACCATAGCAGATCCATACACCACACACACAGGCACACACCACACAACACCGCAGCCACACCTGGATCCGGCTCACAGTCGCACCAGATCCTACACACACACATAGCACCGCACACAGGATCTGGCACACGCACACGGATCCGTACACAGCACACCACACCTAGCCAATGGAAAAAAGGAGAAAAGGGGGGAGCCGGGATCGAACTCGTGACCTTGCGATCATTTCCCCGAGCCGGTACCACTGCGCCACTCGACAGATCTCAACAGAGGGGAAATCCTAGCGCTTCTAAATATAACAGACAGAGCAAACACTGACGAAACTAAATAAAAGGGCCACCGGCGATAGGAAACGGCGGCTATGACTCTGGCGACGGAGGGGGCTCTCTGACGACGCGGGCCTGCTGCGGGAGCTCGGACACAATGGGGATTCCATCCCCTTCTCATCTCGGGATGAGGGGACAGAGGCAACGGCCCTCAGGGCCTTGCCTTGGACGGAACAGCGACGACAACGCACTATGGCGACGGTGAGCTATGTATATGGCAACAAGAGGGGACGTGGCGGCTCACCGAGAGGGGGACAACGACGGCTCGGAGCGCGACGAATAGGAGGAAGAAGGACGACGACGCAGCGACAACGAAGAGGAAGAAGAACGATGGCGAGCTTTGGGAGCGTGGCACCAGCGAGGAAGAAGAAGACGGCGAGGGCCTTCCCATGGCACCCTAGCGCCGGGAATGGGATGCGGGGACGGTCCGCGGCCACCACGACATGCCGGGCACGGAGGAGAACCACCGGAGATGTGAGGACAACAACGACGAAGGCCGGCGATCACTCTGAACCTCACCTGACTCTGCTCTCAGCCTGACAGAGAAGAGGAAGCGGGAAGGAAGAGGGAAGGAAGAGGGAGGAGGAGAGGGAAGCGGCAGCGGTGAGGCAAAGAATGAACCCTAGGGATCCGTGCGCTTAAATAGGGGGTCGTCTCGACGTTCGTGAGCTCCTCTCATGGCGTCGACGCGCACTCTCTCTCTCTCTTTGCACACTCTGCTCTGTCTCACGCGCACCTGATGGAGGAGGACGGCAGGGAAGGTGGCCGTTCGCTGCGGGCTGGGCTGGCTTCGTGCGGTAGCTGGGACGCGAGGGGAAGAAAGGCCCAGCTCTCTCTCTCCCTCACTCACAGAGAAAAACTCAGCAGGATTTTTCCTTTTAATAAAACAACATCACAAGAAAAACCCTCCAGAGGAAAATTAAAGGATTTTTGAACAAACAAAAATACTTTTGCCTAATAGGAAATGTGACCTATTTCATAAAATTAACAAGTGGATTTTTAAAGCAAGTATTTTTAATACTATTATAAAACAACAGCCCCTGTTATTTTAAAACCCCAAAACCATAAATCTCAAAACACCAAAAGAACAACACACATAGGCTCGAATAATATTTCTACCTCTTGAACATATTTTGACAGATTTAATGAGCAAGTTAATTCTGTTACGGAAAAGAAAAAGGAAATAAAAGCTTGGTTAAGTTTGGGAATAAGGGGAAGGAGAGGAGTTAAGCTCACACATGCAAACATCACAAACCACACAAGAGCTACTCACAAACTCAACAAGAACACATAGAAGCACCCATGAGATAATATGCATGATGATATGACATGATGCATGATGCATGAAACAAAGACATGGCAAAAGAGCAAACTCATTTCATTCATCACATGGCACATGGGTCCACATAGGTTACATGCCATAAAAGGCAGGGACAGCACTTGGGCTGTCACAACTCTCCCACACTACAACAGGATCTCGACCTGAGATCTAGAAACGAAAGAACTCTGGATATTCGGAATGGAGAAGATCCTCATGTTCCCAAGTAGCTTCTTTGTTAGAATGATGAGACCACTTCACCTTGACAAACTTGATTGTTTGTTGCGAGTCTTACGCTCAGTTTCTTCGAGAATAGCCACTGGATGCTCACGATAAGAGAGGTCTTCTTGGAGATCAATGTCTTGGAGGTTAGTGGTATGCTCGGGAGTCTTGAAGCACCTCCGGAGCTGAGAAACATGGAAGACATCATGCACATTTGCGAATTTTGGAGGAAGCTCTAGTTGATATGCAAGTCCACCTCTATTGCCAACAAATCTGAATGGACCAACAAAGCGAGGATCTAGCTTCCCTTTAATTCCAAACCGCTGAGTGCCCTTCATGGGAGAGACTCTGAGATAGACTAGATCATCAACTTGAAAGGAAACATCCCGATGTTTGTTATCGTAATAACTCTTCTGTCGGGATTGAGCTGCTTCGAGGTTCTCACGAATGACATGACACATCTCTTTTGCTTCGGTGATCATGTCATTGCCCAAGATTTGACGCTCACCGGTTTCAAACCAGTTAAGCGGGGTACAACACTTCCTGCCGTAGAGAATCTCGAAAGGGGCCTTGCATGAGCTAGCCTGAAAGCTATTGTTGTATAAGAATTCAGCATATGGAAGACAGTCTTCCCATTTCATGCCGAACGAAATCACACAGGCTCTGAGCATATCTTCAAGGATCTGATTGACTCTCTCAACTTGACCACTTCTCTGCGGATGGAACGTGGTGTTGAAACGGATCTTGGTACCCATAGCAGTCTGGAAGGACTCCCAAAACTTGGAAGTAAAGAGGCTTCCATGATCAGATGAGATGAGGCAAAGAAACTATCCTTGACATGTACAACTCTGCTAGCTGAGCTGCCGAGATAGATTCTTTGACTGGAAGGAAATGAGCAACTTTGGTCAGCTTGTAGATAACCACAAAGATGGCATTGTTGCCTCTCTTGGACTTGGAAAATCCAGTGACGAAATCCATCTCCACATGATCGAATTTCCACTCTGGGATAGGCAAAGGCTGAAGAAGACCTGCTGGAAAGATGTATGATGGCTATATTCTCAGACTTTTGTGAAAAGATTCTTGAGGTTTTCATGGATGATTTTTCTATTTACGGAACTTCATTTGATGTTTGTTTGAGCAACCTTGATCGAGTTTTGCAGAGATGTGAAGAAACTAATCTTGTCTTGAATTGGGAAAAGTGCCACTTTATGGTTAATGAAGGTATTGTCCTGGGGCACAAGATCTACGAAAGAGGTATTGAAGTTGATAAAGCTAAAGTTGATGCTGTTGAAAAAATGTTGTGCCCTACGGATATCAAAGGTATAAGAAGATTCCTTGGTCATGCTGGTTTCTATAGGAGGTTTATCAAAGATTTCTCTAAGATTTCTAGGCCTCTCACAAACCTTTTTAAAAAAGATGTTTCGTTTGTTTTTGATGATGATTGCGTAGAAGCATTTGAAATTCTTAAAAATGCCTTGATTACCGCACCTGTTGTTCAACCACTCGACTAGAACCTACCTTTTGAAATTATGTGTGATGCTAGTGATTATGCTATTGGTGTTGTTCTAGGACAAAGAGTCAATAAGAAATTAAATGTTATCCATTATGCTAGTAAAACTCTACACAATGCTCAAAGAAACTATGCTACTACTGAAAAGGAATTTCTAGCAGTTGTGTTTGCTTGTGATAAGTTTAGACCTTATATTGTTGATTCCAAAGTAACTGTTCACACTGATCATGCTGCTATTAAATACCTTATGGAGAAGAAAGATGCTAAACCTAGACTTATTAGGTGGGTCCTTCTGCTACAAGAATTTGATTTGCATATCATTGATAGAAAGGGTGCTGATAACCCTGTGGCGGATAACTTGTCTAGGTTAGAAAATGTTCTTGATGACCCACTACCTATTGATGATAGCTTTCCTGATGAACAATTAGCTGACGTGAATACTTCACATAATTCTCCTTGGTATGCTGATTACGCTAATTACATTGTTGCTAAATTTATACCTCCTAGTTTCACATACCAACAAAAGAAAAAGTTCTTGTATGATTTAAGGCATTACTTTTGGGATGACCCACATCTTTATAAAGAAGGAGTAGATGGTATTATTAGACGTTGTGTACCTGAGTATGAATAGGAACAGATCTTACGCAAGTGTCACTCCGAAGCCTACGGAGGACATCACACTGGAGATAGAACTGCACACAAGGTACTACAATCTAGGTTTTATTGGCCTACTCTCTTCAAGGATGCTCGTAAGTCTGTGTTATCCTATGATGAATGTCAATGAATTGGTAATATTAGTAGACGTCAGGAAATGCCTATGAATTACTCTCTTGTTATCGAACCATTTGATGTTTGGGACTTTGATTATATGGGGCCTTTTCCACAATCTAACGGGTATACTCATATTCTAGTTGTTGTTGATTATGTCACTAAGTGGGTAGAATCTATTCCAACTAGTAACGTTGATCATAACACTTCTATTAAAATGCTTAAAGAAGTTATTTTTCCCTAGATTTGGAGTCTCTAGATATTTGATGACTGATGGTGGTTCACATTTTATTCATGGTGCTTTTCGTAAACTGCTTGCTAAATATGATGTTAATCATAGAGTTCCATCTCCTTATCATTCTCAGTCTAGTGATCAAGTAGAATTGGGCAATAGAGAGATTAAATTGATTTTGCATAAGACTGTTAATAGATCTATGAAGAATTGGTCTAAGAAACTTGACGATGCATTGTGGGTTTATAGAACTTCTTGCAAAAATCCTATGGGTATGTCTCCGTATAAGATGGTTTATGGTAAAGCATGTCACTTACCTCTAGAGCTAGAAAATAAGGCTTATTGAGCAATCAAAGAGCTCAATTACGATTTCAAACTTGCCGGTGAAAAGAGGTTATTTGACATTAGCTCACTTGATGAATGGAAAACCCAAGCCTATGAGAATGCTAAGTTGTTTAAATAAAATGTTAAGAGATGGCATGATAAAAGGATACAAAATCATGAATTTAATGTAGGTGATCATGTCTTCCTATATAATTCTCATTTAATATTTTTTGCAGGAAAACTTCTCTCCAAATGAGAAGGTCCTTACGTCATCGAAGAGGTATAATATCCGGTGCCACCAAGATTAACAATGCCGAAGGCACAAACCCGAAGGTGGTGAACAGTCAAAGAATCAAACATTATATCTCAGGTACTCCCATAAATGTTGAAACCAATATCATCAATACCATAACTCCGGAGGAGTACATTAGGGAGACTTATCAGAACGTTTCAAACTCCGAATGGAATAGGTACATGGTACGGTTAGTAAAAAGACTCCAAAACATTTTCTATGCCAATTTTCATCTGTTTTGTAAAATTTAAAAAATTAGGAAAATTTAAAGTAGTCCATAGTGCATGAGGAGGCGACAAGCCTGCTCAGCGCAGCCACCCCCTGGTCGCGCCCCTTGGGCTTGTGGCCACCTCGTGCACCACCTGGACTCCGTTTTCTTGTGGCATACTCCTTCGGATTGGTAAAAATTCATTATATAATCTCTCGAAGGTTTTGATTCTTGTATCACTAAAATACCTCCCATTTTCTCTTTTGAGCTGTTTCTACAGCAGATTTAGGTCAACGTGGCGTTCCAAGTGTTTCGAAGGACAAGTTCTCCGAGAAGGCCATCAAACCCTACCTTGCGGAGGTGCTGCAACACCCTCAAACCATTGAGGTGCGTGAGGGGGTGCTGCACATCCGTGATGTGGAGGGGCCAAAGCACACCGGAAGCATGGAGACAAGGCTCGAAGCAATGGAACAGCAAGTCTTCAAGTGCCAATGGATGGTGGAACGGGGACTTGATGCTAATCAGATGATGATCACAGAGTTTACCCATAAACATAAGTTGGACGCCAATGATGTTGTGGATCACATCTTCAAGCTTTACGAGAGAATCGATCAACTCCAAGCCCAGATCTATGGCCTGGAAAACCAAAACTGTGAGTATGAATATAGATTTAAGAGAATGAGTTTGGCTGTAGATTTGAGTATTCTGGAGACTCGTTCATCCTTTTATGATGGTGAGCCTATGCCTTGGAAGATGGAGGATAAGATTCCAACCTCATCAACAACTCCCACATCATCACCTCTCAAGCCAAACAACTAAACACATGGGTATGGGCACTCCCCTTGGCTTGTGGCAACCTTGGGGGAGATGCCCCGGTATCGTATCACCACCACATATTTCGTTTTTATTTTTATTTTTATTTTTATTTTTATTGTATTTTCTTAGTTCAATCCTCTTGGTGTGATCTAGTTTTGATCTAGTAGGATAAAGTTTTCGTGTGATCTAGTTTTGAGTCTTCGCTATGATTCCCCCTATGTAAGCAAGTCCGTGAGTTATATAATGAAAAGTGCTTTTGAGTTGAGGGCCTTACTTGGTATGATTTTAATCTTGAGAAATATGAAGTAGAAAGAAGTGTAGAATAAAAGCAAAGAGTACATATGAAAACCTTATGGGGAGTGATGACTTCACGTATAAAAAGTATGTCCATTGAAACCTGTTGTGGGTTGACAAACATAGTTGTTGGTTATTGGGGCAATTAAAAGGAAGTGATAAAGAAAGAGAGGTTCACATATAAATATATTATCTTGGACATCTTTTATGATTGTGAGCACTCATTAAAATATTATATGCTAAGAAGTTGATGTTGGACAAGAAAGACAACATAATGGTTTATGTTTGCTTATTTCCGAATAGAAGTTATATTGTTATAGATCCCTCAACATGTGCTGCTTGCTTCCACCTCGTATCAGACAAAACTTTTGCACCAAGTAGAGATACTACTTGTGCATCCAAACACCCTTCACCCAGTTTTTCCATGAGAGTCCACCACACCTACCTAAGGATAGAATAAGATCCTTCAAGTAAGTTGTCATCGGTGCAAGCAATAAAAATTGCTCTCTAAATATGTGTGATCTATTAGTGTGAGGAAAATAAACTTTATACGAACTTGTGATAGGGAAGACATAAAAGCAATGGACTGCATAATAAAGTTCTCTATCACAAGGGGCAATATAAAGTGACGTTCTTTTGCATTAACAGATTGTGCATCCAATTATAAAAGCGCATGACAACCTCTGCTTCCCTCTGCGAAGGGCCTATCTGTTACTTTTATTTTCTAGTACTTACCTTTATGCAAGAGTCGTGGTGATCTCAATCACCTTAGTTATTTTTGCCTTTATCTTCTAGCAAGTGCCACATGTTGGGGAATGATCTAGGCACATATATCCACTAGAAGTGGGTGAGCATGAGCTATTACTGTTGACATTACCCTTGAGGTAAATAGTTGGGAGGCAACACTATAAGCCCCTATCATTCTCTGTGTCAGATTGAAACTTTGAACTCATAGGTACCTCGTGAGTGTTAGCAATTGTGAAAGACTAAAAGATGATTGAGTATGTGGGGTTTTCTTTACAAGCTCTTATATTGACGCTTTCCTACGTTTATGATAAATTGGAATTTCTTGAATGACTAAGATCATAGTTTGTCAGTTCTCAAAAGAGTTCTTGATTCATACTTTGCCATTGTGAATGAATTGTTACTTTAGCATAAGAAATTATATGTCAATATGTGTTGTTGTTCTAAAGATGATCATGATGCCTTCATGTCCATATTTTATTTTATCGACACCTCAATCTCTAAACATGTGGGCATATTTATTGATTTCAGCTTCCGCTTGAGGACAAGCGACGTCTAAGCTTGGGGGAGTTGATATGTCCATTTTGCATCATGATTTTATATTGATATTAATTGCATTATGGGCTGTTATTAGACATTTTGGTACAATACTTATGCCTTTTCTCTCTTATTTTACAAGGTCTACATGAAGAGGGAGAATGCCGACAGCTGGAATTCTGGACTCGAAAAGGAGCAAATCTGAGATACCTATTCTGTGCAACTCCAAAAGTCCTGAAAATCTATGGAGAATTATTTTGGAATATATAAAAATACTGGGTGAAATAAATACATCAGGAGGCCCACCAGGGAGCCACAAGCCTGCTGCCCACCCACCCCACCCCCTGGCCGCGGCCAGTGAGCTTGTGGCTCACCTAGAAGCCCTACGGTTCCCATCTTCTGCTATATGGAGGGTTTCGTCATGTAAAAAATCATAAGAGACCTTTCGGGACGAAGCGCCACCGTCTCGATGCGGGACTTGGGCCACACCAATCTAGAGCTCCGGCAGGGCAATCCTGTCGGTGAAACTTCCCTCTGGGAGGGGGAAATCAAAGCACTCGTCATCACCAACGATCCTCTCGTCGGAAGGGGGTCAATCTCCACCAACATCTTCATCAGCACCATATCCCCTCCAAACCCTAGTTTATCTCTTGTATCCGGTCTTTGTCTCAAAACCTCAGATTGGTACCTGTGGGTTGCTAGTAGTGTTGATTACTCCTTGTAGTTGATGCTAGTTGGTTTACTTGGTGGAAGATCATATGTTAAGATCTTTTATGATAATTAATACTCCTCTGATTATGAACATGAACATGTTTTGTGAGTAGTTACGTTTGTTCCTGAGGACATGGGATAAGTCTTGTAATAACTAATCATGTGAATTTGGTATTTGTTCGATATTTTGATGAGATGTATGTTGTCTCTCCTCTAGTGGTGTTATGTGAACGTCAACTACATAACACTTCACCATTGTTTGGGCCTACAGGAAGGCATTGGGAAGTAATAAGTAGATGATGGGTTGCTAGAGTGACATAAGCTTAAACCCTAGTTTATGCGTTGCTTCGTAAGGGGCTGATTTGGATCCACATGTTGGACGCTATGGTTAGATTTATCTTAATTCTTCTTTCGTAGTTGCGGATGCTTGTAGGAGGGGTTAATCATAAGTGGGAGGCTTGTCCAAGTTAGGGCAGCACCCAAGCACCGGTCCACCCACATATCAAATTATCAAAGTAGCGAACGTGAATCAAGTGAGCATGATGAAAACTAGCTTGAAATAAATTCCCATGTGTCCTCGGGAGCGCTTTGCTTTATATAAGAGTTTGTACAGGCTTGTCCTTTGCTATACAAAGGATTGGGTCACCTTTCTGCACCTTTGTTACTATTATTACTTGCTACCCATTACGAATTATCTTATCACAAAACTATCTATTACCGATAATTTGAATGCTTGCTGAGAATACCTTACTGAGAACCGCTTGTCATTTCCTTCTACTCCTCATTGAGTTTAACACTCTTACTTATCAAAAGGACTATGATAGATCCCCTATAGTTGTGGGTCATCAATGCTCCTAGGGGAGAGGTTGGTAGGAGTTAACCATCGCGCTCCCCCGACCTTCACATAAAGATAAACAATCAAGGATAAATTTTGCTCCAACTTCCTGGCATAACGGGAGACTATACGTGCATGTTTCGGGAATCACAAACCTTAACACCAATATCTTACTAAACACGATCATCCAATAGTATCTCCCACATATTATCACCTCTATATCACAAAACAATTGCAAGGAATCAATCATATCATATTCAGTGATCCATAAGTTTTATATAGGATTTTATGACTAACCATGCAAATGACTAATTCAAGTTGACTCACTAAATAGATATAAGTGAAGCAAGAGAGTTTAATTATTTCTACAAAAGACCATGCTCTAATAAATATAAGTTAAGAAAAAGAGCATTCTACAAATAAAGATTTTCTATGTGAAGAGAAACAGTCAATCCAAACTTCAAATGATGTAAGTGAAGCACATGAAGCATTATATAAAGCCATACTCAAAATATATAAGTGAAGTGCAATGATCGTTCTATAAATCAACCACGGACTATCTCATACTAGCATGGTGGATAAAAGAAAAGTGAAAACTAAACACAAAAGACGCTCCAAGCACTAGTAGAAAAAGGCCCATTTGTCCCGGTTCGTAAGGCCCATTTGTCCCGGTTCCGGAACCGGGACTAAAGGGTCGGGACTAAAGCCCAAAACCTTTAGTCCTGGTTCTCTTACGAACCGGGAAAGAAGGGGCTCCATGTGGCCGCTCCGTCGAGCCCAGGCAGGAGGGCCTTTAGTCCCGGTTGGTAACACCAACCAGGACCAAAGAGCGTCAACGCGTCAGCAGCTGAGTGGCTGGTTTTTTTGAAAGAGGTGGGGTTTTGAGGGTTTTGGAGGGTTAATTTAAGGGTTTTATATATTTTGTTAGATAGCTAATAGAGAGAAGTGATCTCGCTTATCTCCGTGCTTGGTCACGACACTACGTACTATACTTATGGATAGAACATATGACACAATTTAATCATCATTTTCGTCAATGAGACATTATATAACAAGTTGGTCACTAGTCATAATCACAACTCCTCATCATCATCATCATCAACTCTAACACATTTTAGCACATAATAACACATTGTACCTAGGACCTACGTACTCCTATCTCGTAGGACCTACTCTACCCTCTCTTAGGTACAATATCATAAAACAAGATAGGGCCTGACTCTCCATTATGGAGAACGGAGATCATCCTTTCTCCCAGTCTTGGCCTACGCATAATGTTGCTTCCAAGTAGCTCTCTACGATTGAACATATATTTTTTCCAATCTTTGATTGTCATGACTCCATCGGTTTTAGAAATCTGGTATGGACAAGAGTGATACGTAGGCTAACCTGGCCGTAGTGGCCCTAAGCTCGTAACAACAACGCGACCTCTCGGAAACATCAGATGAGGCACACAATCCTCTGGAATTTTCTGTTGAAAAACATAGTAATAACTTTGTAGTTAGCGATGTAGTTTAGTTTTAGAAGAATTTATGCAAAGGATGCACGGATGTCGTAATAGTAGAATTAAAATCTTACCATGCAATCTCCATGGATGTTACCGTAGTTCACCACGTGCACTAGTGGCACATATTGACCATAATGTGCAGGAGTTTGATAATAGCTATTGTAATTCTCCAGATGACTAAGAAATGCGGTAAGATGATCTTTCTCCTTATAAGTTAATTCTTCTTCATCATTGTAGTAGTAGGTTTTGTCTACCATCTTCCGTACATTTTTTGAAGAATGAAAATAAGCTATCAATGCAAATAAGTTGTCAACTATTTTTAAATAAACAATATAAATTACTTAATAAATATGGTTGAGAAACTCACATAATGGTAGAACTGGAGGCGTCTGCACATCGACCCAGATGTCGATATTACCTTCTATTTCATCTTCCGGATGAATATCAAAGGTGATAAGCATATTAGGCTCAAATGCATAAGCCTTGCATAGTGCTTGCCAATTTTTGCATTCAAAATAGCAATAGGTGTGTGCATGGTACCATTTTACCGCAAAAGTAAAACCATGCTCGGTCCTCAAGTGAACTATCTTTACCTCCATATCTTTTTTAGTATGGAAACCAATCTTATCCAGGACAGCAATTCTTGCATGGCAGGGGATACGCTAGTAGAATAGTAAAAAATTAAAATTAATTATAAGTTGAAGCAAAAGAGGCAGAAGTCATGCTTAATCACGAAAAAAGACTTGTCATTGTGACTTATTGTATCCACTTCGAAGTTCTCATCCAGCATGATGCTGAAGCGCCTACCATCAACTCAGAAAGTCTTGTCACACAAGCCGCGCTCGTCTTCGCAGTATTCGTACATACCGAATTCACTTTCGTCGTCAGACATTTCCTATGTTCATAGTTAAAACATTTAAAACCAATCGAAGGAAACTATGAGAAAATTGATCAACACACAGATCACTATTACTCAATATGCAACGGGTTGACTTTAGGTCTGTCGAGTCTTTCCTTCCTAAACTCTCATCTCACGTATATGGTGGGCACTCCCTCTGATATTGCGAACGTCGGTGATGGTGGCTCCTCCATTCGTCCCCGAGTGCATTACACCAAAATGTCTAGCACAAGGAAACGAAGGAGAAGCGACCCCCATGACAACAGTCGGGATTCTTCCTCTCATATATATATATATATATGGTGGACACTCTCCCTCACTAAAAGACACACAATGAGCCGAAACAGACCTAAAGTCAACCCGTTTCATATATCGAGCAATGAGATAGAAAAAATACCGGAATGACTTGCAAATCACAAATACATTTATAATGAACTCGAATATAATATCACTAATACATCATCCCGAATAATCTAGTTCAAGAATTACGGCACGCTATGGATCTTAATTAATGCGTGTGTGACTTTCGGTCCGTCGAGGCTTTCCTTAAGTAACTCTCATAGCTCATGGTATGTTGGTGTGCTCTCTCTCACACTGATATGGTGGTGTATATATGTTGGTGGGCACTCTCTCACAGTAATAGTTTGACCGCCGGTGATGGACGCCTCTCCTCTTCTCTTCTTGCGTAATATATCGACGAGTATATCGCAGAGAAGAGAAAAAAGAAGAGGCGCCCCCCACGACAACAGTCGGGATTCTTCCATCAAGAACACACATGAAAGTCACACAAGGAGCAACGACAGACCGAAAGTCACACACGCATTATACCGATAAAATATCACTAATACATTAATATTTATAATGACCTCAAATATAATATCATTAATAAGTCATCCCGAATAATCCAGTTAATGCATCATCAAATATTAACTAATATAGATCGAATATCCTAGAATCCAAAATAAAGGACGGTGAACTTGGTTCACTAGCGGTCTTTGAGTCGCCGGTGGTGGACACCCAAAGATAAGGAACCATCATGGGATCATAACTCAAGTGAGATCCCTGAAGGATCTGCCAGGTATTGTCAAACCGGACGTCCAATGCCGCCATGTAGCGACGGACGTGCTCGTACTCCTCCCTGACACGGCGACGTACCACCTTCGTGGGTGTCGGCTCCCTCCGCACTGAAAGTGGCCCACGTGACCGCCAGCACAGAAGGTCCGGGTCGACGACGATACCTACATTCCTCACCAACCTCCGAGCCCGGGATTGTAGCACCTCCCAGTGCCAGCCCGGCGGAGCCCAGTCCCGGACATGGCGCCTATCAAGCAGGCTCTCACGGACTACTCAACAACGAGGATGTGGGCCGGGCATCGTCGACTAATTTTTCATAAAACCCAAAATCAACATACACATACTAATCTAACATAAACGTACTAATCTACTTTAAAAAAAGCATAAACATACTAATCTAACATACACATACTAATCCAGCTAACATTTACATATAAAAACAAAAACATACTAATCTAACATACACATACTAAAAAAGCATAAAAATTAACATATATTTAAAAAAATTGCAACGAGCCGGGGCGGCGGCGGCTCACAGCGGGGGCGGCGACAGGGGCGGGGCGGCGACGGCGACGTGGCGGGGCGGCGACGGAGACAGGGTGGGGCAACGACGGCGACGGGGGCGGGGTGGCGACAGGGCGGCGATAGAGGCGGAGTAGCGACGGGGCGGCGACGGGGCGGCGACAGGGGCAGCGGGGGAGGCGACGGGGGAGGGGCGGCGCTGGGAGCGGGGCGGCGACGGGGGCGGCGGGAGCGGCGACGGGGACGGCGAGGGAGGCGACGGGGCGGCGGGGGAGGCCACGGGCACGGCAGGGGAGGCAACGGGGCGGCGGGGGAGGCGACGGGGCGGCAATGGGGACGGGAACGACGACGGCGGGCTCGGGCGGCTACGAGGGCAGGAAGTGGAATGAAAACTGCCAAATTTGCTAAGTGCTTGTCATATAGAAGGAGCATTGGTCCCGGTAGGTGGCACCAACCGGGACCAATGCCCACCTTTAGTCCCGGTTGGTACCACCAACCGGGACCAAAGCCCTCTTTTCGCCGCCCAAAGGGCGGCAAACAAGGACCTTTGGTCCCGGTTGGTGCCACCAACCAGGACCAAAGCCCTGTTTTCAGCAGCCCAAAGGGCGGGAAACGGGCCCTTTGGTCCCGACTGGTGGCATCAACCGGGACGAAAGGGGGGCATTGGTCCTGGTTGGTGCCACCAACCGGGACCAATGGCCTTGCACAGCGATGTGGTGGGAGTTTAGTCCCACCTCGCAAGGCAAAGGTTGCCCGAACCTGCTTATAAGCCCCGTCGCGGCTGTTACGTTGAGCTCCTCTGGCAGTGATAATAGATGCGCTTATACTGAAATTCAGCCTAAATTCGAAATGGTAGTTAGGCGCCTAACTAGCACTTTGAATTTAGGCTGAATTTCAGTGTAAGCACATCTATTTTCACTTTTGCTAATTTTTATGTTATTTCTTTGCATATTAAAAGTTGTTAGATCCAGGACAAGGTGGGCATCCCCGCGGACCAGCAGCGTCTGATCTTCACTGGCAAGCAGCTTGAGGATGGCCGCACCTTGGCTGACTACAACATCCAGAAGGAGTCCACCCTCCACCTGGTCCTCAGGCTCCGTGGTGGCATGCAGATTTTCGTCAAGACACTGACTGGCAAGACCATCACCCTGGAGGTTGAGTCCTCAGACACCATTGACAACGTCAAGGCTAAGATCCAGGACAAGGAGGGCATCCCCCCGGACCAGCAGCGTCTGATCTTCGCTGGCAAGTAGCTTGAGGATGGCCGCACCTTGGCTGACTACAACATCCAGAAGTAGTCCACCCTCCACCTGGTCCTCAGGCTCCGTGGTGGCATGCAGATTTTATTTCATTTATTTTAACTCCAGGCTTTTCGTGTGTTCAAAATGCACCATTCAAAGCCACATCATCAATTTTCAACCCTTTCTGACTTTATTTGGTATTTTTCATGCATTTAATGATTTTTTGAGCTAATTATGACCCTAAAATTGAAAAACACTACAAATGAACTCTGAAAAGGTTGAAAGTTGGCATGGTGTCAACATTTCACCCACATAGCATGTGCTAAAACATTGAGAGGGTTACGGCAAAAGCTGGATGCACTTCGCGTACAAAACGAACAGTCTCTTTCGAAGTATCGGGGTTTCTGACGGAAACTCATCGGTTACAAAAGGCATTTCATTTTCTTTAACTTATTTGAACTCCAGGATTTTCGTGTGTTCAAAATGCACCATTCAAAGCCACATCATCAATTTTCAACCCTTTCTGACTTCATTTGGTATTTTTCATGCATTTAATGATTTTTTTGAGCTAATTCTGACCCTGAAATTGAAAAGCACTACAAATGAACTCTGAAAAGGTTGAAAGTTGGCATGGTATCAACATTTCACCCACATAGCATGTGCTAAAAAGTTGAGAGGGTTACGGCAAAAGCTGGATGCACTTCGCGTACAAAACGGACAGTCTCTTTCGAAGTATCAAGGTTTCAGACGGAAACTCGTCGGTACAAAAGGATTTCATTTTCTTTAACTTATTTGAACTTCAGGCTTTTCGTGTGTTCAAAATGCACCATTCAAAGCCACATCATCAATTTTCAACCCTTTCTGACTTCATTTGGTATTTTTCATGCATTTAATGATTTTTTGAGCTAATTATGACCCTGAAATTGAAAAGCACTACAAATGAACTCTGAAAAGGTCGAAAGTTGGCTTGGTATCAACATTTCACCCACATATCATGTGCTAAAAAGTTGAGAGGGCTACGGCAAAAACTGAATGCACTTCATGTACAAAACGGACAGTCTCTTTCGAAGTATCGGGGTTTCAGACGGAAACTCATCGGTTACAAAAGGCATTTCATTTTCTTTCACTTATTTGAACTCCACGCTTTTCGTGTGTTCAAAATGCACCATTCAAAGCCACATCATAAATTTTTCAACCCTTTCTGACTTCATTTGGTATTTTTCATGCATTTAATGAATTTTTGAGCTAATTATGACCCTGAAATTGAAAAGCACTACAAATAAACTCTGAAAAGGTTGAAAGTTGGCATGGTGTCAACATTTCACCCACATAGCATGTGCTAAAAAGTTGAGAGGGTTACGGCAAAAGCTGGATGCACTTCGTGTACAAAACGGACAGTCTCTATCGAAGTATTGGTGTTTCGGACGGAAACTCATCGGTTACAAAAGGCATTTCATTTTCTTTAACTTATTTGAACTCCAGGCTTTTCGTGTGTTCAAAATGCACCATTCAAAGCCACATCATCAATTTTTCAACCCTTTCTGACTTCATTTGGTATTTTTCATGCATTTAATGATTTTTTGAGCTAATTATGACCCTGAAATTGAAAAGCACTACAAATGAACTCTGAAAAGGTTGAAAGTTGGCATGGTGTCAAAATTTCACCCACATAGCATGTGCTATAAAGTTCAGAGGGTTACGGGAAAAGCTGGATGCACTTCATGTACAAAATGGACAGTCTATTTCGAAGTATCGGGGTTTCGGACGGAAACTCATCGGTTACAAAAGGCATTTCATTTTCTTTAACTTATTTGAACTCCAACCTTTTCGTGTGTTCAAAATGCACCATTCAAAGCCACATCATCAATTTTCAACCCTTTCTGACTTCAGTTGGTATTTTCCATGTATTTAATGATTTTTTTTGTGCTAATTATGACCCTGAAATTGAAAAGCACTACAAATGAACTCTGAAAAGGTTGAAAGTTGGCATGGCATCAACATTTCACCCACATAGCATGTGCTAAAAAGTTGAGCGGGTTACAGCAAAAGCTGGATGCACTTCATGTACAAAACGGACATTCTCTTTCGAGGTATCGAGGTTTCGGATGGAAACTCATCGGTTACAAAGGCATTTCATCTTCTTTAACTTATTTGAACTCCAGGCTTTTCGTGTGTTCAAAATGCACCATTCAAAGCCACATCATCAATTTTCAACCCTTTCTGACTTCATTTGGTATTTTTCATGCATTTAATGATTTTAATGAGCTAATTATGACCCTGAAATTGAAAAGCACTACAAATGAACTCTAAAAAGGTTGAAAGTTGGCATGGTATCAACATTTCACCCACATATCATGTGCAAAAAAGTTGAGATGGTTACAACAAAAGCTGGATGCAATTCATGTACAAAACGGACAGTCTCTTTCGTAGTATCGGGGTTTCGGACGGAAACTCATCGATTACAAAAGGCATTTCATTTTCTTTAACTTATTTGAACTCCAGGCTTTTCGTGTGTTCAAAATGCACCATTCAAAGCCACATCATCAATTTTCAACCCTTTCTGACTTCATTTGGTATTTTCATGCATTTAATGATTTTTTTAGCTAATTATGACCCTGAAATTGAAAAGCACTACAAATGAACTCTGAAAAGGTTGAAAGCTGGCATGGTGTGCATGCTTGCCAACAATGACAACCCACTTTTTTGTTGCATTTTGTTCTCAGCCACAATCGGAATTTAAGAAAAACCTAAATTGAAAAGCACTACAAATATATAATAGCTAGAGAGATATGTAATATGTAATAGTTCAAATATCCATTATAGAAATTACTCGTCCAAGCGAACACTACTAGCTAGTCTGAATCAGAAGAATATTCCCATGGTGGTGGTGCTGCGAGGTGACGCTGCCCATAGTTCACGGTTCGAATCGTGCGGTACAACTCATATGCAATGTATGCATCTTTTGCTTCATACTCAATGTTGATAGGCTGAAGTGGGGACCTCTCCCATTCTTTGTGATGCGCCCGAGGGAATTTGGTCTTCATATATCCGTAATAGTCGTCGATCAAGGCGACTGCCATAGAAGCCATCGAAGTCCTCTCATACTGAAGCCTGAATATGTCTTGGATATCAATAAGGCAGCCAGCTGGTATCTCAATACCGAAGTTGCGCCTCATCTTCAGCTTGTCATTACTTACATCAATGCTAGCAAAATGTATGCCGCTGCGTAGGAAGTCCATGAGTGCTGGGCAGTGCTTGTCACTACTGCAACATCAACAAATTAAACAAGTATATTTCGGCAGAATTATAATATGCAACTATATAAAGGAAAATTATTTCGCTGCAACAAAAGAGGAAGACGCGGAGTTTTTTCTCCCGGGCTCATTTGAGCCTGGTGAACAGTAATATCATAAAAAAATAGATCTTATATATGCAACTATATAAAGGAATTATAATATGCAACTATATAAAGAAAATTATTTCACTACAACTTAAGAGAAATTGATCTTTGCCATAGGATTCAAAATAGAACATATATATTGCTATATCCTATATATATGCAATTTTCATATCCTATGAATTGATGAAGAAACCCTAAATTAACTATATGACATATATGTTCTCCCACGTTTTGCAACAAGGAAAATTGTTTCACTACAAACTTAAAAGAAATATTGATCTTTCCCATAGGATTCAAAATGGAACATATTTCTATCCTATGCAATTTTCATAATAAACTATAAATTATTAATTGATCAAAGAAAACCCTCAAAACTCACCTTACCCATTGGAAGATCATGACATGTTTCTTGAAACATTGCTGGATGATGGCAACATCTTCTTGCTTGGCCGTGTAATCGAGATCAAGCCCTATGAACTTGTCTTTCTCATCCGCCACTTCAAGCCATTTCTGCAAAAGGGAAAGAAAACGCGGCACCATGGCGTTGTCGTTCGTGTAGACGACATCGAGATTGGTCGTGCCATGTGCGAGCACCTCCCCGTAGCGAGTGATTGGATTCATGGTAGAAGATATGTGGAAGAAGAGAGGAGAATGGAGGAGAAGAATAGAGGAGAATGGAGGAGAAGAAGAGAGGAGAAGAAGAGAAATGGGCGAAGTTACTGTAGCCCTCGCCGAGGAACAGTTGCCTCTTTCTCGGAGCACGAAACATCGTGGGATGCGAACCGTTCGAACCTTTAGTCCCAGTTTGGGCCACCAACCGGGACTAAAGGGGCTCGCACTAGGCGAACGGTTACCCCCTTTGGTCCTGGTTCCAGCCACGAACCGGGACCAATGGTTGTGGGCCAGGAGCAAGGCACATTGGTCCCGGTTCGTGTCTGGAACCGGGACCAAAGGATCCAGATGAATCGAGACCAATCCCCCACATGGCCCGCCCGGCCCCCTGGCCTCACGAACCGGGACTGTTGCTCCCATTAGTCCCGGTTCGTGACTGAACCGGGACTAATGGCATGGACCGGCCCGAACCGTTGCCCTGTTTTCTACTAGTGAAGATTTACACATATCACATGAACGAAACGAAAACGTAAACATACAGATACTTGTTGAAGAAAGATGGGATGCCTTCCGAGGCATCCCCAAGCTTAGACGCTTGAGTATCCTTGGATATTTACTTGGGGTGCCTTGGTAATCCCCAATCTTGAACTCTTGCCTCACCTCCTTCTCCTCATATCGAGACCTCTCGATGTTTGAACACATCATCCACACATAACTTAACAGAAAACTGGTGAGATCCGTTAGTATAATAAAGCAAATTACTACTTTAAGTACTGTTGCAAACCCAATCATATTTTATATTTTCATTATACCTGATATATTATAACTTCTCCATGGCTTATACCACCGATAAAATCAATAGTTTCATCAAAACAAGCTAAACAATGCATCAAAAACAGAATCTGTCTTAAATAGGACAGACTATAGTAATCAGAAGTTTGACCATACTTCCGTCACTCCAAAAATTCTGAAACTTGGGAAGAAATAAAAAAAATTGTATAACAATAATTTTTAAAAAATTCAGAAACTTTTTCCAGTAAAAAATATAAATTCATGCACTACAGCCAAAGTTTATATTTTTACACCACACATACCAACAAGCAATCTAATCATCCTAAAGGCAAATCTTGGCAAATTATTTTTATAATAGAATGGATTTGTACAAGGGGATAAATATTTTTGTTGAAAAGTTTCTGTGATTCAAGATTCACAAAGTTTCCATGGGCATGAACAAAGTTCAAGGCTAGCCCCCACTTCAACGATGCTCATCATCTCTCTTACTTTCACCTTTCCTTTTGTGAAGTTTTAGGTTCCCCTCTATATTGTTTTTTGTTTCTAAATTTTATAAAATCACTCAACAGAATAAAATGACTCTCTAAAACTTGCAGGTTGTCTTCCTGGCAGCGCTTTCTTTAAAGCCATTAAGCTAGGCATAAAGTGCTCAAGTAATGGATCCACCCGGATCCCAAGGTATATCAAAGCCAATTTTAATTAACAATGATTTGTAATTTAGTAGTGAGTACAAAGTAGCATATATCATGCAATGACGAATTCTAACTCTCTTCCTATGCATTGGCATGTCATAAAAGAACAATTCATGCACATGAAGTAAAGGTTAATGCATGGTATAAACAGTTTCTTGCAATTTTATCGTATTAGAAACATAAGGATGTGGAGATGTAGTTCCTCTATCATAATAATTGCAAGTAGGAGCAGCAAGCACATGCATATTATATTCATAAAAATCATCATGTGTAGTAGCAAAATGCAACCCATCAATATAATCCTTAATAAGAGCAAACTTCTTTGATATAGTGTAGTTGGGAGAATTCAAAAAGATAATAGGACTATCATGTGTGGGTGCAATAGAAACAATTTCATTCTTAACAGAAGGAACTACAGCAAGTTCATCTCCATAAGCATAATTCATATTGGCATCTTGACCATAGGCATAACAAGCATCAAGTTCATCAAAAAGGATATTTCAAAAGAATCCATGGGATCATAGATATTATCATAGCATTCATCCTTATGTAAGCATGAAGGGAAATTAAATAATGTATGAGTTGAAGAGTTACTATCATTATAAGGTGGGCATGGGTAGCTAATCCACTCTTCCTCCTTTTGGTCTTCGCTCTCCTCATCATTTCTTCATCTAATGAGCTCACAGCTTCAACAATTTTTTATTCCATAGATTCCTGCAAAATATTAGTCTCTTCCAAGGCAGCGGTCATTCTCTCAATAAATTCAATAATATCATAATTGTATTCATAATTATTA
Organism: Hordeum marinum; assembly: GCA_022496015.1. Taxonomy (NCBI): domain Eukaryota; kingdom Viridiplantae; phylum Streptophyta; class Magnoliopsida; order Poales; family Poaceae; genus Hordeum; species Hordeum marinum. The sequence goes on along the minus strand of CM039673.1, from coordinate 23,929,960 downwards.
TAGCAATATTGAAGTATGGATAAATTTTCAGATTTGTAAGGAACATCGTCATACTTTTCAAGCAAAGAATAAATTTCATAAGCACCTTTAAAAGCAACAAATTCTTCTATTTATTCCACATCATAGTAATCATAAATACCTTTAGCATAACAAGACAAGGTTTTATTATCATTAAATTTACATTGAAAGGGAAGGTGAAGACCCTCAATCTTAGAGCAACAAGTGTGATCACATTTCAAACATGCATCCCAAGCAAACCATTGCAATATTCTAATTTTATCACATAAGTGTTTCCCTTTTTGAGATAAGCGATAATCCCTAAAGTACTCATGTTGATCCAAAGTGTCTCCCATTATAAAGTTCAATGATGATTTCTCGGTATTATCAAAGGAGTAATAAACGTGTTTCACATAACTAGCATCGAGAGTTTTAGGAGGTTCCCCATCTCCATGGGTAGCAAGTACCACTAATTTTTTTGGTGTTTCGTGTTCCATATCCATAATTAAAGATATAAAACAACTAATAACAAAAAATAAAAATTACTTAGTGATAAATCAAACAAGCACATGTGAGAATATTCACCCCACGCTATTGTCCCCGGCAATGGCACCAGAAAAAGGTCCTGATAACCCACAAGTGTACGGGGTCATTTGTAGCCTTTTTCGATAAATAAGGGTGTCGAACCAAACGAGGATCTAAAGGTAGAACAAATATTTCCTCAAGTTCTATTGACCACCAATACAACCCTATGCACACTTTAACGTCTACTTCACCTAGAACAAGTATGAAACTATTTTGTAGGTGATAGGATAGTTTGGACGAATAAAACTAGAAGTACTTTGCGGGGATAAAACTATGAGTAAAAAGCAAGATAATTAAAGTTAGTTATTTAGTAGAAAGCTTTTGTCAAACAAGAAGTTTATTTGTCCCTAGGAAATTTACAACCTGACCGGTAATCATTCTTGCAATTTTATATGAGGGAGAGGCATGAGCTAACATACTTTCCGTACTTGGATCATATGCACTTATGATTGGAACTCTAGCAAGCATCCTCAACTACCAAAGATCATTAAGGTAAAATCCAACCATAGCATTAAGTATCAAGTCCTCTTTACTTCCATATGCAACAATCCACCTACTCGGGTATGTGTATTCTGTCACCCACGCCACCCACCATAGGAAAATCATGAACACATTGCAACACCCTACAAAGGGGATCCCCCACATTTGCACGAGATGGAGGGCACCGTAGGACAGCACCATAATAAAATATACACTCATACCAACCACGATCATTGATTAGTCCATAGGACAAAATGAATCTACTCAAACATCATAGGATAGCCACATATCATTGGGAAATAGTATATGGAGTTGAGCACCATGGTTAAGTAGAGATTACAGCAGGGAAGAGAGGTGTTACACCACTGCATAGAGGGGGGCAGAGTTGGTGTTGACGGCGGCAAAGTTGTTGGTGTAGATCGTCGTCACGATGATTGCCCTGGCGGCGTTCTGGCGCCATCAGGGGAGAGGGGGAGAGAGAGCCCCCCCCCCCTCCTTCTTATTCTTCCTTGGCCTCCCCCCTAGATGGGAGGATAGTTCCCCCTCTGGTCCATGGCCGCCATGGTGGCGGAGGGGCAGGATCCCTTCCGAGATTGGATCTCCCTCTCTGTTCTCTTTTGTTTTGTGTTCCTGTTTTCTGGCCGAAAACCGTTTCTTATATTCCCGGCGATCCGTAACTCCGATTGCACTGAGATTTTAACGTGATTTGTTTATGGATATAATCTTCCTTGCACCCGAAGTAGATCTCCAACCGACTTACGAGGTGACAACAACCAACCACCCTGCGCCTGGGCCCTCGGGCGCGCCCTGGTGTTTTGTGGGGGCTGAGTGCCTCCTTTTGTGTTGATTCCAACTCCCAAAAATCACATATATTCCAAAATAATTCTTTCTGAATCTTTATTGTGTTTGTACTTCATTTGATATGGATATTCTGCGAAACAAAAAAACATGTAACAAACAGGAACTGGCACTGGGCACTAGATCAATATGTTAGTCCAATAAATCATATAAAATGTTGCCAAAAATATGTGAAAGTGGTATAATATTGGCATGAAACAATCAAAAAATATAGATACGACGGAGACGTATTACCATGCTTAAATAGCTAGGAGTGAATAATGATTTATCGTGTGTGTCAACATGCATTAAAATGGTTGCGATGTAGTATGTTAGTATGGTATCCTCCTCTGAGTAATTCGAGTGGCTTGACTTGGCACAAGTGCAAACATGAAGTTGATTCAAAACCAATGCAGCCTTCATAATATTTAAACTCAGAGTGTTCATATCCTATTCATGCTAGCGTTCAATGTTAATTATTCTCAATGCATAATAATGACCTTTTTCGCTCTCTAGCTAGTCGCTTCTCAATCTATTGCTAGCCTTCACCTTAACTAAGCGGGAATACTGTTTGTGCATCCAAAATTCCTAAATCCAAGTTGTTCCAAATGAGTACACAATACCAACCTATATGCGGTATTACTCTGCCGTTCCAAGTAATTTTGCACCTGCCACCTCTCAACATTCAAATAAAATATTTGTTTTGTGTGCTCGTACCGCTCATGGAACGACAGGACGGTCGGTATATTTCATGCTAAGTGGATTATTCTCAAGATGGGCATTTATCCTCATGTCATTGCACGAGAGAGGCTGGTGAAAAGGATTTCCAGTCATGTATAATCAAAAATAAATTAAACAAACTCCCTTGGAAAGTTGATTGTTGGATGGCACCCGTGGATTCGGTCAGCCATGGCTTGTGTATGTATGATGAATGGGAGTAAACTTACATTTTCTCTTGAGAACCGCCAATAATGTGTTTAACATGGAATATATTGAAATATTTTTCGTAACGTTGACAGGAAGAACACCACCCAAAGTTACAATTTCATCCCAGCTTTAAATCTTGAGCTTTGTCACCTCTACAAGTCAATAATTCCATCGGCGAAGGACCTTTCTATTTAATTTTATGTTATTTACTTTCATGCTATATTTTTTATTTATTGAGTCATCATCTTCTCATCAAAGCACCAGACCTGAGAGCACTATTATCATTCTTATGCATTGAGTCTAGTTAATGTTGGATTTGAGCATGAATGGATCGTTTCTACCTTGAATTAAGAAATTAGTCGTCGCTTGAACCTCAGAGATGCTCTGCATTTATGTTTTGCGGTCTCGAAAAGGGTTAGCGAAATACCATATCGTCATATTATATCATGATTGTTTTGACAAAGTGTTGGCATGTGAGGTATTTTGGTATTGCTCGCTAGCTAGTTATGTTACTGTCATGAGTAAATATAATACCTAAGTGTTGTCATTGATATGGTTATTTATGATCTTTGCTGAAAACCTGAACACTACCTAAGCATATATATAGCAACGAGAACAAAAGTGTTTGTAAAAGTTTTCTTCATCACTTTCAGTTTATGAACTGAATTGCTTGAGGACAAGCAATGAGTTAAGCTTGGGAGAGTTGATACATCTTCAGCGTATCTACTTTTCCAAACACTTTTGCTCTTGTTTTGGACTCTAGTTTGCATGATTTGAAAGAAACTAATTTGGACTGATGATGTTTTCAGTAGAACTGACATCGTGTTGTTTTTGTGGAGAAATAAAAGTTCTCGAAATTGGACGAAACTTTCTAGAGATTTTTTATGAAATAAATAAAAAATACTGGAGCGAACATCCACCAGAGGAGGGCCACCAGTTGCCCCCAAGGAAGCAGGGCATGCCCACCCCCTAGGACACGTCGTGATGCCTTGTGGGGCCCACGTGGCTCCGTTGACCCTAATTCTAAGCCTATATATTCCTATTCGCCAGAAAAATAAGATAGAAGTTTTCATGGCGTTTTACGAGATGGAGCCACTGCCACCTCATGTTCTTCCTTGGAGGGGGCTGATCTGGAATCCGTTTGGGGCTCCGAAGAGGGGGGTTCGTCATCGTCGTCATCATCAACCCTTCTACATCAACAATTCCATGATTCTCTCAATCGGGAGTGAGTAATTCCTTTGTAGGCTTGTTGGACGGTGATGGGATTAGATGAGGTTTACTATGTAATCGATTTATTTTGATAGGGCTTGATCCCTAGTATCCACTATGTTTTGAGATTGATCTTGCTATGACTTTGCTATGCTTGTCACTAGGGCCCGAGTGCCATGATTTCAGATCTGAACCTATTATGTTTTCATAAATATGAGAGTGTTTTGGATCCTATCTTGCAAGTTGTATGCACCTATTACGTGTTATGATTTGCATACCCTAAGGTGACAATAATTGGGATTCTTTCTGGTGATTACCGTAGTTCGAGAAGGTCATGTATTCATTATGTGTTAATGCTTCGTTCTGGTTCTCTATTAAAAGAAGGCCTTAATATCCCTTAGTTTTCTTATGGACCCGCTACCACGGGAGGGTAAGACAAAATATGTCATGCAAGTTCTTACTATAAGCATATATGATTACATATGAAATACATGCCTACATTACATTGATGAATTTGAGCTAGTTATGTGTCACTCTAGTGAGTAAATGTTACATGATGAATGTTATCCAATTTACTTATGCATCAGTGATCCAATGCCTACGCTTTTCTCATATTGATCCTGTCTAAGTTACTATTGTTGTTGCTGTTGTTTCAATCATTACAAAAAAATGATGTTACAGTTATTGTTCCTACTACTATTTTGATGAGCTACTAAACTTTTGTTGCAGAGAGAAATCCTAGGTGTGGTTGAATTGACAACTCAAATGCTAAGGCCAATAAATATTCTTTGGCTGCCCTTGTGTCGAATCAATAAATTTGGGTGAAATACTACCCTCGAAGACTGTTGCAATCCCCTAACTTGTGGGTTATCAGATACTGGGCATAAAAGTTTTTGTTCCTGCACCGTATCAATTCAACTATCATCCAAATCATCTCAAAGTCTTTACTTGGCACAAACACTAACTAAAAGATAAAAACACAGTAATTACGGTAGCAATAATCATGTTATCACACAAGAACAGGAAATAAAAGTTGCAAATAATATAAATATTGGGTTGCCTCCCAACAAGCGTTATTGTTTTATGCCCCTGGCTAGGCATAATGCAAATTTTCACGTTTTCTCATTATCGTTCAATTCCTCAATCAAGCAAAGAGACTTCTTAGGAGGTTTAGCAAGCATGTTATGAATCATAATGCTCCTATGTATGAATTCAAAGAATTGTTTGTCAAGCATGGGTTCCCTTAATTTATCAATGTAGTTGGGGTGAACACTCATCATTTTCAAATCTGCTCTCTCTTTATTGGATGAGTCACCTTTGTTCTTAGGAACATACATAAGCTTTCATTATTTTTTATAGGAGTCTTTTTTATTGTCTCGGCGGAGGAAAAAGCGCAGCCCAAGTTATTAATAATTTCTTCCAATTTATCAATTCTAGTGGGACTTTGCTCCACCCTTTCGGAGATTTGGTTCTTTATCCTTTAATAGTTTCAAAGTGGTTTCTATGGAGATTCAAGATTCGAAACTTGGTTATGTAACTTTTCATCAAGGTTTTTGATATGTTCAATAGTTTGCATCTTGTTCTCAATCATTTCTAACCTCCGCATAACATGTTCGAAAGTCAAGGATGTTTCATTAATAATGATAGGTGGTGCACCCATTAGATTTCCCATAGCATTGAAAGCATCCATAGGGTAACTACTTAGAGAATTTCCTCTGGTAATAGTGTCAAGCACAAATCTGTACCAAGTAGTAACACCCACATAAAAATTCCAAAATAAGATGGTATTGGATTGCTTACGAATGGATCTATTTTGAGAATTACAAATCATAAGCCAAGCATCTTTCAAACTATCTCCTTCCTTTGTTTAAAATTAAGCACCTCATTTTTGGGGTGCAAGTAACAAGCAAAAAACTAGTGAATGTTGCAACAGTCAGAGTCCCTTTGCGCTCGGGTTTTTGGGGCTAAATACTTCCCCGGTGGAAATTTTGTTGAATGTGGAGGAAACGAGCAACATGTCATACACTTGGAGGAGCATTTTGCAAGGAATCAAAATTCTAAAGAAGGTCTCATCTGGCGTGTTGGCGACGGGCAGTCAATCAATATGTGTGGAAGTATCCATGGATACCTAGGGGAATAACTAGGCGGCCAACTACACCAAGGGGCACAAATATTATGTCAAAGGTTAGTGATCTTATCAACCCGGCTACTGGTTCATGGGATGAAGCACTGGCTAGGGCCACTTTCAATACAGATGTTACCCCCTGGATACTTGCAATCCCCATAAATTGTGACCTTGAAGATCTGTCGGCTTGGCACTTTCATAGGAGGGGCAAATTTTCAGTAAAATCTGCATCTTGGGTCCATATGCAAGACAAAATTTTAGAGGGGCCGAGAGGTGTTGCTTCGGGAGCTGAGGAGGCGAACAATTTGTCCCCATGGAAGAAGATCTGGCGGATGACGTCCCAGGCAATATCAAACATTTTATATGGAGGTTGGCTCACAATTCGATGGTTGTTTGTGTGAACCTTCAAAGAAGAGGACTTGATATTTCCCTGTCTTGTCCTGTGTGTCAAGCTAATGGTGAGGATGGGGGCCATCTGCTCTTCAAATGCAAACAAGTAAAGGAGATGTGGAGGTTGTGTGGGATGGACGAGGAGAGACTGTTGCTTATGGATCAGCGTACGGCATCAACGACGAGGGAGAAATTGACAAAGTTGGATGGGGAGAAGCAAGCTTTCATTGACACCCTTATGTGGAATTGGTGGGGCGAGCCCAATAACCGCAGAGAAGGGAAAAAAGGAAAACTGAGTGAGGTGCTTGCTTGGATTATAAAGCATCAGACAAGCTGGAACCAGTGAACGCTGGGCTGACTCCAAAGCAGCGATGGAAACCACCGCCGGCTGAATGGATTAAAATCAACGTCGATGGCTCATTCAAACCAAACGAATTTAATGGAGGCTAGGGGGGAAGCAATGGTTTGTGCTGCTGGTTTCCTGTGAAACTTGTTGAACCCGCTACATTCAGAGTTGTTGGCTGCTGAAGCTGCACTTCACTTGGCGTCAGACTTGGGTATGGGCAAGGTCTACTTGGAAACGGGTGCTCTGCTGTTGAAGGAAGCGTTAGATGATACTGATATTGATCTCTCTTGCTTGGGCGATGTTGCTGACCGCTTGAAAGCTTTTATCCTGCGTAATTTCACTGAGTGCAAAATTATGCACTGCTCTAGAACATGTAATCAGGTAGCGCACATCCTTGCGACAAAGGGCTTGCTGATGGCCGGGGTGCCGAACAGTATAACTGACGGTCCTGACCCATGTGTATCCATTTTAGTGGCGAGCGATTTGGCTTCGCACACTGTTTAATGCAACTGCATTGAGTTAAAAAAAAACAGTACTATCAACTGGATTGTCCATCAGCTTGGTGGGAACATGGCACATCAGTGACTGAACTCGAAGCCAGATGTGACGAGGTATGCTTCCTCTTTGGCATGTCGAGAATCAATGCAATGTGAAATTAGAAATCAAATAATATTGACAAGTTCAATCAGAAATGCAGTGAAGGCCCGATATGAAATGGCACCTCCTGAGGTGCAAGGACATATATAATCAAAACAATGCATGCCTAAAGATCTACAGTTCCGATGATAATTGATCTGTGCATGGCGATCAGGACAACAAGATCCACAACATACAGTTAAAACATGCTGCCACAATCAAAAAAGTTGTAAGGAGCATATACTATGGGAAAGCAGCAAGCAAGCTATCATCAGTCCATAGTACTGATTCTCATCAAACATACGAATTTAACACAAAAAGTGTGCAATGTAAGTACCACCAAAGTCAGGTACCAAAAGAAGCAGATACAGATATTAAGCTATGTTACGAATCTGCACCGCTGAGAAAGGATCCTCAAAGGAGTAATCCATTCCTCTCTTGAAGCTCCAGGGGCTACCTCCTTCAGGACCTGTGCTCCCGAGAAGCACCATTTCACAGGACATACTGGTCATCTTGTTAGAAGCTTCCTGCGCTTTACGAGTCGCCTCATCCATCGAGAATGACGTGAAGCTCAGGTTAGCCATGGAGATGGACGCAGTCCTCAGTGCCCTCACGTTACAGAAGAAGTTGAGGAAGGCAACCTCCCCGAGCTCCCCTCGGAATTCTCTGTAGGAGAACACCTTGATGCACGACTTGACGCTTTCAGTGGGCTTGGCCAGCTTCCATAAGTTGAGGTTCCTCCTGGCACTGCCAGCTTGATAATCACATTTTTCAGACTGCAATGAAAAAAAGCAATTAAATCACTCGCAGTTCAGCTATGATGAATCATGCTGGTACACACACACACACACACACGATGCAAATTAATACCACACAGCGCTTCATATTAATTGAAAAGCGGCAGATATTCTCCCGTGAAACAAACATTATAGCATGCATACGGAGAGATGTGAGATGCCAATGCTTCCCATGCATGAAGCTAGACAAAGTACCAACTATCCTAGTAGTACAGATAAACAGCAACTAAGGTGGACTCATGATTACAATTCATGTATAACAAATTAAGAAGTGAGGCTACAAATTCGAGCTGCAATCTAGCTCTCCTAACACGTGCACAATTTACCAAACATATTCTTTGTAATTTGTTAATCAAACATAACTGCCTGATACGATGCAACATAGAAGCAAGCATCAATGTGGCATTATGGCATGCTACACGGACCTCCAACAAATTGTAGGCAGCAATGAGCAACCCCCAGAATTCATAACAAATGTCATAACAAACTGAAATCAACATGCAACCCCCAGAATTCATAACAAATGTCATAACAAACTGAAATTAACATGCAACCCCCAGAATTATCAGTTTGTACTCTAGTTTCTATGTAGTATGTGTAGAGAAGACCTGATGGCTAAAGAGTAAATGGAAGCATGAGAAAAACTGTGGAATTAGTTAAGCAGACATAACTCATGTCATGATACGGTCTAGTATCAAAGAACTAACATGGCATTGTGGTAATATCACACAGATCACCAGCAAAACTGTAGTTAGGAATGAGCAAGAATTATATATAAGTTTCATCAGTCTGGCACTGCATATCAGTTGCAAAATTGACAGCTGATGTGCAGGCCCTGAAGGTGGAGATTGCTTTCCAAAAGTTAGTGTCATGTAAGTAGAGAAAACATGATGGATGATAATAAATGGAATGCTTGACATCTATGATCATTGGCTCGACAGAGCTATGCAAATCAACGATCAATACTTTCAGATGTGAAATTAGCAGAAACTAACAACTACCAAGTAGCCCACACGTGAAAGATCAGAAATTGATATGGTGTATGCACTATGCAGTTTCTCATGTTTGTTATTCACACATAACACACTGCACAGTATCACCAGCTATTCATGTGCTTGCTACCATTGTCGATCGTAAATAAAACATGGTCCAATCAATCAAGGCTGTCGCTGAAGAAATCAAACATATTCTGCATGGGAAAGAAATACCATAATGTGCAGCGCCTCCAAATTGGGAAAGCAGACGAGGAAGGAGGGAACCATCTTGGCATGGGTGTGGTTTCAAAAAGGCACATTCAGACTCAGGACCTTGACACTGGTGGCCATGGTGCTTGGGCTGGCCTTCATCCCGGCCTGGAATGAACCCAATTGAACAAAAAAAGAAGTCAGCACAAAAAAAAATCCATCAGCTGGACATTTTGCTAACTGAACAAACTGTTAGACTGCAGATAGGAGATGTATGTACCATTACGATGGTGTCTCGGATCTCTAGGATGGTGTTCCCTGGCTCCAAGATTCCTAATGCGTGCAGCTTGGGAGCATCGCCAATCCTGACTCTGGTGCACAAGCCACCGGCGTTGCTCCGAATGCCCTCCAGGATGAGCCGCTCGAGCCGAGGAGCCTTCACCACGTCAATGTCCTCCAGAACAGAGCTGCAAATTTGGACACACCGGAGGCTCTGGCTGACGAGGCGAAGGCGCAGCCCCTTGTTGCATCCATGGATGTTGAGGGTCTCCAGGATGGGGCTCTTGGCGACGACAAAGTCGATGTCCCCGCCCTCCATGACGACGCTGCAGATGCCGAACTCACGGAGATGGGGGAAGGAGGTGTGGGTCGGTAACCTGGCCACGTCCGGGAACCTCCAGAGGCCGATGTAGAGGCGAGCGAGGCTGGTGATGCCGAAGAGCGCGGGCGGGAGGGGCACGTCGAGCGGCCACGGGCGGTTGACGAGGACGAGCTCCTGGACGCCCTTGGTGGCGAGGAGCTGGAGCCAGCGCGCGAGCTGGACCTGGTACGCGCCCGTGTGGCTGCAGGTGAGGTGGACGGTGGGGATGGCGCCCGTGTGCGCTTCGAGGATGCTGGAGACGGCGGCGACGATGCGCGGCGAGTCGGCGGGCGTGGGGGGCAAGCTGCAGCCTTTGGGGCGGAGGTGGGCGTCGGCGAGGACTTGGGGCGTGGAGAGCCAGACCCGGCGCCAGCGGGAGGCGAGGACGGAGGTGCGCGCGCCGTCCTTGACGGGGAGGCGGCAGACGATTTCGCGCAGGAGCGCGTCGGGGAGGAGGCTGATGCGGTCGACGCCGTCGGGGGAGGGGAGGGCGGGGTCGCGCGCGGGGTCCGTGACGACGAGGCGGGAGAGGATTTTGTGCAGGGGAGTGTGACGCCGGGGGTCGGAGAGCGGCAGGGCGGGGACGAGCTCGGTGCAGATGTAGGTGAGCAGCTGCTCCGTGGATCAGTCCACCTCGCGCGGGTCGAGGCCCGTCCGCCGCAGATCGGCCTCCGTCGCGGGGTCCATGTTGGTGAACGGCGGCTGCCCGGCCATGGTCGGCGGCGAGGGTTTGGGGATTTGGGAGTGGCGAGTGAAGCGGAGACCGTGGACTGTGGAGCGTATAGCCATTGTACAGGGCTTCGCTGTTTAGTCGGGCCGAGATCCCACACAGGCTTGTCGCAGGCCCACCAGTCAGTTACTTGCATCTCATTCTCAATGCATATGTCTCAAAAGAAAAAAAAATCAATGCATCTCCTCCCCTCAGAAAAAAAAAATAGTCATCTTGATCACTTAAAGCCATTCTCATCCTAAAAGTGTTATTTTCCACTCGTGGTCAATGGAAGGGAGGCAAGATTTGGAAACAAAACTTTTTGCATTCAAGCTATACTCGAATCAAATCAAAGAAAAAGGAACAAGGAAAAAAACGAGGAGCTGGTCGGAGCGCCCGGCCTCAACCCAAGAGGCAAAGGGGCGTCGGCAAACATTCAAACTGGAAACTGCCAAGAAGAAAAAGAAAAAACTCTGATTCCATTAATCATAGCGAAACCACCAGTAACAGCTTCAGAGTTTCAAAAAATGTACTCCCTCTGCAAACATACTACTGATCTAAAACCGTCGTATATAATACTCCCTCCATTCCTAAATATAAGTTTTTTAAGAGTTTTCACTAGAGGACTACATACGGATGTATATAGACATACTTTAGAGTGTAGATTCACTCATTTTGTTCCGTATGTAGCCTTCTTGTGAAATCTTTTAAAAGACTTATATTTAGGAGCGGAGGGAGTATTATATAAGACGGTTTTAGATCACTATTTTAGTTTAGTGATCTACAACGTCTTATATTTATTTACAGGGAAAGTACACAGCAAATAGGGGTCAAACAGTTTTGCAAACTAAACCCTAGTACTACACACCCTGTTTTTCTTTTCATTTTCTTTTTTACCACGCCTTCGAGAGCTGCGCAACGAGCTTTCCTAGCCCAACGAGCTTGGCCGGCCGGTGTCTCTAGCTAGCTAGCACCGGCACCGGGAGTTTGCCTCCAGTGTACAAGCAGAGCTTACTTTAACATACAAAGCTTCTCGCAGTCGCAGGTCCTCTTCTTCTTCTTCTTCTTGCCCTTGGGAGGATAGGGAGGGGCTTCGTCGAGTGCTCGTCATAACTCCTCGGCCGCTCCTCATCGCCTCCAGCATTATTCAAAGGTTGGAGCATCTTCCACCAAACCTGTTTACATTCGATCGAGTAAACATTGTCAAGACAACAAATCATGCTATTCCTACTTTTCCAACCACACCAAACAACCGCGCAACTAATGACTGGGTTAAGCATACGCAGCAGGCTGTTTCTTATTGGCAAACCAAAATCTAGCTAGCAACCACGGGATTCAAAAGAGCCACCAACAGACATGTCTCTAACAGTAAGCAGACATCACCGACCTAAGCACATTGGCACCCACACATGTTCAAAGAGATCCATATGCTCAGTGCAATGCAAAACATGCAATCTTCAGGCCTAGCAATATTTCCTTTTTTTTCAGCCTGTCCTTTGTCATGAGCTTATTATTGGCCAGCGGCCACAAGAAGATATATGGATCCTGGGAGGGACACACGGCTTCGAAGCAGCAGGAATAAAGATTGCCTGCACACCTATAAAATCGATAATCTTGTATAAACAACTAGTACTAGTTGAATAAATGCCCTTCTTCTCAAGATGCCAAACTAAGGAATCCGTGTCAGCAGATTAAACAACACTGCTAGCTATTTGCTCTAATTCATCACATTTCTCTGTCGTCGTATCTGACAAGACTCTCCTCCAAGTAAGTTTCAGGGTGGGAGCCTCCCAAACTTTTTTGAACGACAGCATTTTTCTCATTGCAAATAACATAGATATCCCAAAATTGAACGGCTAAGGGGAAGAACCAAACCAGGTATCTTCAAATAATCTCACTTTGAGCCCATCTCCTACAAGCCATCTATATATCATAATTTGATAGATTTCGCTACAGCTAACACTCCCTTCCAAAAAAAAAAACAGAAGAGTTGGTGGATGAGCAAGTGAAAATGTTTGGGGAGGTAGTATTATACTTGCCATCTACTGTATTTGCTATTATACTCCCTTCCAAGTGCAGGCTTCGACAAGGTTAGCAACAACTCATCCAGCAGCTGCTTGTATTTAGCCAAGAGCTCTCGAACAACTGACAAGGCCATGCACCTCGTGTCACATGGTGCCTTGAAATTGCTGTTGCTAACACGGCGTTTATCTTTACACTGAAAAGTTCATGTTCAGCCAACAAGCTGAGAAGCAGAAGCTCTTGAGCTTCTTGCGGCAGCACAATGATCCTCATGGTGATCATGCACCAGCCATTTTTCAGATCGGTGGTGCCGTGGTAGGAATGAAAACTTCGGTTGCTCATGTGTGTGGCGGCCAAAGGGTTCGCTTACGCTTCTTCTCATGTTTTACACTTGAATGGACACAGCCTTATGAGGGTACTTGACAATGGAAGAACCATGTTTGGGAATTGGGATGGTTCTGATATAGGTGCCATAAAAATTGGCACATGAAGCAATATCATCATCATGAATAGACTTCAAAGGCTAGCTCGATTTGGATCGGTAAAACCGATTTTCCTAACCGTTCCGTCTTATGACAAGTTGAGGTACCACAAGACACTAGTATTTGGAAGCGTAGACCACGCACAGCATCCACAGCTCGTAGAAATAGCAGATGAATATGCCAAGGTGTTGCGCTGTACGCAAGGTTCACTTGCCACAACGAATATGTTTGTGGATGTTGAGAAGGAAACCTCGACGTCAGTTCTGGCGTAGCATACTGTTGAAGGGAGTAAGAATGATTAAGAAAAACATCTCCATATATGGTGTGCACCCAACCATGCTTATAGAAAAAGGCCATCCGGTGGACATGTTGGACTTTGCTTTGCATCCACTTAGCACAACACGTTGCACAGTTAATGTTTCAATCAAGAAGGAATCACCAAATGTGACATTTAGGAAATTGCTAACAGATCCTAATGTTAAACCAAAAGAAGACTTCGTGTTATTTTCATGGGAATCAAGGATAGCCCCTCATAACTCATTTGCTACTCTGTTACAAGCCGTGCTCAGGATACACATGAAGGTACTGCCTTGCAAGGGAGAAAGCGGCGAGGAGTGCCAATCTAATTTTGGTTCAGAACTCACATCATGTAACCCTTGTTGTACTTTTTCTATATTACATGACAAACAGATGTGTTCAAGTGGCCATGGAGAAACCATTTTACGGAGTGATTGTATACCATTCAACTAAATGAGTTGGAGATCTCAATTATAAATAAAATTGTACTCCCTCCGTTCCAGAGTTATTGAACGGAGGGAGTATGTTCTATCCAATCCACCAACCCCCCCCCCCCCCCTGAACTTTCTAGATAACAAACAACATCATCTCGCACCATTCAATGAATCCTGATCGATATAGGAAGGTGAGAAAACTTAACTGAAATAAGAAATAATATTTAAGTGTTTTCTATTTAAGGGACTCTGGAACTTCTGAACATTCAGAACACGCTTTAAATTTGAAGTTGTCCAAAACAGGAGAAAATCATCATTTGCTTAAAAGACCTCTCTCAAGGTTCACTGATGGTTCAGGAGTGACCAAGTGTATCCAACGGCATGATTCTACTCGTCATTTATCATTTCCTTGTTGTCTCTAGTTTGCTGTTTAAGCCCAGTTTAAGCCGCTAATCTTATCTGAACTAACTGTCAAGTGCCTAATGTGATTGTTGCAGAAGTATATAGACCCAGCATATCTTTGGCAGAGAATTCATTTTGGGTCACTCGGTCCTCCTTGAGGCCTTCCTGTTCGATTTTGGGCCACAATAATGAAGCATTTTTTTCGTAAATTTTAGACTGGCTCGTGCTTTGGTAACTGTTCTGACTATACTCAGTACACGGAGCAAATATACAGGTGGTACAAACAATTTCTTGTAGGAAGACTAATTTTAGTTTTTTAATAACAAAACCAAGTTGGATCACAGTATTTGCTTTCCCATTTTTACCATTGTGGAGATCAACGTCAGGCAAAGCCTGGAATCTAAAAATGCACACAGTGCAACAATTCCGATTAAAAACTGAATAAGTACAAGATAAACCACAGAGATCGATAGGTTCTGACAAAACAAAAGGAGCAAATATGGAAAGAAGCTAGTTACATGTGCTTGGAAAAATTACTAAGGTATAGAGTTGTGATTCTCACTGACCAGGATAAAGGGGCCCATATTTTGTCAATGAGTTGTGCGCTGCTTCTCTCCACTGAAGTTATCTGTTAAAAACCCAGACAATGTCCATGGTCAAACCTTGCAATATTAGACTGCACATATATGGGATGCCATTCCCTTGTGGGTAAATGTAAAAGCCAAACCAAAGAAAATTACAAAGACAATCAAATATACATTTTGCAACGGAACAATAACTGATTTGGACATATTGTGAACATTACAAATACTGGTTGGTTAATTCTTTTCCAAGCTGCTTGGAAAGTTGACAGGTCCCGGTCACGTCTTTGGGCCTTTAAACTAAGTATCAATGTCTTCCACCCACCCACCCACCAACCCATTCAGGGATAGTTTGTTTAAATGCACGAATATTCAAGACTTGGCAGAGGCCAGCTTAGTTAAATTTGTCCAGAGATCAACCAGCAGCTTATCTCATGAATCCTGGCCATGGAGATTGCCATATCTGCAATACAAGTGTAAGTCAGTTCATCTCCTTCCTGATGAACAGTTACCACTCCTCCAGCCATGCATGATCAGAGGAGAAGGTGGTGGAGAGGTTGCAGCATCTCCTGATCAGAGTTGGTGCCATCGTCCAGGAAGTGGACGCTCGATACATAACCAACTCTGGGATGATGATGCAGCTCAAGATGCTCTCAGAGGCCATGAGAGGACACCGTCTGTTTGATACCTCAAGGTACTGAGCCCTCCAAGACGATGCAGGCAATCGCTTTGCCACCTTCACTCAAGGTTCATCGACAGTTCAGGAGTGACCAAGCGTAGCCAGCAGAATGATTATACTTTTCATTTATCATTTCCTTGTTGTTTCTAGTTAGCTGTTAAAGCCTGGTTTAAGCTGCTTATCTTATGTGCACTAACTGCCAAGTGCCTAATGTGACCGCTGCGGAAGTATTATATGCCTCTATTTTGGGTCGCAGAAACTCCTTATATGCCTCTACACAAATATATGTTTCCCTTCGCTGATTCTTTTGAAATGCAAAGTTATGCCAGCATCGTCTTTTATTCAGTGTTGCACATCCAGTTGTATAATTTTAACTCTGTAAATCTGGATATTTTGTAGTTCAAAAAAGGTCCTCAATTTCTTGAACAGGGCTGGCAATGGCATTCTTTGGATGTAGCTTGTCTATGTAATTGACATGTATGGAAGTAAATGTGAAGACCATATCCAAATTATAGTTGTGCCAAGCCTGAGAGGCAGGTCGAAAGGGAAGCAGGATGAAAAATACACTTGAGAAGTGTTTGGTTGGCAACATCACTTCGGTAACAGATATATGTGTTGTAACCTCCAAAAATGCCTGCTGCTTGGTTTGGCTACGTTCTGCGTGAGTGAAGAGAGAAAGAGAGGTAGCCTGCCCCACAGGGCCAGCCGCGCATGCCATGGAGAAACAGACGATTTAAGTGTTTCTCCACAGCCAACTTTCAGGCTTGACTCAAGAACTTGTGTACAGAATCAGACACAAAAAAGATAAAGATATTGTATCTGACGGAATGGACCAAGCTCATGCAGGAACCAAACACACAATCAGTTAGCAAGGATGGGGGTGGAGAAGGGGATATACAACAAGGAGGAGATGCCCGAATGGGTGTATGGCAGTCTTTGGGGGAGAGCGAGGTGTTTATTGTTGTTTGGAATCACACGGTTGCTATGTATGGGCAAAGCAAAAAAAAATCACTATTACTTCTTAGCAACGCATGGGTATCAAGTTAGTAGTTGTAAATAATACCAAGGCCAGAATTAAACTTTTGATAAACAAAAAATGTACATTTGATGATGAGTTGATGATATTGTTGTATGTAGTCAACGTCTTGCTCGGAAAATGCATAACCTCTTAAAACACTATGTGCTAAATGTTAGCCTTGAATTGTTTGTACGTATATGTGCTAAGGAAATGTGATTGAAAAGATTCAAACAATGCATGGACTAATAGATGCAGACACAATGAATCCAAAATAAAATAACAAACTGAGACAGCAAACAGTTCAAAAGATATGAGATTCATATGGGCAGAAATAAAGATAAGTTACATGTCTGCTTGTTCTGGAAGATGAGCATGCATTAGTCTCCATGAGTGATCCTCTGGATGTCTACACAGAGCATATGAGAGAGGTCCCGG
This sequence comes from Hordeum marinum, assembly GCA_022496015.1. Classification (NCBI taxonomy): domain Eukaryota; kingdom Viridiplantae; phylum Streptophyta; class Magnoliopsida; order Poales; family Poaceae; genus Hordeum; species Hordeum marinum. The sequence continues at coordinate 23,912,748 of CM039673.1, read as the reverse complement.
TCTTGCCATTCCTTCATAGAATGTAGGAGTCCAACGAAAGACAAATCTGAAGATGATTAAATATACATGGAACAAACAATTAAACTGGACATAACTACAATGGATATTGAAAATGCTAGTCGGTTTTTTCATTAAAATGCTTGGACAAGTTGGCTTGTCCTTGTCACGTGTTTGGACATTTAAATAATTAACTGTGTGTGATCACACATCCTTGAACTCATCAGTCAATGGTTTGAAAACATTTCGCATGTGTTCAAAATATAGTATTTATCTCTATCTCTTATCATCCAGCATTTCTCGTTGCAAAACAATTCTCATGTTCAGACCAGTATTTTTCTTCTCAAAAAATAAAACAGAACTGTATTCTAGTATAGGACATCAGAATTGTAATGATTTCATCATCAATATTATAGCAGATTTTCCGAGCAAAAATACTATAATAAGTACTGGTGATAACGATCACCTGTATTGCAAAGGCGGTTATGGTTGATGATTTGGTATCCCTGGCTGTATAGGACGGTTAATGATGAAACCATCATCTTCTGTTCTACAACACCCAGCTCATCATCTCAGCTCCCTGTTTGCCATGTCTTGTTATCAAGAATAGAAGCCAAGAAGAATCGTGGTATCTAAATATATTTTCTGCATAAGGCTCTAGAGTACAGAACAGTGCATGTATGTATCCAATAGTGATTATGACACCTTTTTTTTGACTAAAGATTATGACATCTTTGATTCCAATTTTACTACTAATTGATGATGTTGACCTTTCATTCCAGTAGCTTTTAAGACTTTCTGTTGCTGTACATGCATATACCAAAGTAGTAGCTAGACCTCTTGACATTTTGTATTAATGCCCACTGATTAGTTTGAGGCAAATATGGGAGCATTAGAAAGTCCACTCTCAGTGGACTCTACTCTCTAGGTTCTGAAATACGTTATCAGCATGGTCTCCGACACTTCTATGGTGGTAAATGCGTGATCAACAACCACCCAAAGCCACAGGTTAGTGGTGTGCCCTATTTGATCGCATGCTTGGGCATTAAGTGAGACAGAGTGAGTGCCACCATTAAGTGGGACCCTGGAGCTCAACTTTTTTTCTGACATCCTGGTGAACTCTACATTTATCTAGCGGCATGTACATGTAGTGGCGCAAGTGTATTCTGTTTTCTGGATTTGCCCTGAAAATAATCACAAAAGACACTTTGTTTTGTGAGAGTCCGTTCAAGATGCCTCTATGGCAGAGAATTCATTATGGGACGCATGGTCCTCGTTGAGGCCTTCCTGATCGGTTTTTGGCCACAATAATGAAAGGTTTTCGTAAATTTCAGACTGTCTCATGCTTTGGTAAGTATTCTGACCGTACTCAGTATACGGAGCAAATGTACAGGGGCTACCAGACAATTTCTTGTAGGAAGACTACTTTTAGTCTTTGAATAAGAAACAAAACCAAGTTGGGTCACACTACTTGCTTTTACATTTGTATTGCCATTGTGGAGATCAACATCAGGTCAAGCTTGGACTCTAAGAATGCAAACAGTGCGACAACTTCCGATTAAAGACTGAACTTTTTAAAAAAATATGACACGGATAGATTGATTGGGTTCTGACAAAACCAAAGGAGCAAATGTAGAAACAAACTATACGTGTACTCTGGAAGATTTCTATTGTATAGAATTGTGATTCTCAACACTGACCAAGATAGAAGTGTGTGTGTCATTTCTCTGTCAATGAGCTGTCCGCTGCTTCTCTCTACGGAAGTTCATCTGGAAAAAACACAAACAATTTCCATGGTCAAACATTTCAATAGTAGACTGCACATATATGGGATGTCATTCCCTCGTATGTAAAACGTAAGGAGTCCAAAGAAAGACAAATGCAAAGATGATTAAATATACATTTTGCAGCGGGACAGTGGTCGATTTGGACCTACTGTGAATATTACAAATACTGGTCGGTCAACTTTTTGTATGCTACTTGGAAACTTGGCTTGTTCTTGTCACGTGTTTGGGCATTTAAAAAAAATATCTGTGCTTCCCACCGACTCACCCACTCACTCTTTGCAGTCACTGGTTAGTCATCCCTGGAGCACTTTCAATTTTAACAATAGTCTCTTCAAGACATGGCAGAGGCCAGTCTAGTTAAATTTGTCCACAGACCTACCAGCAGCTTACCTCATCAATCCGGCCATGGAGGTTACCATATCTGCAGTTGCACGTGAACTTGTGAACCTATTCATCTCCTTTCTGATGAGCAAGTACCACTTCTCCAGCCATGCACAATCAGAGGAGAAGGTGGTGGAGAGGTTGAGGCATCTCCTGATAAGAGTTGGCACCATGGTCAAGGAGGTAGACAGTCAATACATAAGCAACTCCGGGAAGATGATGCAGCTCAAGATGCTCCTGGAGACCACCGTCTGCTTGATACCTCGAGGTACAGAGCCCTCGAAGACACTGCAGGCTTCGACGAGGTTAGCAGCAACGACTCATCTAGCAACAGTTTGTATTTAGCCATTCCCCTCAAGTGTTCTCTAACAACAGCGGAAAAAGACGACAAAGTTATGCGCCTCAAGCCACATGGTGCTTTGGAGAGCTTAAAAATTGCTGTTGCTAACTTGTCAGAATTTTGTTGTGCTTCTGGGTGGATGTGAATGCATGACACGTAGGCCATATGATGCTTGTCTTTTACACCTGACAACTTTATGTTCAGCCAACACACTGAAAAGAAAAGGCTCTTGAGCTTCTTGCTGGAGCACAGCGATCCTCCAGGTGATCATGTATTCGACGTTCTTCCGCTCATAGGTGGTGTCGCAGTTGGAAAGAAAACTTTGGTTGCTCATGTGTGTGGTGATGATCAAAATAAGAACCTGATCCGGGACTGAGGATCTATGTTGTTCCATCTCTCTGTGAGACTGTAACCTAACTCCCCCCCCCCCCCCCCCCCTATGTTGCCTCAGCTACTGCCTTGTAGATGTACTTTGCTTATGATCAATTGATGGCCCGCCGTAGAAACATCAAAAAATGTAAGGGTTTGCTCAGACTTCTCCTCTATTTTGCACTTGAAAGGAGACACTCTTTTGGGGATACTTTACAATGGAAGGACCATGTTTGGGATGATGTTGATGATGATTGAGTTTGCTTCTAATGTAGGTGATGATGACTGAGAAAAGTTTCGCTCGTTTCTCATAAGAATAGACAAAGTAAAGAAGATCGTCATCGTAAGAAAACTTAAAGGATTAGCACTGATTGGATGGGTGAAACCGATTTTCCTGTGTGTGCTATCTTACAACCAGTTGGGGTGCCTTTTCAAGACACTGGCATTCAGAAGTGTAGACCTTGCTGAACTAAATAGCACATGAATTTGCCAAGGTGGTCCACAGTGCGCAAGTTTCACTTGTCGCAACAAATATGTTCACGGATGGATTGAGAAGCAGCCTCGATGTTCAGTTCTGGCATTACATATTTTGGACAAGGCGATAAGAATGGCTAAAAGATACCTCTACATACATGGCGTGCACCCAACCATGCGTATGGAACAAAAATGTCATACCCGTGAGTAGAGGTACACTGGGCTCAGCGGACATGGACCATGGGCTAACGGACTGGACTTGTGGTTTGGCTTGGTGACGATAAGATCGACTCAGCAGCTGCCAAGGAAAATCGTCGAACTGAACTGAAAAAACTTTCTACATATCCTGCTTGCTTCTTCTTCCTTGGTGTGGCTGCTCTCCACAGAAGCTTGTCTCCTCTACTCATGTCCGGCGATCTCCATGGCAATGTGTTGTGACAAAGACCATCCAGTGGACATAACGGGCATTGCTTTAAATCCACTAAGTATGGTACCTTATAGTGTTAATGTCTCAATCAAGAAGGAATGGTGAAGTGTGACATTTGGGGGACTTATAACAGATCCTAGTGTTATCCCAAAAGGAGACTTCACTCTAATTGCATGGGAATCAAGGATACCCCCTCATAAATCATTTGCTAAATTTGTTATAAGTCGTGCTCAGGATACATATCAAGGTAGTGCCTTGCCAGGGAGGAAGCGACAAGGAGTGCCAATATTTTATCTTCCTGATACATGACAAACGGATGTGTTCGTATATACCATTCAACTAAATATATTACAGATCCCAATTAACGACTTAGCGTACGGCAAACTTGTATGTTTAATCAGATCTACCAAACCCTCCTGCACTTCTTAGATAACCAACAGAATAATTGAAGTTTAATTACCTGCTAGTACTACTCAGTACCTCTAGCTAGTCTCAGTAAAGTGGGTTACCAAATGAAACAGAAATTTAATAAAGTAACAAGAAAGAAGCATAAGCATGATCATCATGTCATAGTTCTAAACTTCTGACTAGCATTTTGCTATAGTTCTAAATTCCATGGCACCATCCCATCAAACCGACAATGCTATATGCATGAAGATGAATCTCTGTGATGTGTCCTGCCGTTGTGTGGATTCCACAGAGAGTTGAATCGGATCATGATATGACACATTGTAGCATATATTAGTATCATATAATACTTATTTATTGTCATGCATGACACATTGTAGCATAGCATTTATTATGATACGGTATCATGATATGATACTCAACCTCCTCTTTCTTCATTTAATTTTATGTCACCTCATCAAGATTGCCTAGTTGGCGTGCATGATACTAGCTATGGTACTCCCATTACGACCAGCCTAACAATCACTCAGGGGAGAGGGCCCCACCCGAATCATTACTCAAAATGCCTACAAGGTAAGTTCTTACAAGCCAAATACATGGTGGCCACCTTTAGAAATGGCGCATTGTCTTCATTAATGTTTTGAATCGTTACATTTTTTATTTATTGAATCGTTACATTTGAAGCATGCAAATCATTATGGAAGACATGCCCATATCGAGAGTCCCAAATTTTTCGTAGGATGGATAGGGACTTGGTAGGCCACAGGTTGATTCCTCAGCTGGTGAGCGGAGGTGGCCCAAATGTTGCGGATGGTGTTGGGCGTCTGGAGGCCCGGCTGGTGCCACACTAATATGGTGAGGGGGGAGTCGAGGAATGAGCATTTGAGTGTCTTCATAGAGTGCACTGCACCAAGGGCGTGCCTTGTAGGGGGTGATATGCTTATGCAGAAGATTGCTTTTGGTGTACAACCGGCCTCGAAAGAGCAGCAAGCCGAAGATCTGGACTTTGGTTAGAACCTTTGAGTCCCAAATAAGCATCGTGTCCTGACCCTCGTGACGGGCATAGGCATGCTAGGCGGAGAAGGGGGCGTGGAGCAGGAACGTGTCGGCGTTGCCATCATTAAAAGCTAAGTCCTGCAACAGAGACATTATGGAATCTAGCTTGTTTGAGGCAACATTAGTACCAACGGTTTTGAGGGGGGGGGCGAAACAGAGGCAAAGATTGCATCATATATTAATTAAGTAGAAAAAACGCCTAGTTAATTAGAAAAAAGGGAGAAAACCAAAACAATGAAACAAAGAAATCTAGCTTGTTTGAGGCAACATTAGTACGACGGTTTTGAGAGGCGTGAGGGTCGAAACGGAGGCAAATATTGCATCATCTATTAATTAAGTAGAAAAATTGCCTAGTTAATTACAAAAACTGGGCAAAAACTGAAACAACGAGGGTCAATCCCACTCCCAACGACTAAAACCCACGGGGCAAAGCCCACCCTTATAGACGATATGTCAAACGCAATAACAGACGCCAACCAACCAAAACACACCCCAACGGGAGGACCCGTTCCACCGATCAAGCTGACCTTCCATCACAGTCAAAGAGAAGAAGTCGTGACTGCTAAAGGAGGAATGGACTCGGAACTCACCCGCAACAATGGAAAGGCAAGCACTCCGTACCACTGCGATAGTTGCAACACCCGACATGCCGACAACCAACGTCGATGGCAACCACGTTGCCCACCTGACACGAGGTTCATGCCCTCGAGACTCTTCCTGGCGATGTATCTTAAGGAGGTGTTGACAGCGTAATAGAGATTCAAATATGGTTGCTCACTAGCTAACTCAGCAGGGTCGGGATGATCCACTGTCTATGTGGTTGAACTCCCCCCCCCCCTTCCGCCCCTGCGGTTTTAGTTTCTGGTTTACTTCTGCAGATGATATAACTGTTGTTTAAAGTTAATAAAGCTAGATGTAATTAAAGCCTTCCCCTAAAAAGATGAGGTGTTGACGATGTATTGAAATGCGGAGGTGGGAAGTTTTGTGGGGAAAAAAGATAAGTCTGTGGGAAGGATGAGATGGGACAACCAAAAGTTGTCACGATAGGAGTGGAGATGGAAGGGTCTTTGTGGATGGGAACAATGTTAGGTTTCTGAAAGTTTAGGGTAAGTGAGTTGTTTCCACTCCGCATCAGTGAAACGTCGATAATGAATCAGAATTCCCAAATATTCAAACGGGAATTGACTTTGCGCATAACTAAACAGGTAAGCATACTCACTCGTTGCCTAACTGGATTTTCCAAAGCAAACCAATTTGTTTTTATGAAAGTTAATTTTAAGGCATGACATCTACTCAAACGCTGAAAGCAATGATTTCATGTTTTGAGCCTTGTCCAAGTCATGTTTTATAAAAAGAATTGTATCATCTGCATATTGAAGAATAGAGAGCATCATCCAAAAGGTTGGACACTACTCATGCAATTTGACCGTTCTACTTGGCGCGATCGGTCCGAATAGCTAACATGTCTCCTTAAAACTTTAACTCCTTATATTTGAGGAGTTAAAAATGTGGTTCTTAGCCGAACTCTTAAATTTAACTTCCTACAAAAATCACACAAGTTAAACATCGCTAGCCCAATTTGGTTCAAACAACTTTGCATGACATGTCCACTAAAAAAAACTTTTGCATAACATGAATATGAACATAGATAGCACAGCTCGGTTCAAACTACATTGCACAACACGAATATAGACATAGATAGCACAATTCGATCCAAACCACATTGCATAACATAGATTTAAACTAGTTGATTCAAAGAAAAAAACTAAAAGAACTAGTTGTAGTCTTTTCCCGCCAGGGTTTTCTTCCAATTCACACCACCGCAGTCGAGGTAAGAGTCGATGGGCGAAAGATCGATCACTTCCGGTCCGGCGTACCCATCGGACGGCCCGGCCTCGTCCACGTCGGTATCCCCACTTGTTATACAGCTTGAGCCACCGACGCTCCTCGGCAACGAGCTCGACCATGTGCTCCTCATTGGTGTGCGCGCTCGAAGGCCTCTTGATCAAGGTTTATAATTTTGGAAACAAAATAATATAGGACCTATTTCACATATTTCAAAAATGATTTCGGATGTTGAGAATTGAAATTCCACTTTAATTTTAATGAATTCCAACATAATTTAAATTTATTTTGAATTTAGTTTTACTCTGCCTCGAAATTTCAGGGTTTCGGAAGGAATTCCGTTGAAATTTTTACCCTGCTCCCGATTCTCCCGCAGGTCATGACGCGCGGGAGACCATTTCGGGGTCGATGTCGACGGATGCGGGGACCTCGGGAGTATTGGCGCGCGTCAACATGAGGAGGGCGCGGACGGAGTCGAAATCGCCGTGACCGACGCGGTATTGACGATGTGCTCCTCCAAGTACAAGTAGTAGTTCTAAAAAAAAAGAGAGTACAAGTAGTGTTCGAGCCGTCCCCCGCCCTCAGTGTAGGGCAGGCGAGGTCGTGGAAGGACCGGTTGCCGGCGTGCCCAAGGAGCAGAGGATGCCCGTCACCGCGACGTACGGGCGGGCGGGCTGACACGGTGCGTGGGTAGAGGGTCACGGGTGTAGGTAGTGTGCTGGGAAGGGCTGTGCATGGGCTTGGCTAGGCTAGGTGAGCGAATCCGACGCGTGCAACCTCACCTCACCTCACGCACGAGACAGCATGGTGGGCGGCGGCGAGGCAGCGGTATCGAGACGCCGGTGTTGGGCATGGCCAAGTGCGTGCCGGGCTAGGGTAGGCTTTCGCCGGCAATGGGTGACCGTGGCTGCGGAGGTGACAAGGCAAGGCGTGGATGAGGCGCACTCAAGTGCATGCAAGAACGGTAGTATGCAGGCAGGCACGACGTCAGCGCACAGGCCTAGGCGTAGGGTAGGTGGGGGCGTGGCCCAGTCGCAGGGACGGGCGGAGCATGGACCGGGCGCAGGGACAGGTCCGAGCCTCGTTGAAATCAAATCGGCGGTGGAGCGCAGGGATCGAGCGCGCCTCCGGGGTGCGTTGCCTGCGTGCGTCTCATGTGTCTCCTGTGTGACTGACTGTGTCAACGGAAGCGAGATGGAGAGAGATGTGCGCGTCTCACTCTCGAGAGCAGTCAATCAGTCAGCGGCATGGCCGGCCGGCTAGCTGGCGAGCACGAGACAGGTCGGGATGGCAAGACCGATCGAGGTTATCCATGTGAATTTGGATGGATGGAGTGCTGACGGCGTCCACCACCGGACGAGGGGAAGATGAAGGCACACGGGGCTGGAGTTAGCTTTTTTTTTCTTTTTTCTTTTGAGGAGCCTTTCTGCAAAAGAAACTTAGATCTGTATGCAATTGATTTTTTTTTCTTTTTGCCACATCAACATTTACAAGCGGGCCCGGCCTATCAGTTGGGTGATTAACAGAACAAAAAAAGAAAGAGCGCAAAAATAAATAAAAAGAACTGGAAGAAAATGTCTTTTCCGCTAGTGTTGGCGGCACAAATGTGGTGGTTTCTTGTCTTTGACTCATTTTGCTTCGATACACCACCTCAAAAACCACCTAAATATTAGATAACATGAATCTTAGAATTAACTTTAACTTAAAAAGGGTATTTTCAGACATTCACAATCACTAATTCTAATATATTTTTTACAAATGGTATTTTCTTTAATTATTTTTGAACCAACATATGAGATACAATATGCGACACGGACGGATCCAGCCCAATGGGACGCCCCAGGCCCTCTTTGTAGCTGCTACAGTATAGTGCTACCGTATATATCGGAATTGTGCCGGCCTGGGCCTAGATCCGCCACTGATAGACGAGACCACCTCAACTAGAGATGACTCCATCCAGGTATCGGGGTTAGAAAATGTGGCTAATTTACCTATTCCATGTGTAACTTGATTGTTGTCCCCATTACGATGGGCGGACAGGGTAAGCATGATTAAAGTCCTGAGTCATATAATAGCAATCGTCAAAAATATATAGGTCCCGTCATTGAATTTGATCTTCCCTCTTGCAAGGCCGAAACCACCTCGGCCTTATTAGTTTTCAGCTCTAGCTTGTTACATCCATCTGTTTGAGCCAAGTTTAGCCGAAATCCAACTGTTGTTGCCTTTGCAACGAAAGAGCATCGACACAGAAGCTCACTTTCTCGTTGCATTTTTTTTTGTTTTGCGGAAAAAATTCCAATCTATTAATCTTCAACTTCAATGATGGCAGTACAACGAATATCAGAAATAATAAAAATTACATCTACATCTGTAGACCACTTGCTTGCCGCTATCAAATTCCCATTATGATCATGGGTTATAGCACCGATCGACGATCCCTTGTGGCTGATCCTGGTTCTTCCAACGATGATCTCTTGTGTTGTTGTTGAAGGGCATAACTTATAAACTTCACCTTTAATCTACATCGAAGTATGCCACGATGCCTTTCCCATCCCTTTTTCAAAACCTTGCATTAGGCAAGTCACGCACCATCGATCGTCATTGAACCTTTCCATCAGTGGAGGCAGGCCATGCACGTACCGAAGAGAAGCACGCACGGCACGGAAGGACAGACTTGGTTGCTTGCAACTTGCAAATGTTTACTCCGAGCTCCGGGAAGCCAGGGCACGCGTTGCTGGCTCCCTCGCGGGACTTGACAGGTGCGCTGGGCAACGGGGTCAGGTCTCTCAACACTGCGTGGCCAGCAGACTGGTACGCACGGAGACTGCACACAAAGCCTACGAGCTCCTGTGCGTGGCGATCGCATCGCGTTGCGCCTTGGCCGCCGCCCCGGTCCGTCCTTGCATTGCATGCACGCCGCCCCGCCCCCACTCCCTTGTCGTCGCATCCACGCCCACGCACCAACGGACACGCCGGGCTTCCTCCTTCCAGCCCCGCCAACCAGCGGCGAGTCTATTGGGTAGGCATCATCAGTCTTAAGCCTATGTTGGAAATATGTCCTAAAGGCAATAATAAAATGGTTATTATTATATTTCCTTCTTCATGATAATTGTCTATTATTCATGTTATAATTGTGTTAACCGGAAACCGTAATGCATGTGTGAATACATAGACCACAACATGTCCCTAGTGAGCCTCTAGTTGACTAGCTCGTTGATCAATAGATGGTCACGGTTTCATAATCATGGACATTGGATGTCATTGATAACGGGATCACATCATTAGGAGAATGATGTGATGGACAAGACCCAATCCTAAGCATAGCACAAGATCGTGTAGTTCGTTTGCTAAAGCTTTTCAATGTCAAGTATCGTTTCCTTAGACCATGAGATTGTGCAACTCCCGGATACCGTAGGAATGCTTTGGATGTGCCAAACGTCACAACATAACTGGGTGGCTATAAAGGTGCACTGCGGGTATCTTCGAAAGTGTTTGTTAGGTTGGCACGAATCGAGACTGGGATTTGTCACTCCGTGTGACGGAGAGGTATCTCTGGGCCCACTCGGTAAGACATCATCATAATGAGCTCAAAGTGACTGAGTTGGCCACGGGATGATGTGTTACGGAACGAGTAAAGAGGCTTGCCGGTAACGAGATTGAACAAGGTATAGGGATACCGATGATCGAATCTCGGGCAAGTATCATACCGATAGACAAAGGGAACTGTATATGGGATTGATTGAATCCCCGACATCGTGGTTCATACGATGAGATCATCATGGAGCATGTGGGAGACAACATGGGTATCCAGATCCCGCTGTTGGTTATTGACCGAAGAAGTGTCTCGGTAATGTCCATGTGTCTCCCGAACCCGTAGGGTCTACACACTTAAGGTTCGATGACGCTAGGGTTATAGGGAATTGTTGTACGTGGTTACCGAAGGTTGTTCGGAGTCCCGGATGAGATCCCAGATATCACGAGGACCTCCGGAATGGTCCGGAGGTAAAGATTGATATATAGGAAGTCCAGTTTTGGTCACCGGAAAGTTTTCGGGCTCATCGGTAGTGTACCGGGAGTGCCGGAGGACCCCCGGGAGGGGTGTGACGACCAAAGGACTTCGTGGGCCCTTAGAGGAGGTGTGCCAGCCCTTATTGGGCTGGCCAAGACTTTCCGGAAGGGCCCATGCGGCTAGGGATAAGCGATAAGGCTGAAAAGGATTCAAAAGGAAGAGATCCACCTCCCTTGTGGGAGGTGGACTCCTCCCTAGGTTCGGCCGAACCTCTCCTCCTTGGAGGAGGGGCCAAGGCAGCCCTCCTTCTCCCTCCTCCTATATATATATCCAAGGTTTTGGGCTGATTTGAGACGACGACCTCTCTCTCTCTCTCTCTCCGCAGCCCTACCCTTCCTCTTCCTCGTTCTCCGTAGCGCTTGGCGAAGCCCTGCCGGAGTCCACGTAGCTCCACCGTCACCACGCCATTGTGCTGCCGGAGCTCTTCCCCAACCTCTCCTTATCTCCTTGCTAGATCAAGGCACAGGAGACGTCACCGGGCTGCACGTGTGTTGAACGCGGAGGCGCCGTTGTTCGGCGCTAAGATCAGAGTCCACCGCGATCTGAATCGCTACGAGTACGACTCCACCAACCGCGTTCTTGTAACGCTTCCGCTTAGCGATCTTCAAAGGTATGAAGATTCAATCTCTCCTCTCTCGTTGTTGGTTTCTCCATAGATAGAGCTTGGTAACACGTAGGAATTTTTTTGATTTACTACTACGTCTCCCAACAGTGGCATCATGAGCTAGGTCTATGCGTAGAATCTATGCACAAGTAGAATACAAACTTGTTGTGGGCGCTGATCTTGTTAATTTGCTTACCACTACTAGTCTTATCTTGATTCGGCGGTATTGTGGGATGAAACAGCCCAGACCAACTTTACACGTACGCTTACATGAGACCGGTTCCACCGCCTGACATGCACTTATTGCATAAGGTGGCTAGCGGGTGTCTGTCTCTCCCACCTTAGTTGGATTGGATTCGATGAAAAGGGTCCTTATGAAGGGTAAATAGCAATTGGCATATCACGTTGTGGTTTTGGCGTAGGTAAGAAACGTTCTTGCTAGAAACCTATAGCAGCCACGTAAAACTTGCAACTACAAATTAGAAGACGTCTAACTTGTTTTTGTAGCATATGCCTTGTGATGTGATATGGCCAAAGGATGTTATGTGATGCATTGTAATGTATGAGATTGATCATGTTCTTGTAATAGGATTCACGACTTGCATGTCGATGAGTATGACAACCGGCAGGAGCCATAGGAGTTGTCTTAATTTATTGTATGACCTGCGTGTCAATCATAAACGCCATGTAATTACTTTACTTCATTGCTAATCGTTAACCATAGTAGTAGAAGTAATAGTTGGCGAACAACATCATGAAGACACGATGATGGAGATCATGATGATGGAGATCATGGTGTCGTGCCGGTGACAGTGATGATCATGGTGCCCCGAAGATGGAGATCAAAGGAGCAAGATGATATTGGCCATATCATGTCACTATATTGATTGCATGTGATGTTTATCATGTTTACATCTTATTTTCTTAGAACGACGGTAGTAAATAAGATGATCTCTCAATAAAATTTCAAGAGATGTGTTCACCCTAACTGTGCACCGTTGCTAAGGATCGTTGTTCCGAAGCATCACGTGATGATCGGGTGTGATAGGTTCTAACGTTGGCATACAACGGGTGTAAGCCAGATTTACACACGCGGAATACTTAGGTTGACTTGACGAGCCTAGCATGTACAGACATGGCCTCGGAACACGGAAGACCGAAAGGTCGAACATGAGTCGTATAGAAGATACGATCAACATGGAGATGTTCGCCATGGATGACTAGTCCGTCTCACGTGATGATCGGACACGGGCTAGTTGACGTGGATCATGTGTCACTTGGATGACTAGAAAGATGTCTACCTAAGTGGGAGTTCATTAAATAATTTGATTATGTGAACTTAATTATCATGAAATTAGTCTAAAAGTGTTTTTGCAAATTATGACGTAGATAGCTCGCGCTGTAGCTCCCCTGTTTTATTGATACTGTCCTAGAGAAAAGTAAGTTGAAAGTTGCTGGTAGCAATAATACGGACTGGGTCCGTGATCTGAGGATTCTTCTCATTGCTGCACAGAAAGCTTATGTCTTTGATGCACCACTCCCTCAAGCGTTGTCTGTAGATGTTGTGAACATATGACAGACACTTTTTGATGACTACGTGATAGTTCAGTGCGTCATGCATTACAGCTTAGAACTGAGGCTCCAAAACATTTTGAACGTCACGGAACATAAGAGATGTTCTATAAAATGCCAGGGATGGAGATAATGATCCCTGAGCTATTCGCGTTGTTTGACACCGCAAAGGTAGAAATCAAGAAGGAGCATCAAGTGTTGATGGTTAAGTGAAAATCACTAGTTTCAAGAAGGGCAAGGGCAAGAAGGGGAAAACTTCAGGAATGACAAGTCAGTTGCCGCTCTGGTGAAGAAACCCAAGGTTGAGCCCAAACCCGAGACTATGTGCTTCTATTATGAGGAGAACGGTCGCTGAAGCGGAACAACCCTAGATACTTGGTAGATAAGAAGGCTGGCAATGTCGATAGAAGTATATTTGATATACGTGTTATTGATGTGTACCTTGTTAGTACTCCTAGTAGCACTTGGGTATAAGATACCGGTTCAGTTGCAAAATGTTAGCAACTCGAAATAAAAGCTACGGAATGAATGGAGGCTAGCTAAGTGAAAGGTGACGATGTCTGTTGGAAGTGTTTCCAAGGTTGATGTGATCACCATCGCACGCTTTCTCTACCTTTGGGATTAGTAATGAACCTAAATAAATGTTATTTGGTGTTTGCGTTGAGCATGAACATGATTGGATCGTGTTTAGTGCGATACGATTATTCATTTAAGTTAGAGAATAATGGTTATCCTATTTACATGAATAATGCCTTCAATGGTCATGCACCCAATGGGAATGGTTTATTGAATTTTGATCGTAGTAACACATATGCTCATAACGTTGGTACCAAAGATACAAAGTTAATAATGATAGTACCACATTCTTGTGGCACTGCCACAAACGTCATATTGGTGTAAAGCGCATGAAGAAACTCCATGCTGATGGATCTTTGGACTCAGTCGATTTCGAATCGGTTGAGACATGCGGACCATGCCTCATGGGCAAGATGACTAAGACCCCGTCTTTCGGTATGATGGAGCGGGCTGGTGGCTTATTGGAATTGATACATGTTGATGTATGTGGTCCAATGAGTGTTGAAACATGCAATGGATATCGTTATATTCTTTACCTTCACTGATGATTTGAGTGAATATGAGGATATTTACTTAATGAAACACAAGTCTGAAGTGTTTGAAAAGTTCAAGGAGTTTCAGAGTGAAGTTAAAGATCATCGTGACAAGAAGACAAAATGTCTACGATATGATCGTGGAGGTGAATATCTGAGTTACGAGTTGGTATGCAATTTTAGACAATGTGGAAATTGTTTCACAGCTCACGCCTCCTGGAACACCATAGTGTGATGGTGTGTCCGAACGTCGTAGTCGTGCTCTATTGGATATAGTGAGTACTATGATGTCTCTTATCGTTTTACCACTATCGCTATGGGGTTATGCGTTAAAGACAAATCCATTCACTTTAATAGGGCACCATCTAAGTCTGTTGAGATGACACCGTGTGAATTATGGTTTGACAGAAGCCTAACCTGTCATTTCTTGATGTTTGGGGATGTGACGCTTATGTGAAAAGGGTTTTCACCTAGTGAGCTCGAACCCAAAGCAGACGAATGCATCTTCATAGAATACCCTAAGGAGACATTGGGTATACCTTCTATCTCAAATCCAAGCGCCAAAGTGTTTGTGGCTAAAAACGGGTCTTTTCTCGAGAAAGAGTTTCTCTCAAAAGAAATGAGTGGGAGGAAGATAGAACTTGATGAGGTTGTTGAACCTTTGTTTCAACCAGAGAGTAGCGCATCACAGAAACATGTTTCTGTGGAGCCTTGATACGTCTCCAACGTATCTATAATTTTTGATCGTTCCATGCTATTATATTATCAACTTTGGATGTTTTATATGCATGAATATGATATTTTATATTATTTTTGGGACTAACTTATTAACTCAGTGCCATGTGCTAGTTTCTGTTTTTTCCGTGTTTTTGACCTTTTTCAGATAGGAATATCAAACGGAGTCCAAATGGAATAAAACTTTTGCTGTGATTTTTTATGGAAAATATCAAAAATACCAGAAGGAAAAACTACCGGAGAGGGTGCCCGAGGGAGCCACGAGCCTGGGAAGCGTGGCCACCCCCCTGACCACGCCTGGGAGGCTCATGACCTCCTCGTGGCCCCTCTCCACTTGTTTCCAATGCCGCACGGTCTTATAAATACCAAAACTGCCAGAACTAAACCTAGGTCGGGAGTTCCGCCGCCGCAAGCCTCCAGAGCCACCAAAAACCAATCGGGAGCCCGTTCCGGCACCCTGCTAGAGGGGGAATCCATATCCGGTGGCCACCTTCATCATCCCGGCGATCTCCATGACGAGGAGGGAGTAGTTCACCCTCGGGGGTGAGGGTATGTACCAGTAGCTATGTGTTTGATCTCTCTCTCTCTCTCGTGTTCTCGAGATGTCTTGATCTCTATGTACCGCGGGTTTTGCTACTATAGTTGGATCTTATGATGTTCTTCCCCCTCTCCCTTCGTGTAATGAATTGAGTTTTCCCTTTGAAGTTATCTTATCGGATTAAGTCTTTAAGAACACTTGATGTATGTCTTGCCCGTGTCTATCTGTGGTGACAATGGGATATTCATGTGAGTACTTGATGTATGTTTTGGTGATCAACTTGCGGGTTTGTGACCTCGGGAACCTATGCATAGGGGTTGGCACACGTTTTGACTCTCCGGTAGAAACTTTGGGGCACTCTTTGAAGTGTATGTGTTGGTTGAATAGATGATTTTGAGATTGTGTGATGCATGTCATATAATCATACCCACGGATACTTGAGGTGACAATGGAGTATCTAGGTGACATTAGGGTTTTGGTTGATGTGTGTCTAAAGGTGTTATTCTAGTACGAACTCTAGGATAGATTGAACGGAAAGAATAGCTTCATGTTATTTTACTACGGACTCTTGAATAGATTGAACAGAAAGAATAACTTTGTGGTGGTTTCGTACCCGACAATAATCTCTTCGTTTGTTCTCCGCTATTAGTGACTTTGGAGTGACTCTTTGTTGCACGTTGGGGGCTAGTTATATGATCCAATTATGTTATCATTGTTGAGAGAACTTCTGTCATGCCCAAGATGCGCGCCTATCCGTTTAAGGCACGAGGGCCTCGCAAGGGATAGAGGCGCATCTTGCCGTTAGCAAGAATAGTATCATTACAACATACAATACCGAATGAGAAGAGTATACAAATTGGCTTACACTCGCCACATACTAACTTACAATGTCACTCAATTCATAGCATCAAGTTGAACACAGGGTCCGACTACGGACGGAATCAAACGATAAAAGAAGTTGCAAATGATACTATCAAGCTATCCCAAAGATCACGACCAGGTCATCTACTCATCTGGATACGTCACGTACATCCTGCCTCTCTCCTCGTCATACTCCCACTGGAGCTGAGTAAGATCATCCTGCACGAACTCATCTGAACCTGCACCTGGATTGTTGTAGTAAACTGTGAGCCACAGAGGACTCAGCTATCATGTGCCCGGGTACCAAGACTATTTAAGCTTTAGGATGGAAGGGGTGATGTTTAAGTTTGCAGCAGCACTAAGCATTTTATGGTGGCTAGCTTACACAACATGAATTAAATATGAGTGGCCTACGAAGACATTTGAATCTAGAATGATCTCTAAGAGATCCTGAACACTTACTTACGTCAATCATAACCCCACCGTGTTCTCTCTCGGTTCATGATCACGAGCAGAGACGATCACAGTTACTCACACAGTTGGTGTATTTTAATTAGAGTTTACTTCAAGTTTTCTATAACCGGGTGTTAAACAAATATCCAAGTTGCCACATAACCGCGGGCACGACTTTCCGAAAGATTTAACCCTGTAGGGGTGCTCCAACTGGTCCATCACAAATAACCACACTCCGTGGGAAGAGTCTCGAACGCGGTTCTCACGATCATCATAGACAATTCCAAAGGAAGCCAACACCTCGAGTGAACCCGAAGAAAGTCAGACTCCTCACGCAAGACAATCGATAAAGGTAAAACAAATCCAGCAAGACCACCCGACGTGTCGACAACCCGATAAGAGGCGCGTATCTCAGTCTCAAGACACGACGGATGAGCGATGGTTACCACGCCAATCACCGAGTTGCCCCGGGCGGCGTTAATAAGCTGCTCTGGGTTGGACCAACACTCATGCGGAGCACTGGCCCGGGGTTGATCAAATTATCCACGGGTTTGCAAGACCCTATGCAATTAATTAAGTTGTTAAGCAAATGTAGTACCAATGTTGGGTCTTGCCAGACAAGTTTTAATCTCCACCGAATAAACAAGGGGGTCCCCATAACAACCCCAAGCGTGTTAGGAGTGCAAAATATGGAAAACATAACACCGGTAACAAGGAACTAATGGCGGCACGAGTGGAACAAATCGCTTAGCAAAAGGCCAAGCCTTCCACCAATACCAGATATATATGTGCATTCAATCAAATAACAGAATTATGGTGATATCCAATCCATGGAATCACATGGAACAACCAGCAACTAAGAACGCTATAAGAGGGGCTGAGCAGCGGTAACTTAGCCAATCAACGGTTTGCTGGGATGTGGAGGTTAGAGGCTGACATGGCAACATGGGGGCTGATATCATGTGGTAGGTAGCGCAATTGTAACGATAAGAACGAGTAACTAGCAAGCAAATATAGTATTGGGATCCGGGTACGATCATCTTGCCTGTTGGTTCTTCAGCGGAACAAGTAGCGGCATCCTCGTAGTGGTACTCTCCAGGTTCCTCGAACTCAGATTCGACACTCACATCTACCCAAGAGAAACAACAAATAAATAACCAACCAAGGTGCAATGCACAACCAAGATGGTGCATGATCATTTTAATGAAGAATTTAACATGGCAATCCAATGCTAGTCAAGTTTCACATGCAAAGGTGGTAGATTAATGAATCTGAACAGAACCTCATGTTAATTTAGTTAGACATGTATGAACATGGAAAATATGGATGCATCATGCAAAATCGATGGAAATGCATATAAAGATCGCAAGGAACGGAGCTACGGTTCTCGAGATACGCTCACGACAAGGTTCGAAGGTAAAACACAAGACCATCAATACCTGGGCTAATTCTTGGCATTCCAAGGTAGCCACTGGATAGGTGATGAAAAACCAATCACAATAGACTCAAGAATCACTCAATTGCATGGAGTATAGCTCCCACAACACACAAAACAACAT
Source organism: Hordeum marinum (assembly GCA_022496015.1). Classification (NCBI taxonomy): domain Eukaryota; kingdom Viridiplantae; phylum Streptophyta; class Magnoliopsida; order Poales; family Poaceae; genus Hordeum; species Hordeum marinum. Next base: position 23,894,164 of record CM039673.1, on the reverse strand, counting down.
AGCACTCAATCTGTCACAAAACAGCATCATAGCAATTTGAAAGGCTCTCAACTATTGCTACAGGAACTCTGCAGCCACAAACAAGACATGAACAGATTCTACTCAATACCCACATCAATTAATCCAACTATGCAATCAGCAATAGAGCTACACACCACTATGCATGGAGACGGCAAGTAGGCATGATGAAACAGGTTTTTAGGGACTGAAAATTCCAGTTTTTCTGGAATCTGGGTTTATAAAGTAGCAAGTTGACAGCACTGATTAAATATGCTAGAGAGCTCCAAATGACATGAAAATTAACAGGATGGTAGATGACAATATCTACTACAAATAACTAACACTGAACATGGTCAAATTCACAATTCATCACTTGGTACACCCCACTTAACAAGGCAAAACAATAACAACAGATTCCCAGACTTAGCCATTTTAGAGCAGGTTGGCAGAAACAGAAAGTAGCTTGATAAACAGCATGGTTCCCACGGATCTATAGACTTATCACAAATAACAAAAATACATAGATGTTCACAGCAACTTTGAATAGCAAACTCATGTTGACAAGAACTCCAAAGCATGCCTAGATTAATTCATATGAAAAAGACAAAAGGGCATCACAGCATAAAAATGCACTTTTGTCAAGTTGCCCCAAAATCAAATCTGACTTCACAGATGCATAGATGGGTTTATTTTACCCTAAAATCATTACTCATACCCCTATACTTGTATGGAACAAAATGGAGATAAGCTAGGTCGAAAGTTGACCCACTCTAGGCATGGGTGACTTGTGTCACTTATGAAACTTAATGAAAATGCCCCAAATTGACATGTGCTCCATAGATGCATGTTAGAAGTGATTAATTAACATGTTAGGGACATGATAACATGGCCTAGCATCAAAAATAAGAATGGAACTAGCTAGAGAACAAACCATGCTCATATGATCATATAGGGAGAAACCTACACATGGAGCTACAATGCACTTGGATGAGTGTATGTAGAACATACACACACCACTCACACCATATATGTACTCATCTCATATATCACATACACACACAAGCATACATACATACACACACACACCTTGCTCTCACCACAAGAGCATGTGCAACCATGCACACACACACTCATCCTACACATGTGCATACACACACACATGAGGGCACTCACAACACACACAGGTGTATGTATGCATATATACACTAGGTATATATGCATACCTCACACTCTCACCACACTACACCACAACACACATGAGCAACATCACCACACATACATATGTATGTGTATACAGTAGGTATATACACACACATATCTATGTATACATGCAAGGCACTCACACACAATCACACACATGTGTGCATATGCACATGGGTGCATGTACACACACACACGCACACACACACAAAACCACATACATACACTATGTGGGTGCAACACATGCACATACATACACCCTCACACCCTAAATACATGCATACATACACATATGTGTGTATAAGAACACACACACATGCCAAAAACTCACACAAGGCAGGAAAAAAAACCATACACACACACACGGATCTAGCCACCACAGCCGATCCTGGCGCGCACGCACACACACATACCGCACGGGATCCGGATCTCGCACCGGATCCGAACACGGCACACCGCAGCTCCACCAATGAAAAAAAAGAAAACCCGCGCGGGGCTAGGGATCGAACCCACGACCTCCCGGCAACAATGCACGCGTGCTACCACTCGGCTAACGATTCAGATCTTAACTAGTATAGGGCTGCTGCTCTCTTATACACACACGCACGGTTAACTGAACCCTGGCGATCCAACACTGCTAACTAACAGAACAAGAGCAGAGCACGGCGCGCGCGCACCGGACACGAACGGGGCGAGCTCTACACGCAACCACTGGGGGATCTACGAGCGGGGACGGAACGGGTGGTCGACAGAGCCTCAAACGGACACAACCCGCTCACGCATCCACTCACGGAAGCTCGAGCTCGAGTCCATGGCGGATCTGAGCGCACGGGCAACCATAGAACCTACACGCGCTCACGCACAGAGGCAAAAGGGGACGACTTCGAGCGCAGCTCACCTAGGGTCACAGGAATCGATCTGCTCGGGGAAGAAATGACGACGCGGAGCAGGGGGCTAACGAAGGAGAAGATGACGGAGCTCTGTGCCAGGAAGAAGAAGAAGGAGCATCTGTCGGGGCAGAGGAGATGCCACGCCCCTAGCGCCTGGAACGGGACGTGGACACTCCTAGCTCGGCCTTGGGTATGACGAGGAGGACCTGACAACGACGAGGAGGCGCCGCCGACGAACCTCTCTCTGCTGCACACCACCGGCCTCTACTCACCTTACCTGAACCCACTCACGCAGGGAAGAAGAAGGAAGAAGAAAAGGGGGAAGGAGCGGCGGCGCAAGGGAAGAAGGAGGAGGAAAGGGAAGAGGGATGACTAGGGATCCGCGCGGACAGACTTAAACCGGAACCCGCGCCCTAACGGCGTCTCGACGGTCGTGCCACGCCGGCCCTCTCTCTCTGCTCGCTGCCCTCTGAACCTGACAGAACAGAGACGGGGTAGGTAGCAGTTAGCTACCGGCTGGGCTAGCTGGGCCGGAAGCCCACACTCACCTGCTCTACTCTCTCTCAGGCATAAAAGGTTTTAGCCTTTTAATTAAACAGAGAAATAAAAAAACTTGAGAAAAGGGAAAAGCTTTAGGAGAAAATAAAAATGGTTTTTGCGAAAGAAATAAACTGCCCCTTTAAATAAAATAAGAAGTTGAATTATAGAGCAAGTTAATTATTTTATTATTAAATAAAACAGCTCCTATTTAAATAGGTTTGCCAAACCCAAACATATGCAAATATCCCAAGATCACTTCCAATATTTATTATATAACCCTGGCTAACACATGAACATCTTTAAAAGGGTTTTAAAACAACTTGAAACTGATGATATATAATAAATAGGAAGAAGGGGTTTGGGAGGAAACTTGCAAAGGGAAAATAAAGGGAGGAGGGAGAGGTTGCCACATGCTTCACCCACATACAAACCACCCCACATCAAGCATCTCACCACACAAGGCACAAACCACACACAAGGACACAAGAAACCAACATGAAAACAAGAATGGGATGATGCATGATGACATGATGATGAATGCTCAACGCACATAGAACAAGATGCAACCATCATATCTCAAGTCACAAAGTCATACATATAGATTACATGCCATGAAAGGTAGGGACATCACTTGGGATGTCACAACTTCCACTAGTGAAAGTATGAACCCTAGGCCTTGTTTCCACGCATTGCAATACCGTTCGTGCTTACTTTTACTATTAATTACCTTGCTGTTTTTATATTTTCAGATTACAAAAACCTATATCTACCATCCATATTGCACTTGTATCACCATCTCTTCGCCGAACTAGTGCACCTATACAACCTACCATTGTATTGGGTGTGTTGGGGACACAAGAGACTCTTTGTTATTTGGTTGTAGGGTTGCTTGAGAGATACCATCTTCATCCTACGCCTCCCGCGAATTGATAAATCTTAGGTCACCCACTTGAGGGAAAATTGCTACTGTCCTACAAACCTCTGCACTTGGAGGCCCAACAACGTCTACAAGGAGAAGGTTGCGTAGTAGACATCAAGCCTACGTCACTTGAAGAGGAAGTTAATCATGATAAAATCATGAAGCTTCAGATCAAGTTACTATTGAACCTCGTAGGTTGACAAGGACGCGTACTGATCCTGAGTAGTACGTCAACCCTGTCTTGGAGGTTATGTTGTTGGACAACGATGAACCTACGAACTATGGAGAAGCGATGGTGGGCCCGGATTCCAACAAATGGCTAGGAGCCATGAAATCCGAGAAAGGATCCATGTATGGAAACCAAGCATGGACTTTGGTGGACTTACCCGTTGAATGGCAGGTCGTTGAGTACAAATGGACCTTTGAGATGAACACGAACACTAATGGTGAAATGTCACCATTTACAAAGCTCGACTTGTCGCAAAGAAGTTTCCGCCAAGTTCAAGGTGTTGACTGCGATGAGATTTTCTCATCCGTAGCGATGCTAAAAGTCTGGTAAAATTATGTTAGCAGTTGCTATATTTTTCGATTATGAAATCTGGCAGATGGATGTCAAAAACAAGGCTTCCTTAATGGTTTTCGTGAGTAAGAGTTGTATGTGATACAACCAGAAGGTTTTGTCAATCCTAAGGATGCTAAAAGGTATGCAAACTCCAGCGATCCTTCTAAGGACAGGAGCAAGCATCTCGGAGTTGGAATATGAGCTTTGATGAAGTGATCAAAGTTTATGAGTTTATACGAAGTTTATGAGAATCTTGTATTTACAAGAAAGTGAGTGGGAGCACTATAGAATTTCTTATAAGAATATGTAGTTGACATATTATTGATCGGAAATGATGTAGAATTTCTGGAAAGCATAAACGGTTGTTTGAAGAGAGTTTTTCAAAGGAAGCCCTGGATAAAGCTACCTAATTGTTGGGCGTCAAGATTTATAGAGATAGATCAAGATGCTTGATAATACTTTCAATAAGTACATACCTTGACAAGATATTGAATAAGTTCAATATGGATCAGCCCAAGAAAGGGTTCTTGCCTGTATTGGAAGGTGTGAGATTGAGCACAGCTCAATGCCCGACCACGGCAGAAAAATAGAGAAAATATGAGTGTCATCCCCTATGCTTCAGCCATAGGCTCTATATAGTATGTCATGCTGTGTACCGCACCTGTGTGTGCCTTGCCATGAGTCTGTCAAGGGGTACAAGAGTGATCCAGGAGTGGATCACTGGACATCGGTCAAAATTATCCTTAGTATCTGGAGGACTAAGGAAATATTTCTCGATTATGGAGGTGATAAAGAGTTCGTCGTAAAGGGTTACGACGATGCAAGCTTTAACACCAATCCGGATGACTCTTGGTAGCAATCCGGATACGTATAGTGGAGTAGCCATTTGGAATATCTCCAAGTGGAGCATGGGAGCATTGTCTACAATATGACATAGAGATTTGCAAAGTACACACGGATCCGAATGTCACAGATCCGTTGACTAAAACCTCTTTCACGAGCAAAACATGATCAAACCCCACAACTGATTGGGTGTTAATCACATGATGATATGATCACATGGTGATGTAAGTGTTAATCACATGGCGATAGGAACTAGATTATTGACTCTAGTGCAAGTGGGAGACTATTAGAAATATGCCCTAGAGGCAATAATAAAATGGTTATTATTGTATTTCCTTGTTCATGACAATTGTCTATTGTTCATGCTATAATTGTGTTAACCGGAAACCGTAATGCACATGTGAATACATAGACCACAACATGTCCCTAGTGAGCCCCTAGTTGACTAGCTCGTTGATCAATAGATGGTCACGGTTTCATGATCATGGACATTGGAGGTCGTTGATAACGGGATCACTTCATTAGGAGAATGATGTGATGGACAAGACCCAATCCTAAGCATAGCACAAGATCGTATAGTTCGTTTGCTAAAGCTTTTCAATGTCAAGTATCGTTTCCTTAAACCATGATATTTTGCAACTCCCGGATACCGTAGGAATGCTTTGCGTGTGCCAAACGTCACAACGTAACTGAGTGGCTATAAAGGTGCACTGCGGGTATCTTCGAAAGTGTCTGTTGGGTTGTCACGAATCGAGACTGGGATTTGTCACTCCATGTGACGGAGAGGTATCTCTGGGCCCACTCGGTAAGAAATCATCATAATGAGCTCAAAGTGAATAAGGAGTTAGCCACGGGATGATGTGTTACGGAACGAGTAAAGAGGCTTGCCGGTAACGAGATTGAACAAGGTATAGGGATACCGACGATCGAATCTCGGGCAAGTATCATACCGATAGACAAAGGGAATTGTATATGGGATTGATTGAATCCCCGACATCGTGGTTCATCCGATGAGATCATCGTGGAGCATGTGGGAGACAACATGGGTATCCAGATCCCGCTGTTGGTTATTGACCGGAGAAGTGTCTCGGTCATGTCCATGTGTCTCCTGAACCCGTAGGGTCTACACACTTAAGGTTCGATGACGCTAGGGTTATAGGGAATTGTTGTACGTGGTTACCGAAGGTTGTTCGGAGTCCCGGATGAGATCCCAGACATCACGAGGACCTCCGGAATGGTCCGGAGGTAAAGATTGATATATAGGAAGTCCAGTTTTGGTCACCGGAAAGTTTTCGGGCTCATCGGTAGTGTACCGGGAGTGCCGGAGGACCCCCGGGAGGGGTGTGACGACCAAAGGACTTCGTGGGCCCTTAGAGGAGGTGTGCCAGCCCTTATTGGGCTTGCCAAGACCTTCCGGAAGGGCCCATGCGGCTAGGGATAAGCGATAAGGCTGAAAAGGATTCAAAAGGAAGAGATCCACCTCCCTTGTGGGAGGTTGACTCCTCCCTAGGTTTGGCCGAACCTCTCCTCCTTGGAGGAGGGGCCAAGGCAGCCCTCCTTCTCCCTCCTCCTATATATATATCCAAGGTTTTGGGCTGATTTGAGACGACGACTTCTCTCTCTCTCTCTCTATCTATCTCTCTCGGCGCAGCCCTATCCTTCCTCTTCCTCGTTCTCCGTAGCGCTTGGCAAAGCCGTGCCGGAGTCCACGTAGCTCCACCGTCACCATGCCATCATGCTGCCGGAGCTCTTCCCCAACCTCTCCTTCTCTCCTTGCTGGATCAAGGCGTAGGAGACGTCACCGGGCTGCACGTGTGTTGAACGCGGAGGCGCCGTTGTTCGGCGCTAAGATCGGAGTCCACCGCGATCTGAATCGCTACGAGTACGACTCCACCAACCGCGTTCTTGTAACGCTTCTGCTTAGCGATCTTCAAAAGTATGAAGATGCAATCTCTCCTCTCTCGTTGTTGGTTTCTCCATCGATAGATTTTGGTGACACGTTAGAAATTTTTTGATTTACTACTACGTCTCCCAACAGCCTATCCTTCACAAACATATTTCAGCTAACCAGACCACTGAAAAATTATATTCAGGTTTTTTACATGCAAGAATCACAATGCAGTTGCTAACTTGCCTTAGAAACTTGATGTTTCCAGCCTATACCCTTCATTGTAATGCTAGATTCGTCACTGCACGCCAACGAGGCGTTGTGAACCGGGCGACCCAAATTGTTCGTTGTGCCCCTGTGGTCCTGTGGATCAAAACGGATCAAAACGATCGGCATAAAGTGCAGACTCAAATTTTGAACATGTCCGTTCGATGTAAACGCATTTTAGGTTCAAATTTACTTAACATGTGTCTATCGCGGATCCATTTGTCGGCCATCTAACTATTGGAAATATGCCCTAGAGGCAATAACAAATTAGTTATTATCATATTTTCTGTTTCATGATAATCGTTTATTATCCATGCTATAATTGTATTGATCGGAGACTTAAATGCATGTGTGGATACATAGACAAAACCATGTCCCTAGTATGCCTCTAGTAGACTAGCTCGTTGATCAAAAGATGGTTAAGGTTTCCTAGCCATGGACATGAGATGTCATTTGATAACAAGATCACATCATTAGGAGAATGATGTGATGGACAAGACCCAAACTACAAACATAGCATATGATCGTGTCAGTTTATTGCTACTGTTTTCTACATGTCAAGTATATGTTCCTATGACCATGAGATCATGCAACTCACGAATATCGGAGGAGTGCCTTGTGTGTATCAAACGTCGCAACGTAACTAGGTGACTATAAAGGTGCTCTACAGGTATCTCCGATGGTATCTGTTGAGTTGGCATGGATCGAGACTAGGATTTGTTACTCCGTGTGACGGAGAGGTATCTCAGGGCCCACTCGGTAATACAACATCACAATGAGCCTTGCAAGCAATGTGACTAATTGTTAGTTGCAGGATCTTGTATTACGGAATGAGTAAAGAGACTTGCCGGTAACGAGGTTGAACTAGGTATGCAGATACCGACGATCGAATCTCGGGGAAGTAACATACCGAAGAACAAAGGGAACGTTATATGGGATTAACTGAACCCTTGACATAGAAGTTCGACCGATAAAAGATCTTCGTAGAATATGTAGGAACCAATGTGGACGTCCAGGTCCCGCCATTGGTTATTGGTCGCAGAGGTGTCTCGGTCATGTCTACATAGTTCTCGAACCCGCAGGGTCTGCACACTTAAGGTTCGGTGACGTTTCGGTAGTGTAGAGTTATGTATGGTGGTGACCGAAGGTTTTTAGGAGTCCCAGATGAGATCCCGGACGTCACGAGGAGCTCCGGAATGGTCCGGAGGTAAAGATTCATATATAGGAAGTCCCAGTTTGGTCACCGGAAAAGTTTCGGGCTCATCAGTAGTGTACCGGAAGTGTCGGTAGTGTACCGGGAGACCTCCGGGAGGGGTATTTCGAACCCAAAGGGTCCATGGGCTGTGGAGAGTGATCACCAGCCCTTAGTGGGCTGGAGAAACAGCCACACCAAGGCCCATGGCGCAGGAGGCAAAAGTCCTAAAGGAAAAGGTGGAAAAAAAAGGCTAAAAAGGAAGAGTCCTACTCCTACTAGGAGTGAAGGAGGAGTAGGACTCCTCCTCCTCTAGTTTGGCCTACTCCTATTGGAGTTTTTCCTTGCGCCAGCCCTCCTCTCTCTCCCTCCTTTATATACTGGTGGATTGGGTGCTGTTTGGACACACTTTACGGCCACGTGCTACCCGTTTCCCCGGTGCTCCTCTAGATCGGTTTTCTGCAACGCTTAGGAGAAGCCCTGCCAGAATTGCTCCACCACCATCACCGGAGCACCGTCACGCTGCCGGTGAACTCTCTCTCCCCTCCACCTCCTCTTGCTGGATCAAGATGGTGGAGATCGTCATCAAGCTGCACGTGTGCTGAACGCGGAGGTGTCATCCGTTCGGCGCTAGATCGGAAGGACCGTGATCGAGATCGCGAGACAGTTCGTGATGAGATCGCGGTACAAATCGTGATGAGTTCGCGGGACAGATTGTGATCAAGATCGCGGGATGGATCGTGATGAGTTCACGGGACGGATCGTGATTGGATCGCGGGACGGATCGTGATGAGATCGCGGGACGCTCGGCGATTTGGATCGCAAAGATGTTCGGCTACACCAACCGCGTTTCTTAACGCTTCCCGCTTAGCGATCTACGGGTACGTAGATCCACTCTCCCTCTCGTAGATGCTCATCACCATGGATAGGTTTGCGTGTGCGTAGGAAAATTTTTGTTTCCCATGCGACGTTCCCCAACAGTGGCATCATGAGCTAGGTTGATGGTTCGATGAGATCTCGAGTAGAACACAAAAGGTTTGTGGGCATTGATGCTTAGATTGCTTCCTCCCTTGGTCGTATTTTGGTTCAGCGGGATTGTGAGATGAAGCGCATGGACCAACATTACTTGTAAGCTTACGAGAGACCGGTTCCCTCGACGCAACTTCTTGCCTAGCTGGCTTGCGGGTGACAGTTTCTCTCACTTTAGTTGGATCGGATCCGACAAAGGCGGTCCTTGAGAAGGTTGAAAAGCAACTAGTGTATCACCGTTGTGGTTTATGCGTAGGTGAGAATCGATCTTGCTAGATACCCGTAGCAGCCACGTAAAACTTGCAACAACAATTAGAGGACGTCTAACTTGTTTTTGCAGGGTATGTTGTGATTTGATATGGCCAATTACATGATGTGATATATGTGATGTATGAGATGATCATGTGATGTATAGATTATCACGACTTGCATGTCGATGAATACGGCAACCGGCAGGAGCCATAGGGTTTTCTTTAATTATTGTATGACCTACGTGTCAATCATTAAGCGCTATGTAATGCTTTACTTTATCGCTAAACGGTAGCAATAGTAGTAGAAGCATGCAGGGCGTGACAACCCCGATGGTGACACGTTGATGGAGATCAAGACGATGGAGATCATGGTGTCATGCCGGTGACGATGGAGATCATGCCAGTGCTTTCTAGATGGAGATCAAAAGCACAAGTTCATGGCCATATCATGTCACTTATGATTTGCATGTGATGTTAATCCTTTTCTGCACCTTGTTTTTGCTTAGGACGACGGTAGCATTATAAGGTGATCCCTCACTTAATTTCAAGATAAATTATGTTCTACCCGAGTGTGCACCATTGCGAAAGTTCGTCGTGTTGAGACACCACGTGATGATCGGGTGTGATAGACTCTACGTTCACATACAACGGGTGCAAGCCAGTGTTGCACATGCAGAACACTCGGGTTAAACTTGACGAGCCTAGCATGTACAGACATGGCCTCGGAACACAAGAGACCGAAAGGTCGAACATGAGTCATATATTAGATATGATCAACATTATGATGTTCACCATTGCAGCCACACTCAACTCACGTGATGATCGAACTTGAGTTGGTGAATTTGGATCATGTATCACTCGAATGATCGGAGGGATGTCAATTTGAGTGGAAGTTCTTAAGTAATACGATTAATTGAACTCATTATCATGAACATAGTCAAAGTGTCTTTGCAAATTATGTTGTAGATTACTAGCTCGCGCTGTGGCTCCCTTGTATTTTTATATGTTCCTAGAGAAATAGAATTGAAAGATGTTGGTAGCAAAATTGCGGACTGGGTCCGTGATCTGAGGATTGTCCTCATTGCTGCATAGAAGGCTTATGTCCTTAATGCACCGCTCGGTGCGCCACCCCATCTAGCGTCGTCTGTAGATGTTGTGAACATCTGACAGGCACGTTTCGATGACTACTTGATAGTTTAGTGCGTCATGCATTACGGCTTAGAATTGAGGCTCCGAAACATTTTGAACGTCACAGAAGATATGAGATGTTCTAAGAGCTGTGATTGTGATCTCAGGCTCGTGCCCGAGTTGCGAGATATAAGATCTCCAACGAGATTCTTTGCCTGCAAGATGAAAGAGAATAGCTCAATCGTTGAGCATGTGCTCAGACTGTCTGGGTACTACAATCGCTTGAATCGAGTGGGACTTGATCTTCCAGATAAGATAGTGATTGATGTAGTTCTCCAAGTCACTGTCACTGAGCTACTAGAACTTGGTGATGAACTATAAAATGCCAGGGAAAGAAATGTTGATCCCTGAGCTGTTCGCGATGTTTGACACCGCGAAGGTAGAAATCAAGAAGGAGCGTCAAGTGTTGATGGTTAATCAAACCACTAGTTTCGAGAAGGGCAAGAGCAAGGAGGGAAACTTCATGGATAGCAAGTCAGTTGCTGCTCCAGTGAAGCAACCCAAAGTTGAACTCAAACCCGAGACTAAGTGCTTCTGTTATGAGGTGAGCGGTCGCTGAAGCGAAACAACCCTAGATACTTGGTAGATAAGAAGGCTGGCAACATTGATAGAAGTATATTTGATATACGAGTTATTAATGTGTACCTTGCTAGTACTCTTAGTAGCACCTGGGTATTGGATACCGGTTCGGTTGCTAAATGTTAGTAACTCGAAATAAAAGCTACGGAATAAACGGAGAACTAGCTAAGGTTGAGGTGACGATATGTGTTGGAAGTGTTTCCAAGGTTAATGTGATCAACATCGCACGCCCTCTCTACCTTCAGGATTAGTGACGAACCTAAATAAATGTTATTTGGTGTTTTGCGTTGAGCATGAACATGATTAGATCATGTTTATTGCAATACAGTTATTCATTTAAGTTAGAGAATAATGGTTATTCTGTTTACATGAATAATACCTTCAATGGTCATGCACCCAGTGAGAATGGTTTGTTGAAATCTTGATCATAGTAGTACACATGTTCATAACATTGATGTCAAAAGATACAAAGTTAATAATGATAGTACCACATACTTGTGGCACTGCCGCTAAATGTCATATTGGTATAAAGCGCATGAAGAAACTCCATGCTGATGGATATTTGGACTCGTTCGATTTCGAATCGGTTGAGACATGCGAACCATGCCTCTTGGTCAAGATGACTAAAGGACCCCGTTGGATGGAACGGGCAAGTGATTCATTGGAAATGATACATGTTGATGTATGCAATCTAGTGAGTCTTGTAGCGTGCAGTGGATATCGGTATTTTCTTACCTTCACTGATGATTTGAGTAGATATACTGTATATTTACTTAATGAAACACAAGTCTGAATCGTTTGAAAGGTTCAAGGAAATTTAGAGTGAAGTTTAAAGATCATCGTGACAAGAAGATAAAAATGACCGCGATATGACCGTGGAGGTGAATATCTGAGTTACGAGTTTGGCATACAACTTAAGACAATGTGAAATTTGTTTCACAACTAACACCACCTGGAACACCATAGTGTGATGGTGTGTTCGAACATCATAGTCATGCTCTATTGATATAGTGCATACTGTGATGTCTCTTATCGTTTTACTACTATAATTTTTGGGGTTATGCATTAGAGACAACTACATTCACTTTAAATAGGGCATCATCTAAATTCGTTGAGATGACACCGTGTGAATTATGGTTTGATAGAAACCTAAGCTGTCATTTCTTAATATTTGGGGTTGTGACACTTGTGTGGAAAATGTTTTCACCTGATGAGGTCAAACCCAAGGCGGACAAATGCATCTTCATAGAATACCCTAAGCTCAGTTGGGTGAACCTTCAATCTCAGATCCTAGTGCAAAGTGTTTGTTGCTTAAACGGATCCTTTCTCGAGGAAATGTTTCTCTCGAAAGAATTGAGTGGGAGGAAGATAGAACTTGATGAGGTTGTTAAACCTTTGTTCAACCAGAGAGTAGCGCAGCGCAAAAAGATGTTTCTGTGAAGCCTACGTTAGTTGAAGAGGAAGTTAATGATGATGATCATGAAGCTTCAGGATCAAGTTACTATCGAACTTCGTAGGTCGGCAAGGATGTGTACTACTCCTAAGTGGTACGACAACTCTGTCTTGGAGATCATGTTGTTGGACAACGGTGAACCTACGAGCTATGGAGAAGCGATGATGGGCCCGCATTGCGACAAATCGTTGGAGGCCATGAAATCCGAGATAGGATCCATGTATGAAAACCAAGTGTAGACTTTGGTAGACTTGCTCGTTGGACGCCAGGTCGTTGAGTACAAATGGATCTTTAAAATGAAGACAGACACTGATGGTGAATGTCACTATTTGTAAAGCTCGACTTGTTGCAAAGATGTTTGTGACAAGTTCAAGGAGTTGACTACGATGAGACTTTCTCACTCGTAGTGGTGCTAAAGTCTGTTGGAATTATGTTAGCAGTTGCTGTGTTTTCAATTATGAAATCTGGCAGATGGATGTCAAAACATCGTTTCCTTAACGGTTTACTTGAGGAAAGGTTGTATGTGATACAACCAGAAGGTTTTGTCAGTCCTAAGGATGCTAAAAGGTGTGCAAGCTTCGATGATCCTTCCATGGACTGAAGCAAGCATCTCGGAGTTGGAATATACACTTTGATGAGGTGATCAAAGTTTTGATGTTTATACAAAGTTTACGAGAAACTTGTATTTGCAATAAAGTGAGTGGGAGCACTATTGAATTTCTGATAAGTATATGTGGATGACATATTGTTGATCAGAAATAATGTAGAATTTCTGGAAAGCATAAAACGGTTATTTGGAAAGTGATTTTCAAAGGAAGACCTGGATGAAGCTACCTAATTGTTGAGCATCAAAATCTATGGAGATAGATCAAGATGCTCGATGAGACTTTCAATGAGTGCGTACCTTGACAAGATTTTGAAAGAGTTCAAAATGGATCAGTCAGAGAAAGAGTTCTCGCCTCATTTGTAAGGTGTGAAAGTTGAGTGAGACTCAAAGCTCGACAATGGCAGAAAAAAGAGAAAGGACGAACGTCGTCCCCTATGCCTTAGCCATAGGCTCTATATTATGCCATGCTGTGTACCGCACCTGTGTGTGCCTTGCCATGAGTCCGTCAGGGGGTACAAGAGTGAACCAGGAGTGGATCAGTGGACAGCGGTCAAGATTATCCTCAGTAACTAAGAGACTGAGGAGATGTTTCTCGATTATGGAGGTGATAAAGAGTTCGTCGTAAGGAGTTACGTCGATACAAGCTTTAACACTAATCCGGATGACTCGTAGTAGCAATCTGGATACGTATAGTGGAGCAGCCATTTGGAATAGTACCAAGTGGAGTGTGGTAGCAGTGTTTATAGTATGACATAGGTATTTGCAGAGTGCACACGGATCTGAATGTTACAGACCCGTTGACTATAAGACCTCTCTCACATGCAAAGCATGATCGAACCCCAGAACTCATTGGGTGTTAGATTCATAACAATGCGAATCACATGGTGATGTGAACTAGATTATTGACTCTAGTGCAAGTGGGAGACTGTTGGAAATATGCCCTAGAGGCAATAATAAATTAGTTATTATCATATTTCCTTGTTCATGATAATTGTTTATTATCCATGCTATAATTGTATTGATCGGAGACTTAAATGCATGTGTGGATACATAGACAAAACCATGTCCCTAGTATGCCTCTAGTAGACTAGCTCGTTGATCAAAAGATGGTTAAGGTTTCCTAGCCATGGACATGAGATGTCATTTGATAACGGGATCACATCATTAGGAGAATGATGTGATGGACAAGACCCAAACTACAAACATAGCATATGATCGTGTCAGTTTATTGCTACTGTTTTCTGCATGACAAGTATATGTTCCTATGACCATGAGATCATGCAACTCACGGATATCGAAGGAGTGCCTTGTGTGTATCAAAAGTCGCAATGTAACTGGGTGACTATAAAGGTGCTCTACAGGTATCTCCGATGGTGTCTATTGAGTTGGCATGGATCGAGACTGGGATTTGTTACTCCGTGTGACGGAGAGGTATCTCAGGGCCCACTCGGTAATACAACATCACAATGAGCCTTGCAAGCAATGTGACTAATTGTTAGTTGCGGGATCTTGTATTATGGAACGAGTAAAGAGACTTGCCGGTAACGAGGTTGAACTAGGTATGCAGATACCGACGATCGAATCTCGGGGAAGTAACATACCGAAGAACAAAGGGAACGTTATACGGGATTAACTGAATCCTTGACATAGAGGTTCGACCGATAAAAGATCTTTGTAGAATATGTAGGAACCAATGTGGACTTCTAGGTCCCTCCATTGGTTATTGGCCGTAGAGGTGTCTCGGTCATGTCTACATAGTTCTCGAACCCGCAGGGTCTGCACACTTAAGGTTCGGTGACGTTTCGGTAGTGTAGAGTTATGTATGGTGGTGACCGAAGGTTGTTAGGAGTCCTGGATGAGATCCCGCACGTCACTAGGAGCTCCGGAATGGTCCGGAGGTAAAGATTCATATATAGGAAGTCCCAGTTTGGTCACCGGAAAAGTTTCGGGCTCATCGGTAGTGTACCGGGAGTGCCGGTAGTGTACCGGGAGACCTCCGGGAGGGGTATTTCGACCCGAGAGGGTCCATGGGCTGTGGAGAGTGATAACCAGCCCTTAGTGGGCTGGAGAAACAGCCACACCAAGGCCCATGGCGCAGGAGGCAAAAGTCCTAAAGGAAAAGGTGGAAAAAAAGGCTAAAAAGGAAGAGTCCTACTCCTACTAGGAGTGGAGGAGGAGTAGGACTCCTCCTCCTCTAGTTTGGCTGACTCCTATTGGAGTTTTTCCTTGCGCCAGCCCTCCTCTCTCTCCCTCCTTTATATACTGGTGGATTGGGTGCTGTTTGGACACAGTTTACGGCCACGTGCTACCCGTTTCATCGGTGCTCCTCTAGATCGGTTTTCTGCAACGCTTAGGTGAAGCCCTGCCGGAATTGCTCCACCACCATCACCGGAGCGCCGTCACGCTGCCGGTGAACTCTCTCTCCCCTCTACCTCCTCTTTCTGGATCAAGATGGTGGAGATCGTCATCAAGCTGCACGTGTGCTGAACACGGAGGTGCCGTCCGTTCGGCGCTAGATCGGAAGGACCGTGATCGAGATCGCGAGACAGTTCGTGATGAGATCGCGGAACAAATCGTGATGAGTTTGCGGGACAGATTGTGATCAAGATCGCGGGACGGATCATGATGAGTTCACGGGACGGATCGTGATTACATCACGGGATGGATCGTGATGAGATCGCGGGACGCTCGGCGATTTGGATCGCGAAGATGTTCGACTACACCAACCGCGTTTCTTAACGCTTCCCGCTTAGCGATCTACAAGGGTACGTAGATCCACTCTCCCTCTCGTAGATGCTCATCACCATGGATAGGTTTGCGTGTGCGTAGGAAATTTTTTGTTTCCCATGCGATGTTCCCCAACACTAACCACCATCCGCAGTCATATTAAACGCGGTCTACCACGGGCCTGCGTGGTAGTGGGTCGCCGTCCTTTTTAATGCAAGCATGCGGGAGGGGGGCGATCTCATCCACTTCCCTCTCCCATCCACCCCCGGCCCCAGCTCCTCATGTGTTCCTTCCTTCGTCGTCATCGTCGGCTGCTCCACGCGACGTCTCACGGGACTGGCTGTACATTTTGGTGCACCAAGCGCGCTGGCATTAGGAGTACTGCCAGCCACTGTCGTACGCGGATGTCAACCTGCCCCACGGGTGGCATCTGGATCCACAACACATCCTGGTGTTGGTGGTGCCATGGTCACAGCGGGCTCACGCCGAGGAGGTATGTAGGCACCACGAGCTACGCTGGCTTAGCGGTGGCCCCTTGCCAACGTGTCGAAGTCTCCCAATTGGGGAGGTCGGCTTTGCGTTCGATCACAAAGAGGAACGTCGCCGCGGTGTCTAGCACAACCACAACATCCCCCCGCCGCCCTAGAGGTCAAGCCATAGGAGGAGGAGCAGGCCACCTATCAGGCCACGTTGAAGACGGCCATGCAAAGATCCATCGAGGATACCTGGCGCAAGAAGGAGGAGGAGGCTACGTACCAGGCGAGGGTGGCGGAGGCTCTCGCCTGTCTCCTCCCGCTGTTTGGCGGCCCAATCATGTTGTTGTGTGCCCGTGTCGGTCTGGATATAGGACTGTTGTGTGCCGATTGGGTGTATAGTCCTGCTGCATGTGGGTGTAGTTTTTTTTAGAAAAGGAGGTTAATCCCCCGGCCTCTGCATCAATTGATGCATGAAGCCATCTTTATTAATTATTCCACTAAGGTCTGACAAGAACATACATCAAGCCACCCGAAGCCTCCACTCACACCTACAAACTTGATAATGTGGAGTGCTCTCACTCCCCATATCTATAACCGATGTCGTCGCTGATCCATCCATATAACGTATCGGAACGTACAACCGGTGCAGCAGACCTAAAGCGTACACCACATGCACACGTTTTAGAAGCCGCCATCATCATCGAACCGCCGTCCCATCTTCAAGAGAGAGATCCGCATCATCCTTGCTAGTCCTAGCCATCCGTCAATGCGACCACGGCGCCCAACGACTCCACCGCCCTGCGCTCGTCCATCCTAATGCGGAGACTCTGGAAGATCTGTCGTGCGTAGCACCTGCCAACCAGGCATGACACAGCGTAGCACCTGTCAGCCAGGCATGACTTGACATCTCCACCGAAGCTCCGTTCAAGATGAAGACGCTCCGCCTCTTGCCTCTGTCCTCTAGTGCTGCTTCATGAACGATGCTCCCAAAAGAGAAACGACACCATAATGCCGCCATCATCCGATCTGGAACACCAGATCCTAGGGTTTCCCCCGGAGAAGCACGAGTGGGTCGACAGAAGTTACACGACGATGCCTTCATCAAGGAAACGACACAGCACGCTGCCATCGCCTGCCAACGGCTTGGTTTTCACCGGCAACTCTATCTCCCCAACTCGCAGCCGAGACTAGATGACGACAGATCTAGAGTTTCCCCCAGAGCAGGCCGAAAGGAGTTACGCGACTTGCTATGACGATGCCTTCGACAAGGTAACGACACCAAAAGACGCCGCCATCGTCCACCATGACCGTAGTCGAGGATCAGTTTTCACCGGTAGTCTAGCCGCTCCAAACTCGTCACTGATACGTCTTCGACATATCTATAATTTTTGATTGTTCCATGCTATTATATTATCAACTATGGATGTTTTATATGCATGAATATGTTATTTTATATGATTTTTGGGACTAACTTATTAATCAAGTGCCCAGTGCCAGTTCCTGTTTTTTCCGTGTTTTTGACCTTTTTCAGATAGGAATATCAAACGGAGTCCAAATGGAATAAAAAATTCGCCATGATTTTTTTTGGAAAATATAAAAAATACCTAAAGAAAAAGATACCTGAGAGGTGGCCCGAGGAAGCCATCAGCCTGGGAGGCGCGGGCCCCCCTGGCCGCGGCTAGGGGGCTCGTGACCTCCTCGTGCCACCTCTTGACTTGTTCCCGACTCCAGATGGTCTTATAAATATGGAAACCCTCAAAAATAAATCAAGATAGCAAGTTCCGCCGCCGCAGACCTCTAGAGCCACCAAAAACCAATTGGGAGACCGTTCCGGCATCCTGCCGGAGGGGAATTCATCGCCGGAGGCCATCTTCATCAACACCATTGCCTCCCTTGCCTCTCCGATGATGCGTGAGTAGTTCACATCAGACCTTCGGGTCCATAGCTAGTAGCTAGATAGCTTCTTCTCTCTCTTTGATCTTCAATACAAAGTTCTCCACGATCTTCATGGTGATCTACCCGATGTAATTTTCTTTGCGGTGTGTTTGTTGAGATCCGATGAATTGTGGATTTATGATCAGATTATCTATGAATATTATTTGAGTCAATTCTGAATTCTTATATGCATGATTTCATATCCTTGTAAGTCTCTTCGAGTTATAGGTTTCGTTTGGCCAACTTAATCTATGATTCTTGCAATGGGAGAAGTGCTTGGTTTTGGGTTCATACCGTGTGGTGTCCTCACCTAGTGACAGAAGGGGTAGCGAGGCACGTATCGTGTTGTTGCCATCAAGGGTAAAAAGATGGTGTTTATATCATATTGCATGAATCTGTGCCTCTACATCATGTCATCTTGCTTAAAGCATTACTCCGTTTCTTATGAACTTAATACACTAGATGCATGCTGGATAGCGGTCGATGTGTGGAGTAATAGTAGTAGATGCAGAAAGTATCGGTCTACTTGTCTCGGATGTGATGCCTATATGTATGATCATTGCCTTAGATATCGTCATGACTTTGCGCTATTCTATCAATTGCTCAACAGTAATTTGTTCACCCACCGTAATACTTGCTATCATGAGAGAAGCCTCTAGTGAACACTATGGCCCCCGGGTCTATTTTACATATTGTATATTCAGATATAAACATAAAAACACCAAAAATACCTTGCTGCAATTTTATTTACTTATTTGTATTTACTCATTATCACTATCAGACCTCACCTTGCAAGTAATCGTGAAGGGATTGACAACCTCTTTATCGCGTTGGGTGCAAGTTTGTTTGTGTTTGTGTAGGTTCCTTGTTGCTCCATCTTGTTACTCCTATTGGATTGATACCTTGGTTCTCAAACTGAGGGAAATACTTACCGCTACCTTGCTGCATCACCCTTTCCTCTTCAAGGGAAAAACCAACGCAAGACAAGAATTCTACTATCAACTTGCCAATTTCTGGTGACGCTATAGAGAAGTAGCAGGAAGAATTTCTGGCGTCGTTGCCGGGGAGTATTCAAGTGAAGCATATCTACAAGTACCTACCACAAACCCATCTCTTGCATTTATATTATTTGCATCTCGTTTTCCTATCTCCCACTTCTAAAAAAACAAAAATTACAAAAATATTTGCCTTTCTTTATTTGCTCGTGTGCTTGTCTGCTTGCTAAATCACCATGTATGAAAACACTAAATTGTGTGATTTCTCTAATACTAATAACAATGATTTTATTAGTACTCCAATTGCTCCCGCCACTAGTGCGGAATCATATGAAATTAATGTTGCCTTGTTGAATCTTGTTATGAAAGAGCAATTTTCCGGCCTTCCAAGTGAAGATGCCGCATCCCATCTTAATACCTTTATTGAGTTATGTGATATGCAAAAGAAGAAAGATGTAGACAATGATATAATTAAATTGAAGCTATTTCCGTTCTCACTACAAGATAGAGCAAAAACTTGGTTTTCATATTTACCCAAAAATAGTATTGATTCATGGAACAAGTGTAAAGATGCTTTTATTTCCAAGTATTTTCCACCTGCTAAGATTATCTCTCTCCGTAATGATATTATGAATTCTATATCATGAACATGTTGCACAATCTTGGGAGATAATGAAATTGATGATTAGAAATTGTCCCGCTCATGGCCTAAGTCTTTGGATGATTATACAAATTTTCTATGCTGGTTTGAATTTTGCTTCTAGAAATATCTTGGATTCCGCTTATGGTGGAACTTTTATGGAAATCACACTAGGAGAATCTACAAAACTCTTAGATAATATCATGACAAATTATTCTGAATGGCACACCGAAAGGTCACCTACTAGTAAAAAAGTGCATGCTATAGAAGAAATCAATTCTTTGAGTGCTAAGATGGATGAATTAATGAAGATGTTTGCTAGTAAAAGTGTTCCTCTAGATTCAAATGATATGCCTTTATATTCCTTTATTGATAATAGCCATGAAATTTTTGATGTCAATTTCGTTGGTAGGAATAATTTTGGTAACAACAATGCTTATAGAGGTAACTTTAATCCTAGGCCTTTTCCTAGTAATCCCTCTAATAATTTTGGCGATTCCTACAACAATGCTCATGGAAATTATAATAAAATACCCTCTGATCTTGAGAGTACTATTAAGGAGTTTATTAATTCGCAAAAGATTTTCAATGCTTCATAGAAGAAAAACTGCTTAAATGTGATGACTTGGCTAGGACTGTTGATAGAATGTCTCTTGATATTGATGCTTTGAAATTAAGATGTGTTCCTCCCAAGATTAATATGGATGAAACTTTGAAAGCTATGCGTATTTCTATGAATGAGAGTAAAGAAAGAACCACCCAAATTCGTGCTAGACATGAATGGCTAAAAAAGGCGTGTTCTCGTGGTGAAAACCACGAAGATCTTAAAGTGCTTGATGTGACTCCTATTGAATCCTTGTTTTCTAATGTCAATCCTAATAATGATGGGGCTGGATGTTAATCCACTTTGGTTGAGAAACACCCCAAAGATTCAAAGTCTATTTATCTTGATGCTAAAAATACTAAAAGTGGAGTAGAGGATATCAAAACTTTGAATAGTGATGAAGCTACTACTTTTGATTTCAAGAAATTTAATTATGATAGCTGCTCTTTGATTGAATGTATTTCCTTGATGCAATCCATGTTAAACTCTCCACATGCTTATAGCCAAAATAATGCTTTTACTAAACATATCGTTGATGCTATGATGAAATCTCTTGAAGAGAAACTTGAGTTGGAAATATCTATTCCTAGAAAACTTCATGATGAGTGGGAACCTACTATAAAAATCAAGATTAAAAATTATGAATGCCATGCTTTGTGTGATTTGGGTGCTAGTGTTTCCACGATTCCAAAATCTTTATTTGATGTTCTAGGTTTCAATGAGATTGATGAGTGCTCTCTTAATTTGCATCTTGCGGATTCTACTATTAAGAAACCTATGGGAAGGATTAATGATGTTCTTATTATTTCAAATAGGAACTATGGGCCCGTAGATTTCATTGTGCTTGATATTGATTGCAATCCAACATGTCCCATTATTCTTGGTAGACCTTTTCTTAGGACTATTGGTGCTATTATTGATATGAAGGAAGGGAATATTAAATTTCAATTTCCATTAAAGAAGGGCATGGAACACTTCCCTAGAAAGAAAATAATATTGCCTTATGAATCCATTATGATAGCTACTTATGGTTTGAGCACTAAAGATGATAATAATTGATCCCATTGCCTTATGCCTAGCTAAGGGCGTTAAACGATAGCGCTTGTTGGGAGGCAACCCAATGAATAGATTTATTCTTGCTTTTTACTTTCTGTTTTGTTGAGTCAAAGCCATCATGATTCTGTTATGATTGTGTTTTTTATGTTTTAATTAGTGTTTGTGCCAAGGAGAACCTTTATGATTAGTTTTGGTGATAGTTGTTTAATCATGCTGGAAAAAGGCAGAAACTTTCTGCGCACGAAATTATTTTTTATTCCCATCCAGAAAGAGATTTTGAGTTTATTCTTTTTTCTGATGATTTATATGCAAACTTCCCTAATTTTCATAATTTTTTCAGAATTTTTGAGTTAGCAGAGGTTTTCTAAATATACAGATTGCTACAGACTGTTCTGTTTTTGACAGATTCTGTTTTTGTTGTGTTGATTGCTTATTTTGATGAAACTATGGTTAGTATCGGGGGGTACGAGCCGTGGAGAAGTGAGAATACAATAATATAACATCAATCTAAATGTAAATGAAGTTTACTACAGCACATGAAAATTTGGTGGTTTGTTTTCTTATGCTAATGCTATCACGAGTTTCTGTTTAAGTTTTGTGTTGTGAAGTTTTCAAGTTTTGGGTGATGTTCTTATGGACAATGGAATAAAGAGTGGTAAGAGCCTAATATTGGGGATGCCCAAGTCATCCCAAGCCAAATTCAAGGACACCAAAAAGCCTAAGCTTGGGGATGCCCCGGGAAGGCATCCCCTCTTTCGTCTTCAATCCATCGGTAACGTTACTTGGAGCTATATTTTTGTTCACCACATGATATGTGTTTTGCTTGGAGCGTCGTGTGTTATAGTAGTCTTTGCAATTTGTTTTATCACAATCATCCTTTCTGCACACCTTTTTAGAGATACATGCACTCATCTTGAATTTGTTAGAATACTCAATGATCTTCACTTATATCATTTTGAGAGTGATCTATCTAAAGTAACTTGGTAATTGGCGTGTGTTATGAAATTAGTCCTAAATATGATAGGCATCCAAAGAGGATATAATAAAAACTTTCATATTCAAGTGCATTGATTAGTAAGAGAAGTTTGATTCCTCATGATTAGTTTTGAGATATGGATATGGTAATATGAGAGTTATGTTAGTAGGGTGTTGTGAATCTAGAAATACTTGTGTTGAGGTTAGTGATTCCCGTAGCATGCACGTATGGTGAACCGCTATGTTAGGAAGTCGGAGCATAATGCATTTATTGATTGTCATCCTTTGTGTAGAGGTCGGGATCGCGCGATGGTTAACTCCTACCAACCCTTCCCCTAGGAGTATGCGTTTAGCACTTTGTTTAGATTACTAATAAAACTTTTGCAATAAGTATATGAGTTCTTCATGACTAATGTGAGTCCATGGTATAGATGCACTTTCACCTTTCACCATTGCTAGCCTCTCTAGTGCCGCGCAACTTTCGCCGGTGCACAAACCCACCATATATCTTCCTCAAAACAGCCACCATACCTACCTATTATGGCATTTTCATAGCCATTCCGAGATATATTGCCATGCAACTTTCACCATTCTGTCTCATGACATGTGCCATCACTTTCATTCATATAGAGTCATTATTGTTCTAAGTATCGAGTTGTAAGTAAATAAAAGTGTGATGATCATCATTATTAGAGCATTGTTCCATGTGAGGAAATAAAAGAGGCCAAAGATGCCCACCAAAAAAAGGAGTTCAAAGAGCCGAAACAAAAAAATGAGAGAAAAATAGAGAAGGGACAATGCTACTATTTTTTCCACACTTGTGCTTCAAAATAGCACCATGTTCTTCAAGATGGAGAGTCTCTTGTTTTTTCACTTTCATATGCTAGTGGAAATTTTCATTATGTAACTTGACTTGTATATTCCAATGATGGGCTTCCTCAAAATTGCCCTAAGTCTTCATGAGCAAGCAAGTTGGGTGCACACCCACTAGTTTTCATTTGTGAGCTTTCATACACTTATAGCTCTAGTACATCCGTTTCATGGCAATCCCTACTCATTCACATTGATATCTATTGATGGGCATCTTCATAGCCTATTGATACGCCGAGTCGATGTGACCATCTCCCTCCTTTTGCCTCACAACCTCCACCACACTCTATTCCACCTATAGTGCTATATCCATGGCTCACGCTCATATATTGCGTGAGAGTTGAAAGAGGTTTGACAAAGTAAGAGTGTGAAAACAATTACTTGGTCAATACCAAGGTTGTGCATGATTTAAATTCTTTGTGTGGTGATGATGGAGCATAGCCAGACTATATGATTTTGTAGGGATAACTTTCTTCGGCTTTGTTATTTCAAAAGTTTATGATCACTTTGCTATTATGCTTGAAGTATTATTGTTTTCATGTCAATATTGAACTATTGTTTTGAATCTTATGGATCTGAACATTCATGCCACAATAAAGAGATTACATGAAACAAATATGTTGGGTAGCATTCCACATCAAAAATTCATTCTTTATCACTTCCCTACTCGAGGACGAGTAGGAGTTAAGCTTGGGGATGCTTGATACGTCTCCGACATATCTATAATTTCTGATTGTTCCATGCTATTATATTATCAACTTTGGATGTTTTATATGCATGAATATGCTATTTTATATGATTTTTGGGACTAACTTATTAATCCACTGCCTAGTGCCAGTTCCTGTTTTTTTCGTGTTTTGGACCTTTTTCAGATAGGAATATCAAACGGAGTCAAAATGGAATAAAACTTTCGTCGTGATTTTTTGGAAAATATAAAAAATATCTAAAGAAAAAGATACCGGAGAGGCGGCCCGAGGAAGCCACGAGCCTGGGAGGCGCGGGCCCCCTGGCCGCGGCTAGGGGGCTCGTGACCTCCTCATGCCACCTCTTGACTTGTTCCCGACTCCAAATGGTCTTATAAATACGGAAACCCTCGAAAATAATTCAAGATAGCAATTTCCGCCGCCGCAGACCTCTAGAGCCACCAAAAACCAATCGGGAGACCGTTCCGGCATCCTGTCGGAGGGGAATTCATCGCCGGAGGCCATCTTCATCACCACCATTGCCTCCCTTGCCTCTCCGATGATGCGTGAGTAGTTCACATCAGACCTTCGGGTCCATACATTAGTAGAAAACAGACCTTTCGTCCCGAGCATTAGTCCCGGTCTAGTCACGAGCCGGTAAAAAAGAGGGTATTAGTCCCGGTTCGTGCTGGCCCAGGAGTGCGACCTTTAGTACCAGCTGGTGAGGGACCTTTAGTACCGGTTCATGTCATGAGCCAGTACTAAAGGGGCGTGGCAGGCTTTTGGCCAGACTAGGGCCCCGCGTGCACCTTTAGTACCGGCTCGTGACACCAGCCGGTACTAAAGGGCAACCGTTAGTACCGGCCGGTGACACCAGCCGGTACTAAAGACTTCCACGCAGCAGGTGTCAAATGTTTAGTCCCACAAATGTTTAGACACCAGCCGGTACTAAAGGGCTATTTTTATGTTATTTCTTTACTATTTTTCCTGCTATTTAATATTACTTCGTTTTAACATTATATTCAATTTGGTAATTTTTAGGTTACTTTAAATGGTTGTTTAAATAAAAACAGATGAAATTATGATATCCCTTTGTAATAGATGAGTTTTCGTCCGAAACCCTCATACTTCTTATGAGATTGTCCAATTTGTACACGAAGTGCATCCGGTTTTTGCCGTAACCCTCTCAAGTCTCTAGAAGTTGCTACGTGGGTACTAACTCAAGAATATTAGTGTTACTAAATAATTATTCAAGAATATTAGTGCTGCTAAATAATTATTTCAGTCTTTTGAATTTTGGTCAAATCTGGTCAAACTATGGTCAAACTTTGGTCAAACTACTTATTCAAGAAATATTAGTGTTCTATTTAATAATGAGGGGTGATTATGGTCAAACTATGGTCATGCTCAAGTTCAACTCCTAAGGGTTAATAGGATTGACAGCTTACTATTGTTAGGAAAACAACAATTGCAGACTTGACAACAAGGGGGAATAGAACTCGAAAGTTAAGCATGCTCCGGCTAGAGTAGTGAGAGGATGGGTGACCGGTCAAGAAGTTAGACGATTTGGAATGATGAGGGGTGATTATAGATTAGAAATCAAATTGATCAGTGATGAGGGGTAGTTAAAGATTAAATTCAAATAATTTAGAAATTTGAAAATCAAACAAAATTTTTTTCCAAAAAAAGGAAAAAAAAGGAAAAAAATTCTTTAGTACCGGTTGGTGATAAGGTCTTCCACCACCAGTCCATGCAGGCAGCCACGTGGAGGGCCTTTAGTACCGGTCCGTGGTCCAACCGGTACTAAAGGTCTGGACCTTTAGTCCCGACACGTTAGTACCGGTTGGGGAACCGGTACTAAAGGTCCATCCGGCCCGGGACTATAGGCCTGTTCTGCACTAGTGATAGCTAGTAGCTAGATGGCTTCTTCTCTCTCTTTGATCTTCAATACAAAGTTCTCCATGACCTTCATGGTGATCTACCCGATGTAATCTTCTTTTGCGGTGTGTTTGTTGAGATCCGATGAATTGTGGATTTATGATCAGATTATATATGAATATTATTTGAGTCAATTCTGAATTCTTATATGCATGATTTCATATCCTTGTAAGTCTCTTCGAGTTATAGGTTTCGTTTGGCCAACTTAATCTATGATTCTTGCAATGGGAGAAGTGCTTGGTTTTGGGTTCATACCGTGCGGTGTCCTCACCTAGTGACAGAAGGGCTAGCGAGGCACATATCGTGTTGTTGCCATCAAGGGTAAAAAGATGGGGTTTATATCATATTGCATGAATCTATCCCTCTACATCATGTCATCTTGCTTAAAGCATTACTCCGTTTCTTATGAACTTAATACACTAGATGCATGCTGGATAGCGGTCGATGTGTGGAGTAATAGTAGTAGATGCAGAAAGTATCGGTCTACTTGTCTCGGACGTGATGCCTATATGTATGATCATTGCCTTAGATATCGTCATGACTTCGCACTATTCTATCAATTGCTCAACAGTAATTTGTTCGCCCACCGTAATACTTGCTATCATGAGAGAAGCCTCTAGTGAACACTATGGCCCCCGGGTCTATTTTACATATTATATATTCAGATCTAAACATAAAAACACCAAAAATACCTTGCTGCAATTTTATTTACTTATTTATATTTAATCATTATCACTATCAGATCTCACCTTGCAAGTAATCGTGAAGGGATTGACAACCTCTTTATCGCGTTGGGTGCAAGTTTGTTTGTGTTTGTGCAGGTTCCTTGTTGCTCCATCTTGTTACTCCTACTGGATTGATACCTTGGTTCTCAAACTGAGATAAATACTTACGGCTACCTTGCTGCATCACCCTTTCCTCTTCAAGGGAAAAACCAACGCAAGACAAGAATTATGTTATCAACTTGCCAATTTCTGGTGACATTGTAGAGAAGTAGCAGTCACCGGACAGATCTGAAGCCAGATCCGCCATCGCCTCCTGGCCGGCCACCACCAACAGGCCAGCGCGCAGCAGAGCGACCGTCACCGTGGCACCACAAGACGGGCAGAACCCTAACTTGGATGCCTGACCTAGGGCAGCCCCCAGATCCAAGCCGCCAAGTATGGGATCGCCTAGGCCACACCGTCGCCATGCGTCGGGCGCCCGCAGTGCCAGACCATCCGGATCGCGATGCTTTGCCCATCCCGTGGCGCTGGCTGCCGCCGTCCGCAGCTCCTCTGCCATGCACGGAGCGCTCGCACGCCCGCGCCACCACAGGGGGATCGGTGCCCCACTGCCACCTTCCTCGGGGCAGCCTGGCCTTTGCCAGGGAGTCCCCTCCGGCGGCGGCGAGACTAGGAGGGGAGGGGGAGGAGTCGCGGCGGCTAGGGTATTTTCTCCCCGCCGCCAGGTTGTTCTTGAAATATCTGTGTCTCCCCGACACTCATATAGGGTGTGGCTATCTCATATATATATTGAGGGGTACCAAGAGGTAAAATATAAGTCATATACAGCTGTACGTATATAAGTCTAACACCCTCCCTCAATCTTAACTATGGCCTGAAGTACAAAGCAAGTTAAGATTGCGCCTACAACCTACAAACTACGGCTGTGGAAGAGGTTTTGTGAAGATGTCAGCAAGTTGATCTTTGGAGGAGATAAACTTGATACGAAGTAGCTTCTGTGCAACGCGTTCCCTGACAAAATGATAGTCAACTTCAATGTGTTTCGTTCGGGCATGAAATACCGGGTTAGACGAAAGGTATGTAGCACCGATGTTGTCACACCAAAGAACTGGAGGCTGATCTGGAGAAACACTCAACTCCTTCAGCAAAGAATGTACCCAGATGAGCTCGGCGGTGGCATTTGCAACTGCTTTATATTCGGCTTCAGTACTGCTGCGAGACACTGTAGCTTGCTTGCGAGCATTCTAGGCGATCAAGTTAGGACCAAAGAATATTGCATAGCCCCCCGTTGATCGCCTATCATCGGGACAACCAGCCCAAACTACATCAAAGAAGGCGGAGAGCTATCGGGACGGGGCGGGCTGAAGAAGCAAACCATATGAGGCAATGAGACTTATGTAACGCAGGATACGCTTCACAGCCGACCAATGAGATGTCCGGGGAGCATGAAGATACTGACAGACATGGTTGACTGCATAAGAGACATCAGGCCTGGTGATAGTGAGATACTGTAGACCACCAACAATACTACTGTACTCAGTCGCATCATCCGGTGAAAGCGGATCTCCATCAAGGGCAAACAACCGATGAGTAGCAGACATCGGAGTGGGAGCAGGCTTACAGTTTAACATACCCGCCCTGCGTAGCAGATCCAAAGAATACTTCTTCTGAGTGAGAGTTAACCCAGCAGAAGACCGTGAGACCTCCAGACCAAGGAAGTAATGCAGGGCACCCAAGTCCTTGACAGCAAAATCACCACTCAGTGCAGACACAAGGCGATCAGCCGCAGCATCAAAGGAACTGACAAGTATGATATCATCGACATAAACCAGCAGGTACATCGTGACCTCAGGGCGCTGAAGAAGAAACAGGGACGTGTTAGCAGTGGAGGGAACAAACCCAAGAGCCTAAAGCACAGAACCCAGTCACGCATGCCATGCCCGATGAGCTTGTTTAAGTCCATACAGAGCTTTGACCGGGTGACAAAGATGATGAGGATGTGCTGGATCAACAAAACCTGGAGGCTGACGCATATAGACCTCCTCCTCAAGAACTCCATGCAGAAATGCATTCTACACATCAAGTTGACGAAGGAACCAGCCACGAGTAACAACTAGAGAGAGCAGCAAGCGAATGGTAGTGGGCTTCATAACTGGACTGAAAGTGTCTTCATAGTCAAGTCCATACCTTTGCTTGAAACCCTTCGCAACCAGTCGTGCCTTGTATCATTCAATGGACCCATCAGCATGCTTCTTCACCTTGAAGACCCACTTGGAATCAATGATATTGACACCAGAGACAGGAGGAACAAGTCGCCACGTGTCATTCTTCAACAAGGCCTGAAATTCCTGCTCCATCGCAGTACGCCAGTGAGGGATACCAAGAGCAGCCTCAAAATGACGGGACTCAGTTGTGGGATCAGAAACCGCATGTGCCACACAGGTAGCGATCCATGCAACAGTCCCATCAGTGTGCTCCTTGGGCCGGAAGATCCCAGTGTGACTACGTGTGCGTGGACGAGGGGCTGCAGCAGCAAGCGGTGCCGGCTCCGGTGATGGAGAAGATGCGGTCGACACAGGGGTAGCCAGCGAAGGAGCAGCCGGCTCCGATGTAGCCGGCCGAGGAGTGGCCGGCTCCGATGTAGCCGGTGGAGGAGCAGCCTGTTCCGACGTAGCCGATCGAGGTGTAGCCGGTGCCGACGTAGTCGGCCGAGGTGCAGCCGGTTCCACCGTACCCGGGCGAGGAGCTGTGGGCGCTGATGCAGCTGGCACCGGGGTAGCCGGCCGAGGTGTAGCTGGCTCCGTCGTACCCGGCCGAGGTGCAGCCGGCACAGGAGTAGTTGGTGTTGACCCGGATGACTGCTCATCGCCATCGTTCGAAGCTTGATCAAGGAGCTCAAGGCGAGCACCGTGTCCGATACCTGCAACATGATTAGGAAGCAGTGCAGGAGCATGTGCAACATCTTCAAATTGATCAGGCAGAGATACAGTGGAATGCACAGCCGGTGTGGGAGTGGTAGAGTTGAGCGGAAGTGCAGCAAAGGGAAACATGTTCTCATCAAACACAACATCACGGGATATGTAAACACGATTCGTGGGCACATGGAGACACTTATACCCTTTATGAAGAGAACTATACCCAAGGAAGACACACTTTTTCGATCGAAACTCTAGCTTGTGTTTGTTATATGGACGGAGATGAGGCCAACAAGCACACCCAAACACCTTAAGAAAGGTGTAGTCTGGGAGCTCATGAAGCAAGAGTTCAAGAGGAGTTTTCATTTTCAGAAGTCGTGAAGGAAGACTATTTATCAAAAAACAGACAGTGGAAAAGGCATCACTCCAGAACCGAAAAGGAACGGAGGCATGAGCAAGTAAGGTAAGGCCAGTTTCTACAAGATGACGATGCTTACGTTCAGCGGTGCCATTCTGTTGATGTGTATGAGGACATGACACACGGTGTGAGATCCCAAGCTTGTTAAAGAACGTATTGAGTTTGTGATATTCACCCCCCCAATCGGATTGAACATGAAGAATTTTATGCTTGAGGAGAGGCTCAACATGTGCTTGAAACTGAATGAAAACATCAAACACATTAGATTTTCACTTAATAAGATAAAGCCAAGTAAACCGACTATAAGCATCAATAAAACTCACATAATAATTATGTCCACTAACAGATGTTTGGGCATGGCCCCATACATCAGAGAAAACAAGCTCAAGAGGGTATGTGACGACACGACTCGATTCTGAAAAAGGAAGCTGATGACTCTTGCCTTGCTGACAAGCATCACAAATGGTTTCAACACTCTTATTAACTACAATAGGAAGCTCACGACGATGCAGAACATGACGAACTATGGGGGCAGCAGGGTGACCAAGACGCGCATGCCAGTGTGGAGATGACAAACGAACCCCGCTGAATACCTGAGGAGCATACTCTGCAAGAAGTGGGGGTGGTGCGTCAAGTGCGTACAGGCCATGGCGAAGACGACCGCTAAGCAGAATGGCCCTCGTGTCTCGGTCCTTGATAAAAAAATGAAAAGGATGAAACTTAGCAAGGACATTATTATCACGAGTAAGTTTGGGAATAGACAACAAACTACGTGTAGTTGCGAAGATGCAGTCGCTTAGAGTTGCGTGCAAGGAGTGAGGCCTGACCAACATGAGAGATGTGCATACCTGCTCCGTTGGCGGTGTGAACCTGATCATGACCACGATATGGCTCCTGGGTGGAGAGCTTCCCCATCTCACTCGTCAGGTGATTGGTAGCTCCCGTGTCCATGTATCACGTTGGGTCAATGGAGTAGGATGGAGTGTGCCCGTGCTCATGGCCCGCCGTTACAGCGGCGGCCTGCTTGTCATTGCCCTTACCATTGTTACCAATGCCGAGGAAGTCCTGCTTGAAGCGGCAATGACATCGAGAGGCGATGTGCCCGTCTATGCCGCATAGCTGGCACGCCTGCTGGGCACCACAGGAAGGACAGCAAGCGCGGGGCCGGCCACCACCCGTGAGGGAGGGTGCAGCAGCCCTTGGAGCTGTCTGAGACGAGGACACCAGTTTGCCACCAGCCGGGGACGCCTTAGGAGGTTTGCTGCGAGTCGTGGCGTTGGCGGAGACGAAGCCAGGAGAGGCACGACGCGCCTTGATGCGTTGTTCGCGACCGAGTAGGCGCGCATACAGCTCACGAGGCTGAAGCGAGGCGTCACGACCATGGACGTTCTCAATGAGATTGTCATAGTCGTCATCGAGGCCGTTCAGGACATGTGTGGTGAAGTCCTCAGGAAGAAGCGGCTGACCAATGGAGGCCAGCGTGTCGGTGAGGCTCGTCATTTTGTGAAGTAGTCCGTGATGCTGAGGTCACGCAGCTTGGTCTCGCCCAACTCAGTGCGAATAGCGTGAGCACACGCCTGGGACAGGGAGGCGAAATTGGTATGAAGCGCCGTTCAGGCCTCTCGGGACGTGGCGGCGAAGAGGACCAGCGACGAGACACTCGGTGTGAGTGACGATTGGAGAGCTGAGAGGATAGCCTGATTCTCGGCCACCCATGCATGATGCGCCGGATGATACGTTGGTGGGCACGGGAAAGAGCCATCAACATACCCCTCCAAGTAACGACTCCGAAGGAGAGGCAGCACCTAGGCACGCCAGGACAAGTAGTTGTTGGGCGTGAGCTTCACCGGCAGGAGGTGCGAAAAGTAGAAGGGCGAAGACGCTGCAGCATGATCAACAGTAGCTGATGGATGGGGCGCATAGAGACCCATCTCCCGCGAGGAGGCAGGGGCGGTTGCACCATCGAACGCCGACGATGGGTAGGCGCCGGGGTAGTCGGCTGGAGCGCCGGGGTAGCCGGCTGGTACGTAGCCGGCCGGTGCGCAGCCGGCACCGATGTAACCGGCCGAGGTGCCGCCGACTCCTCCGTAGCCAGCCGAAGGGTAGCCGGACGCAACTCCATAATAGGGTTGCGGAGGCGGCACGACGTAAGTCGATGAAGAGTGACCCGCCAATCAGGCAGATGGCGGCGGCGGAACACCGTAGGGTTGTGGAGGCGGCGCACCATAGATCGGTGCAGATGAGGCGCCATAAGCGGGCGCGGGCGCAGGACCACCACTGGGTGGCGGCACATCCACGCCGGCCGAGAGTGATGAGCCATCAGCGGGAGCCGGCGGCTGCAGATCGCCATGCATGCCAGGCCCCGACGCGGGTGGGGGCACCGATCCGATCGGGGACCCCGGAGGGGCACCACCAGGGGAGCGGGTCTGCCACCATGACGCAAGGAGCCGAGAGGCGAGGAACGGCGTGGCAGAGGCCAGTACGGCGTCGGCGTTGGAGGTCGGCGCAACGGCGGCGGCAGAAGCCGGCACGATGGCGGCGGGGGCAGCAGAAGCCATCGTAACCTAAACTGATACCATATAGGGTGTGGTTACCGGACTGGGTGGGATCTGAGTCTTCCACGTGCCGGTTCTCATAGCCACCTCCTCCCCCGCCTCCATCGTGGATGGCCCAAATGATGGCGCAAATGCAGTGGTTTCTTGCCTTTGACTCATTTTACTTAATGGTTTCTTGTCTTTGACTCGTATTACTTAGTGGTTTCTTGTATTTGACTCGTTTTACTTGGGTAGACCACCTTCAAAGTTTACACGAATCTTAGGGTATTCTCCGACATTTATAATCAACTAATTTTGATCCTTTTTTTGTTTGATAAATGATACTTTATCTAATTATTTATGAGAAGCAACATCGTCGCCTCGCCGGACATGGTTTAATTTCCTCCCAAAATCGTCGCCTTGCCTTGCCGATAAATAATTAGATATGTAAACATTTTTGGGTGCGTGTGTGTACGTACCCAACGAAAATTCCACAATGATTTTCCAAGTAATAAATGAAGCAAGGTCACCATGCATGCTTCATTGGAGTCTGGAGACATTCTTGGGTGTAGCCTGCCGCTCCATCAAATCCAACGGAGGCAGGACATGTACGTACACAGGAAAGGGAAGGCAGGGCGCGGCCGAGGCACGGTTGGTTGATTGCAACTTGCAAACGGCTACTTTGAGCTCTATGAGGCCCGGGCACACGGTTGCTGTCTTCTTCACGGGGAGGCTTGTCATCGCGACGGGGTCAGGTCTCTCAAGTCTGAACACCTGCGCTGCGTGGCCGGCCGGCCAGTAGACTCCTGTTCCTGTGTAGTGCGTCGATCGCCGCTCCGCTTGGTCCCTCCTTGCATGCATGCATGCACGCCGCCCCGCTCCCCTCCCTTGCCGTCGCATCCGCGAGCACGCACGGACAAGCCGGGGCCGGGCTTCCTCCTTCCAGCACCAACGAGGCGCCACAGCGGTGCTGCTTGCGCTTGGCTGCGTCGCGTGGCCTCCAGCTCTATGCCGGCCGGGTATCGTATCAGGCAAGGCAACCAATCAATCAAGAAAACACACAAGCAATGCAAGAAGCAGAGCACCGAGGATGGGATGGGGGTCTCTGCGGGCTCTGGCGAATGGCGATCATGTGATTTGGAGATGGAGAGAGAGAGAGCAAAAAGC
Organism: Hordeum marinum; assembly: GCA_022496015.1. Taxonomy (NCBI): domain Eukaryota; kingdom Viridiplantae; phylum Streptophyta; class Magnoliopsida; order Poales; family Poaceae; genus Hordeum; species Hordeum marinum. Next base: position 23,860,098 of record CM039673.1, on the reverse strand, counting down.
AGGCCGAGATTCGAGGAAAATGTGTGTGTGTGGAGAGAGCGAGCGAGAGAGGGAGAAGGGCTGACCTTGTTTGCCGGTTTGAGACAGGCAAGGGCTCTCTCTCTCTACCGCTCCGGTAAACAGGCGTACCACCTACCATCTCTCTCTACCAGGAGTAGTGCGTGCCCACTCTTTGACGGGTGTGCGTGTGTGTGTTGACCCCCTCTGTCCTGTATCACGGGTGTGCATATGGATAAGTGTTTGTTTATTTTCTCCTTTGACTGATTGCGTCACAAGATTGGACTGGAAAAATGAGATATAAAAATGCCACAGATTAGATTATATGATGAATGAAAACAATAAAACTACGTATTTTCAAAACTAACCCAAGTTATTTTGCCTTTTCACTAGGAAAACGTTTGTGACCGAAGCGCCGGACGTGCGCACCTTGCGATCGCTCTCCACCAGGCGTCGTGCATGCCACTAGAGAACTCCTCTTTCAAATCTTTTTTTTCTTATTATTATCTTCTTCTCCCGCCACGACGCAGAGCAACCGCTCCCTTTCCTCCATCTCCGTCACCGCGCGGAGCACACCGACATGACGAGCCTTTTTTGATGCTATGACAAGCCATGGTAGGAGCGGGAAAGACGCTAAGGATAGAGAGGTCGCGAGGCGGGGGAGTTGCAAGAGGCCACGCGTGGCGCTGGTGCCCGACAAGGGCACACAATACTGGGGTGATGCTTAAACCGTTCATACGAAAGCTTCCACCGTTTGATTCGAAGGCTTCAAATGGTGACATATAAAGCTTCAACCCGAGACACCGTGCAGTTGAAAAGCTACAATCATTCTGGAAAAAGATTCAATTAGAAGACTAATTTTTGAAGGTGGCGCATTGGGCAAACTCGAAAGCTGCAACCGGATATGAGAAAAGTTTCAACCGGCGGTGAAAAAAGTTTCAACCACAGATGACAGAAGCCATGGATGACAAAGTAAAGCTACAACCGGCTCCGTTGTTTGCTACAGTCGGCTCTATTGTTTGCTACATACAAAGGATGGGCGAGCATGGTGATCCCGCATGGAACTTTTTTTTTGCTACAATCAACTCGTTTATTGCTATGGCCGGCTTCGACTTTTGCTACAAACATGGGCCGGTGAGCGTGGTGAGCGTGGGTGGCTAGGACAGACGAACGGCGATGAGGGCGGCAAACGTCAATGAGGATGGCCGACGAGGGACGGCCATCGGAGAGTGTGTGGGGCCAACGAGATGAAAGAGACTAAGATGCCGGGAAAATCTTTCGTACACACGTGTGAGGAAGACAAAGATATCCGGCGATTACAATCCACCAGATCACATGATTGTGGGCCGATCGAACCAAATTTAAGCCGGCGTGGCGGCCCCTAGCCCCCGTCTTTTCATTATTAAGCCTTCAAAGGTGACTAATCTATAGTACTCACTACAATTCTAGAAAGTTTACATTATTCTCTTTTACATTACATTATTTAGACACTGATTTTCTTTAAAAAAGGGAAATAAAAGCCAAAGATTAGACAAATAAAAAAGTACGGTGTACTGGAGAGCAGGCACCGACCCATTAGCCAAAGATAATTTGCTGCGAGTCGCCACCACGATTCGTACCTTATGAGCAGTCACCTTCATAGTTCACACTACCTAGGAGATGATGCGTTTGTCGTCCAATGACCTACTCCTTGCGTCCGCAAATGTGTGAAGTTTCTCCTCCAGGGAGTATAGAGTTTTATAGGACGAGTAAAGAAGTAAAAACACACACGCGGAAATACAGGCCTAGAAGTAGTAAGATTCATAAGTCCCAATATCTTTGCGGATAATATCTACATGAACCATTGTGAACAACCCTCGTGAAAATAGTCGAAGATGAAAAGAAATAGAAAACACTAAACCCGCACTTGCATATTATATTTTTGTAGTTGTGGTCGTGGGAATGTGCAATTTATTCACACAGAAAATACGGACTAGATGTTTTGTTGCCCAAACAAACAAGAAAAGGTGCACACGTCATCAGAGAGGACCATGCATGCCCGCTCTCCCTCCAATCCCGTCCATCCCGGATCGGAGGTGGGTCGGGTTGCACGTGCGTTGGATTGTTGGTGATGGTGACCACCATCTTGCTTCACCAAAGTCCTAATGCGGGTTTTGTTTGATACACATGAGAGACTCAATGTAGCTGTTCAAAAGTCTACTTGAGCTCTCAATTACTCCCTCCGTTCCTAAATATAAGATCTTTTAGAGATTTCACTATGAACTATATACATATGTATATGGACATATTTTAGAGTGTAGATTCACTCATTTTGTTTCGTATATAGTCTATAGTGAAATCTCTAAAATGTCTTATATTTAGAAACGTAGGAAGAATTGGCAGCACCGTCTTATATATGGTGGGTGACTTCGTTCCTACAGTGCCAGATGTGCAAAAACTTCATGAGGAAGAACAAACGTTTTGTCTCTATACATTTATCTAGTACGTGGAGAAGCATTCAGAGCCAATGTTTTGGACCCTCTCGAGTTCCGGTAGCGCCATGCTCCCTCACATCTTCCCACATAGCTCCGAGTATTGGACACATGCATGGAGACGACACACGAGAGCCATCCCCATGTAAACAGCACAAAAGAGCACATATGCTAGTGTTTTCAAGTTTTCTCTTACATTTATTTTCCATAGTGGGTACATAATCCGCCGTGAGTAGCTGCCCCAAAGATTTGTTCCTTACGAGGGGCAAGGCATCTACACAATTCCTTGGCCCTCCGAGACAATCGTGGTTGTCGTGCGGTTACCTACTTGTGGCCCACGTAGATGTCCGAAGTTTCTCCTCCTCGAGTGAGCATATATAGAGTTTGAAAAAACGGCTAGAGAAGTTGGTAATCAAAATGCACATTCGAAAAATATGGGCCTAGAACTAGTAAGATCCAAAAGTTTTAGTAAGTACGTACTCCAGTAAAAAAAAGTTTTTGAAAAAAAAAAGATGTACTCCATGATGAACCCGGGCTGTTCCCATGATTTGAAATGAAATCCTACCGAAGCAGCACAAGGAAAAAAGAAATTTCGGTTTGAAGGAGGTGGTGAAACAAACAGAGGCCTACATGTACGTACGTGCCCGTCTACCCCTTGTGTGTAGGCCTAGCCCTGGCCCACCGCAAAGACCGGGCTGTGATTGAAGGGTAATACGCTGGGGGGTCGATACGTGGCGAGAGTGTGGCCGACGCCCCACCCGCACAGCGCGGCACCAATCCACCCCCAAAGCCAGCCAGCGGAGCGACAGCGTCAGACCAGTCGTCTCCTCGTGTTCTCCCTTTGCTAGGGTTTTGCGGCGAAGGAGGAGAGGGGTCGATGGCGCCGTCAGAGGGACCCGGCGGCGACTCAGCGGCGGAGGAGGGGCTGACCGGGGTCACCCGCTCCTCCCGATCCGGCCCGACGACCACGCGCGACTTCGGCGACAGGCCCGCCGCGGCGACGAGGGCGGGCGAGTGCGACGCGGACGGCGTCGAGGAGGAGGAGGGGGTCGTTGCGAGGCGCGGCTACTACCCCAACCCCGCTCCCCGCCGCTCTACACCGGCGGCTGGAGGAGGAGGTCGTTGCGAGGCGCCGAGGTGCGGGTGCTACGGCGACACGCCTCCCCGACACCCTCGACCCTTCGGCGAGGGCACGTCCGCAGCCGGCGCCGAGGCGGCCGTGCTGACGTGCGGGTGCTACGGCAGCGCGCCTCCCCGACGCCCTCGACCCTTCGGCGAGGGCACGTCCGCAACCGGCGCCGAGGCGGCCGTGCTGACGTGCGGGTGCTACCGCGACACGCCTCCCCGACTCCTGGTCGGCGCCAACTCCACGCGACTCGGCCACAAGGGCGGGGTCGCGAGGTGCATCCCGACGCTGGTGCGGCCAGGGAGCGACCAGAGGGACTCCTACTCCTACGACGGCACTTCCGAGCCCCATGCGCCCACCGCGGATCTGCACGCAAATGTATATATGTGGCACTCTTTCTCCTCCTGTTCATATCTCGTTGTAACTGCATTGCCTCCTCGTTATATGGGTTTTGGAACATCAGTCAGTTGCAGCTTCGTTTAGTACAACACTGTGTTCAGTTTTAGCCTGATTTCCTTAGTTCTAGGAAGGTCTGTATTTGAGCTAGTCTAGCTAGATAGTTGCTCTAGGTAGTGCGCAGTCACATGTGTACATGTTCTCTTAAACAGGTCCAACTGTTGAGTGTAAAAAGCGCTGATCCTGATGGTCGTATTCCGAAGGCAGACATTGAAGGTTATTCAGGTATGCTATTTTCTGATGAAAGCTTCTTTCACGTAATCTACTACTTCTTGCTTGTAGAAACTTAAATAGTGAACTGAATTTTAACGAGGTCTCTTCCTAGCTAGATTTGGTTGATTTTTGCTATTTGTTGTTGACTTGCTGTGTAGTTGTGTGTTCATGTTGAATCAAATGGAACCCAAGCAGCCTCTAATGATCATTTTTTTCTTAACAAAGCTTCTGTGGCCAAGGGTGGCAAGTGCGAGTCTGTTGCAGCTTCAGGATTAGATTGCACTGATATTCCAAATACACAGATAAGAACGGTATTTTTCAACAGCAAATAATGCTGATTGGACTTTTTTGGTTGCTCCTATCTGCCTTGTAGTGTTTTACTCCTGTTCTTTTCAGGTTACTGCAAATTGCCTCTTAGCCTCTACACAAACCGTCCCACATTACTACTTGACAGTTGACACACGCGTCGACAAACTTATCAAGTATGTTTCAGGCCTCATGTTGAAAGGCATGCAATTGACCGTTTCAGTACTGAACTTTTGTGTAGAGAAGAGCTCTTCATTTTGTTGTGATACAGGTTGCGAGGGGAACTGAACCCATTGCAGGAAGCATCCGGTGGAAAGAAGATATCTAAAGATCTTGTTATAAAGGTAATCACCGGTTCTTATACGTATGTTGTTGTGTTTTAAGTAGCTCATGTGGAAGGGTTGCCAAAGGGATTAAAGTTGGCGGGGTATACATTTTCTGCCCAAAGAACGTATAGCCATCTACGTATTGTTTCTTTCTCTTTTCTAACTCATTACTTGTGTTGCAGGATGCAGACAAGAAAAGACTTGGTACACTCTGTGAGGAGGTGAAGCAGTTGGCTCAAAGAGCAAGGGATAAGAGCTTAAAACCACAAGATTACGAGGTAGCAAGGGATATCAGGCATAGTATATGATAAGTATGAAATCAATATCAATTTTCATTGACACTTTTCATTCTCTGTTTCAGGGTGGCACGTTCACACAATCGAACCTTGGAGGTCCTTTTGGAATTAGACAGTTCCCTGCTATCCTAAATCTTCCTCAGTCAGCAATCTTGGCCATTGGTTCTGGTAAGAACCCGTGTTCCCTTCCGGCATGTATTGCTAATACGTTGGCCATATAAAAATGCTGTTGCTACTTAATTTGCACCGTGTAGAAGTAACAGATCAGTTTGGCTTTTGTCACTGTTTTTCCGTTGTTCTAGAAAACATAGTCTTGTCAAGCTTGTACTGGAATCTGCTATTGGAAGCCCAGTACGTCGAAACAGACATACTGCTTGATCACCTTCTCATTATTACCCGCATTCTTCGAAGCAAACTAGCTTTGTCTTGAGATTAAATTTTCATATATTTATTTATTATATTCTCATGACCATTTTCTGTCATTAGGTGGACACGATGATAAGAATGTGATGATTCCTACTCAGGTGATTTTGGCGAATATGTTCTGCTCAAATTTATAATAATTATGTTTTTTTTCTTATTTCAAAGGCAGGCATATTGTGGTTGTCTGAACTCCAATATCATCATATTAATGTTGTAAATTGTGGTTCAGCTGAGTCTAATTTAGTTTTTCAGTGTTATTTTGCAATTATCTTTCTCTTTTCTAACTCTTTATTTGTGCTGAGAAGGGACTTGGTACAATTGGTGAGGAGGTGAAACAGTTGGCTCAAAGAGCAAGGGATAACAAGTTAAAACCACAAGATTACGAGGTATGTGTTACATAGTGGTTATGTCAAATCCATTTTGTTAAGTGTTCACTAAGTTTTTTTTCCCCTTCAATGTAGGGTTTCGGTCCGAGTGACAAGAGTATACTTGATGCAGTTGACCCAAGGTTTTGTTGTGATACATGCTTCAGTCTGCAGTCCATTTATTATAGAATTATTGATAATATTTCTTCTTTTTGCAGCGAGTTATCGGAGTTTGTTGATGGGTCTTTCGTATGCAGTGACAGAGGAGGCCCTCCTCAGTGTAAAAAAATGACACCAAAGCATCACTACCTAGTGAAGGTATTGTTGGCACCAATCATGTGAAAGCTTTTGAACTACTCCCTCTGTTCCTAAATATAAGTCTTTTTAGACATTCCTATAGGGGACTACATACGGAGCAAAATGAGTGAATCTACACTCTAAAATATGTCTATATACATCCATATGTAGTCCAATAGTGGAATCTCTAAAATGACTTATATTTAGGAACAAAGGGAGTACTTGTTATGTTTTTACATTCAGGTTGATGATATTTTGTACAATTGCTTGTACCTGTATTTGTAGATGAATTTTTATCTTAAATCTGGTTCTATGAGGGATGTGAAGCTTTTTGATGGAGAAGGAAGCAATTCTTCTCTTCGATTTGAAGAGCTGAAGGTCTGATTCTGAAATAACATTTCACCTTCAAGATATAGTCTAGCTTGTTGCTAATCCTGGGTCTGCAGAACAAGTGCGGCGAGATGCGCGTGGAGGTGAGCCGCGGGGGAGGGCCCACGGACGGCTTTGAAGAGTCGGTCGCTAGGTGCGGCATCCGTGATCCGAAGCTAGTGTGGCGGTGCCCCACGCCGCGCGTGCAGATTGGGGCCGCCGCGTCCTGCATCCCGGTGGCAGGGCGAGGAGGCGGAGGGGGCCGCAGCCACAGGGACACCTACGCCTACGACGGCACCTCCCGAGCTCCACGTGCCACGCCTAGTATTGCAGATCCGTGCGCAAAGGTACGGGTCTCGGGCTCATCGCCCCTCTCTCTCATGCCATCGAGCAAATACATCTTGACTGAAGATTTCTTCTGCACCGTCTCGTTGTATCAGCAGTATACGTTGCATTGCGTATGTCCTACCGTAGGCCTATACGTACAATTGTTGTCTTTTAAGTCATATATAATCCTCTATCTTGTGTGGGGTCTCGGGTTGTATATATAAACCTTTTCTTGTTCTATTTCAAATGTATGCACCTCTGCTGCATGTACTTCTGAAATGCTATGGATTTTAATGTAACTTTCTTTAGATTTTTCCTATATTTGCACAACAAAATTTCACAATCAATTTTAGGCTGTGTCCTTTATTCTATTGTTTATAAATTTGTTTGTGGGTGGATATCTACTGATCTGATGTATGGGCATTGTCTTCTTCTGTGTATTTGTATAGCTTTGGCTTTGTGTTACTCGTAAATAGATATCTGTTCTGTGACCTTTAGAGCATTGATGCACTTCTAAATGTGTTTGTGATATATAGGATCCAGAGACAAGGAATGCCCGAGTGAATATCCGTTCTGACAAGGAAACAGACAGGGTAAGTAATATTGGGTTTCTTTTTTCAATAGTTAGGGTGAGCTAGTCAAAACTAGCTAGTTCTGGTTGTGCATTTTTTTCTTTCTCTTTTCTAACTCATTACTTGTGTTGCAGGATGCAGAAAAGAAGCGAGTTGGTACAGTCGGTGAGGAGGTGAAGCAGTTGGCTCAAAGAGCAAGGGATAACACACGAGCAAAGAACAGCACTTCTACTAGTGCAAGCACTAACAGATCTGCTAATAACACTATTCAGGTATTCCTTCTGTTCTTTCCCCATTTCTATACCTGATTTGTACTACTATAGTTCTCCCTTTATGTTCTATATCTGACATATGTTTGATTCTCAGATACTTGTAAATTTCCATGGATCAACCTTTCTTGTTCTGGAGAACCTCAGCATGCTAAGTGCAAATATGTTGATCGAGCATGTTTGCCGGCGTGCGGGAGTTAGGCCCACTGATCTGTATTCAACCTTTTGTGGGAAACTTTTGGAGCCGAACCAAGTTTTGTCCTATTATCAACTCCAGAGGGATTCTACGGTCTACATTAATCCTAGACTACGAGGTGGTAGGTACGTTTTAATTATAAATCTTATTATTACTGTATTTTTAGTTTTATGCTACAGTTTCTTTTACCATGCTGTAAATTGTGCGCTGAATGTTTCTGAAGCACTGATTCTTGTTTCTTTTTTTTTTACCTTGGACCACTGTTAACTGTGCTGTGCTGTGCCATTTGACATGTTTCTGAAGCATTGACAAGCGTTACATCTGATGTAGTAATATGTTCCTGAAAACTGATTCGTAATGCTTTTTTTTACGTTAGATTGCTGTTAACTGTGATGTGCTGGCCTAACTAGTTTTTTTTCCTGCAATACTTTGGGTCCCTCTGCATTGTAAAAGCACTAAATTGTGTTTGTTTTGCAGCGCCGATCGCAAAAATTGGGATACTGTTATCATTAATCTGGATCGCTGCCACAGTGTGGCTTTGTCACAGGACCTACTTATGCCCTTTCAGACCAAGAAATATCCAGCAGTGAAAGTGTGGTACCTGGGTCATCTCCTACAAGTTTGGTGTAGAAAGGTTCTTATATACCTTTGCAGAAACCATTACAGTGGAATTTCTTTTGGAGGCTTCACTTCCAAGCAAATTCTCTTCGATGCTCAGGGTAATGTTCATATTGATGCTGCTCCTCAAGAGTATAGTCAGGAATTGGCCTTCTTGGATTATAGTGCCGTCTCTGGAGTATTTGACGATGCCTTAGGAGATGGACTCAACGAATATCCAACATATTTCTATCATCTCATCGATTTCCTATCAAAGGATGGTCCTCCTGTTGATTGCCGGAGTAAGGCTGTGATTGCTTTTGTCACGAATCACGTCTCGCTGTTAACACATTCTCAAAGGATTCAGATCAGTGGATATCTCGATCTGTTGCTTAGAAGGCTAAATGAAGATGACTCAGAGGCCTTGATTGATATACTTGAAAACTTTTATTGGGGGATCAAGTTGAAGAAGGTTCCTGCAATGTACCACACTTATTTCTTTCACTGGTGGTATGATACCGATGGGTACATATGTACCCCTTATAAGGATAATGGAGTCAGCTTGCTAAGCTTCTCTAACAATTTTTTCAAGCATCACACCGTAAGATGTTTAGTCTTTGTCTTTGGATACCTTGTTGTAATTTTGTATGACAAGCTGATACAATCTTCTTTCCATGCAGCGCATTCCTCCAGTTCAGCGGGATGCAGCTTTTGCGTTGGCGACGAAGCACAAAAACTATCTACCTCAGCTATTGTTTTCCATTCTTGTCACTTTCAAAGACTCAAAAAATCCATGTCCTGCATCAGTTCAGGCTTTTATTGATGATGTGATTGAAATGTGAGCTATGGCACTTGATAGTCAGTCATACATAATATGTGAAGTTAGCTCACACTTTTGTTGATTATTTGCAGGCTAGGGGATCACACAGTCGATTGCGAGATTGTCCAAGCTAACTGATTGCAAGTGCAATGCCTGCGGGTGCCTGGGAACGAATGCTAGTTGGGTGACTGTTTAGCTAGATGGCATGTTATGTTTGGCAGAGCAGAATGCATGTGTAACACCGGCAGCAAATTGTAGTTGTTGTAAGCCTTTGAGCCTTGTTCAAGATTTATATAACTGAAGTTTGTATTGTACCATTTCGTACCATGTTCATGGTCTTAATTTTATTGCTTGTGGCTTCCGAGTTGGGAGGAAGAATCAGTCGACCAGAAGCATGTCGACTAGCCTCTCTCTGTCCAGCACAAGAGACATTTCATGTTTTTTTTGGACACGATCATGTGTTTCTTGGTTTACTTCCGTTGAGTCCTGGTTTACGTATACAACACCGGTTACAGCATCCAAAACGGCTCCATTACTCAATGACGTCGTATAAAGATGCTTCCGTGTACCATATACAAATGTTTTCCTTTCAAGAGTGATGATAAACGATGATGTATCAGTTTTTGAAGTTCAATAAACCTAGCTGGATGGCATTCACTTGAAAAAAAAACACAACAAGCGTACCACAAGCTCCACACCAAGGCCATCTGGAGATGAACTTCCACACACAATAAAACCAGGGGTCTGGAGATGAACTACCACACACAATAAAACCAGGGCCATCTGGAGATGAACTATCACACACAATAAAACCAGGGGTCTGAAGATGAACTACCACACACAATAAAACCAGGGCCATCTGGAGATGAACTATCACACACAATAAAACCAGGGGTCTGAAGATGAACTACCACACACAATAAAACCAGGGCCATCTGGAGATGAACTACTACACATAATAAAACCAGGGGTCTGGAGATGAACTACCACACACAATAAAACCAGGGCCATCTGGAGATGAACTACCACACACAATAAAACCAAAACACTAGATGCCTAACCTAAACCGAAAGTCAAAGCCACGTCTCCACAAACACCAGACGTCGACAACACACCACCTTGACTTCCCTAATCAACGCACCATCCACCCATGATTGCCTAAAAGTGGTTGCCAAGTACGCCCTCTGTAAACTAATATAAGAGCATTTAGATTACTAAAATAGTATTCTAAACACTCTTATATTAGTTTACGGAGGGAGTAGATGGCAGGACTTGGCCGGTCTTGAGAAATGAATTGTCTTGATGCACCAGCGACGACGTACGTAGCGCCCCTAAAGCTCAACCTAGGGTAGCAACGAGCACCAAATGATCGCAACACATGATCTACACACACGCTACTCCCAACTAGGGATGCAAGCGGATGTAAGGAATTAGTTCAATCTAAACAGAATTTAGGTGAAAATAAATAAAACTAATGTGATCTATTTTTCCTATGAAGCGGGGCTGGTCGGGTGCCGCTCTGCACTCCTACTCCCAACAAAGGAGTGGCGTCGAGAACACCGTTGTCGCCGATTCCAAACTAAACCTAGGCTTTCACACTGATACAAAAACCAAACACCAATGCGAGAGGGGAGATGCTGACACATGCACGAGCGGCGTCCATAACACTGCACACCTCCAACCCTGCCCATCTGATTGGGGGCTACACCGTTCAAGTTGGATCACATCATCTCTGCCGCAACACCTCATCTTCGTAGCCAAAACGCTGTTGTCCACCACATATCAGCAGAAACAAGAGCATGCAACCCATCTTCCACCTACGGCACGACCGAGAGCCCACAACCCCAAGCCAACAATCTCTAGCCGCACCGTCCCGGGCGTCGTCGCCACCGACAGATGTCGCGCCAACTCTAGGCGGACAACCACACCACGGCCGCGACCATAGGACACGAAACGGGCCCTGAAAGGGTAACATTTGACTGGTTACGCCACCATCCGACACCACTGTGCCATCAACACTACTGGTTACGAACCTCCACCACATTTTCGCCGCCCCTATACCTCGCACTGTAGCCACCTCCGTGCCACGAGTCCACTAACGTGTGCAAGCACCTCTATCGCGCCTCCCAACCTAACCCCGCTGCAACTCCGAAGACCTACCACCCCTGTCCCTTTGGAGGCCGCCGAGTGCCGCCACCACCGCCAACGCCAACGGCCATGGAAGACAAGGGCAGGGGCTTTTTATTTGTCTAGGTTTTGGGGCCTCCAGGGTTGCCCGGGGCTATGGCTATCGAAGGCAGTATGTCTCTTGTCCACACTAAATACAAATGTTAAGTTTAAGAGGCCATGTTTTCTTTTTGAAAAGAATCTCGAACTGGCTGCAACTCGTTTCATGAAGACCAGTTTTTCTTCAGAAAGGGCACACAAAATCAAGGGGCATCTTTCTTGAGCCATGATTGTACACCTTCCGTCGAATCTTGAAAATTGCACTGATCTTTGAAGGCTGCAATAGCGTAACATCCGTTCAGGCATAAGAAATCCAGCCATGCCACAGAACTAATATAACCAAGAGCCAATGCCTTGGTTCTGGCAACAGACAACAGTTAATACATTGAGTAACTATATTCTTTTAAAATCCAGAATTTATTTTGTTTTTGGTCTGTCAATACGAGTCAAATTATGGGCAAGCAAACAGCACTGGAGGGAGGCACTAAAATAGTTTAAAACATCTAATATTGCTTCTAAATCAAACCAGTAGGATTCATGCAAGAAAATGACAAGTTACAATCCAAAAGAAGCCACTCACTAGAAATAGAGCCATGACTCAAGCATAATGCATACTACCCAACATCCAGTTTAACTACTAACACTTGATAATGTCAACATTAAATGTCTCCAATTGACCTAAGCAGAAACAAGTGATAATGATGTGGTCCAAATTTCCACATGATATGTTGTAAGGATCTCAGGTCTTCGTCCTCTTTCCACTTGCATCAACCTCGCTTGCTTCCATCTCTCTCTGGCAAAAAGAAACATAGATGTCTGTCAAATATAGTACTTTTAATGTGACCATATGTCAGGTTACAATAATATAAAAACAAATTTAAAAAGAAAAAAATGCAAGGCAGAGTACATATGCGGCGATATTAATTAATTGGGCAACACCCAACACAATGTCTAAGGACAGTCCAAGATGCTCTAAATGTCTAAGGTCAGTCCATGATGCTCTAAATGTCTAAGGTCAGTCCAGGATGCTCTAAATGCCTAAGGTCAGTCCAGGATGCTCTGAATTAAAATTCTTGAGACAACCATCTGTGTCAAGGGTAAATTTTTTACTTTTGACATCTTTCATTCAGACACTTGTCAGTGCTCAGCTCTAGTTTGAAATTATGCTTCATCTGCTATGTGCATATTTGAATGGACTTGGCTCATACCAATTCCGAGTTAAGAAACAAACTACACATACCATGCTATCTTCACTGAATGCCTTAAAATGTAGGGGGTGAAGCTAATGACAACACTATCTCTATAAGCAAAAGAGAAAAGAAGTAAACAGACTTAAAACATGCAAAAGAGTGTCATCATGATGTGAAAGAAGTTGGGTACTGATATGATAAGAGGGCAGAGTAATTTGGTGATAAAAAATGATTCCAGAATAATGATTGCCGATGAGCATCAATATCAGATATCTAGTGTTCAACATGGGGAGGTGGCCAAATATCTTGATTTCTATTAGCAAGTACTCCCTCAATTCCTAAATATAAGTCTTTTAAGAGATTCCACTATGAACCACATACAGAGCAAAATGAGTGAATCTACACTCTAAAGTATATCTATATACATCCGTAGTAGAATCTCTTAAAAGAATTATATTTAGGAACGGAGGGGGTATGAAGCAAACTGGATGCAATAAGCAAGCATTGGAATTTTAATCATTTTAAAACCTATATAAGCAAACTTACACTACTAGCATATGCCTGCAAATGAAAGCATGTTCAGTGATAGTGAACATATATAAATAAAATGACAGTAGTATGCAAATGAAACCATGCTTGGTGGTGGCAGTAGTACCGGGTGATCCTGTCGTCGGTGCTCACTGAACTCACTTGCAAAGAGCTGGGAAAAAATAGGCCCCGTCTTCTGTTGATAGACCTGGACATCGTTGTTATTCCCCATGTCAACACGAAGCAAATACTGGGCTTTGAACACTAGTCGACGGCCCACCACACTGGTATCATTTATGACTAGGTAGACGACCCCGTCTTCATGGATGCTCAGGACAGGGAACGACGGAGCAAGGCGACTCAAACCAGCAGACTGGTAATTGGCGTTTGCCCAGATGTCTCCAACGTTGCACTTGTAGCTTATGTTCCACCCTGAGTGGTCAGGCAACAGAGTCCAGATGGTCAGTCCAAATTCTTCGCCAGGCTGGCGCTCAACAAATTTGTTGAAGGCGAGGAACTTGATGGAGCCATGAACACAGGCCACGGAACGGAACTCCTCAGCGCAGAGGCCGTCTGGATAATCGGAGGCATCATAAGTTGGGCGTCCTTGGGGTAACTCAATGAAGCTGAACTCGCAGTCCTTGCGCAGATCACAGAGCAACATGCCATGGTGTAGATCGATCCAGCAGAGGAAAGAGCCCCGATAAGAGAAGCACGAGTGGACTGAGAAGTTGAAGACGGTGGTGTCGGGTGGAAGGGGCAGTTGCCTGCGCTTGCAGACCCATTCTTTGGCGGACGACTCCCACAGCCAGAGCGCGGCTTGGGGGTCATGATCTTGTGAATAGACCCGGACGAGCTCGGCAAGAAGGTGACCTTCCCCGGTGGCGCCGCACATGACGACGGCCGACTGGTACCCCATGGCTCTATTACCGGGTTCGGAGGGGATACGGGGGATCACGGAGATGGAGTCCTTCCTGGCGTCGTAGATGAGATAGCTTCCCGGCAAGCTATAGCCAGGGCGGTACCCTCCGACGTAGAGGGCGACCAGGTGCTTGTCCGCGCTGGAGATGCGACCCGAGTCCAGGCCGGATGTCGGCGGGACCGGGGTGGACTTGGCCGGCAGTATGTTGAGGACGGAGAGTTCCGGCGGATGGGCGACGACTGGTTGGGCCTTGAATGTCTGCAGGTAGTTGACCACTGCATCACTCAACTTTTCCCGGCTCGATTTTCCTCGAGTTCCTTCCCACGAGGAGCGGATTGGCCCTCCGCCGATCTCCGCCTCCTCGTCAAAGAAATCAACCTCGCGCTCGAGCAGAACAAACGGAGGGGCCATGGCGGCTAGCTAGCTAGGGTTGGGGTCAGGGTTTGGTGGAGGGAGGAGAAGCGATTTGGGGATCGATGGTGGCGGCGCGGCGCGGCTAGGGTTAGGGCTGGGTGGGCGATTTGGGGATCGATGGAGGAAGGAGAAGGGGGTTGCCCAGATCTATCTAAAATAGCAGGGAAACTGGACAGAAGGGAAAGAGGGGACTTGCTCGAACCGTTGGATCGATCAGCGTACGGTGGATATATTATCGCAGCAAACGCACGAGGAGGGCTGCGGTTCGGCGCTTGGCTTTTTCACACTCACACGGTGGGGGACTCGAAATACCAAAGGTTATGTATAATTCAAAAGGAAAGCTATATATTGAAGATGTATATATGGCCGCGTCGGCCTACTAATTAAAATGAAAGGGAAATTAGTTGGCTCATCAGTCGTTTGATCATGTCATGACGGTCATCCAACTACACTGTAAATGTCACTCCCAAGCTCATGTCCTGCCTATGTCAAAAGATATGCTGTGTCACGAACACTTATGTCAAGATAAGTTGTGTCATGAACCTCGGTTAGGATTGGATGGTAGAGGAGAAGGGAGGTGAGATCGGATTTGGAAGAGGGGTTTCTTGCCAAAGGAAGAACATGGGTACAAAGTTAGGTGAGTGTATCCAGTTAAGAATACAACAGCGCATGCCTCGCTCTGTGCCCAATTGCTAGTTACACTCGCTCGGTGGATCCATGCCAACAAGGTAGTGGGGCCACGCATATTACACGTCCACTGGATCGTTAGTTGTCGATGCAGGTGTGGCATTCCCCGCGTCTTCAGAATGAAGTCAATCTTCAGGAAAAACTGGGTGTTCATCTACATCCTCAGATTGATCTTGCCAGATTGCCGCTAGAGGAAACTGA
Organism: Hordeum marinum; assembly: GCA_022496015.1. Lineage (NCBI taxonomy): Eukaryota > Viridiplantae > Streptophyta > Magnoliopsida > Poales > Poaceae > Hordeum > Hordeum marinum. Next base: position 23,844,504 of record CM039673.1, on the reverse strand, counting down.
CAATGGAGGGCCTCGTAGTCTTCCCATGTTGTCGATGCCGCCACATCCGACCTTTTGACCTCAGTTGCATGGTTGGGCTGTTGCCGCGCTTCACTAGTAGGAAAAGGCCCATTTGTCCCGGTTCGTAAGGCCCATTTGTCCCGGTTCTGGAACCGGGACTAAAGGGTCGGGACTAAAGCCCAAAACCTTTAGTCCTGATTCTCTTACAAACCGGGACAGAAGGGCCTCCATGTGGCCTCTGCGGGGAGCCCAGGCAGGAGGCCCTTTAGTCCCGGTTGGTAACACCAACCGGGACCAAAAGGCATCCACGCGTCAGCATCTAGCAGTTGCTAGGTTTTTTTGAAAGGGAGGGGGGGTTAGGGGGTTTTGGAGGGTTAATTTAGGGGTTTCATATTGTTTTAGCTAGCTAATTAATAGAGAGAAGTGTCCTCTCTTTCTCCGTGCTTGGTCGACGCTAGCTACTATAGAGAGAACTCGACACGCTAGCTAGTAAGCAAATGAAGGAACCATTAAGTACAGAAGATCGTCATGAACATATAGAGATAGAAGTGATCGACCTCTCTTTCTCCGAGAGAATGGTCGTATAACAAGTTTTCGTATATATATCCGACGCTACTAGCTACATATATACAATATAAGATCTCTTACAATCCCTAACATCTATGTCCAATTGCAGATGGTATTCTCCGGCTTTATTTATGACGTGGTCAAGAAAGAATCCCGCCAATTCTTCTTGAATTGCTCGTATGCGATCATGTGGTAGGAGTTCATCCCGCATCTGCCACATCTAATTTGAAGAAGGGGGTCAATACATATATATGGTAAGAAAAAAAATTGTGAATATTATTGCTTACGCACTTGAAATTGTTTTTTAGAGTAGCCCCGCTTAGGGGTCGTCGCGTTGTAGATGAACTTGTAAACGTAGTATCCACAAAAATTATTCCCGGTTTCCTGCCACAAGCACTTTACGAGAAATAGAGTTCAATCAAACTGATAATCAAGCATGATAAATGGTATTGATGAAACTAGAATCAATGGGAGATGCGCGAAACTAGCTAGTAGTACTTACTTTCGGGTGTGTAAATTGCAGCTTCCCTGGCAGTGCCGGAACAATTGATGTGAACTCTTTTCAAACCCCGTCAGACAAAGAAAATAGTTACTTGATATCAGGAAATGAACAAAGTTGCTGATATGATGCGATAATGATCGATTGAACTTACTTCTGGAGCATTTCAGTCATATTCGCATATTCATGGGGATCTTTTCGTTTCGAGTCTAAGACGGTTACTACTCCCCGCACAAGCTTAATCTCTAGCAGAATAAAGTGAAAACTGCGTACGCATGCACAACTCATCAATTACATTACTATAAACCTCGAGTAATAAGGGAAACCGAATATGCACAAGACAATAACACTCACTTGAAGTTTTAAGGAAAGAGTATTGTACCTTTGTTTTGATATTTAAGCAACGATTGTAGCAAGTTGTCCTCGGTTTGTGTGGCATTCTTTTGAAGCGTATACTCATGTATGATATTTGGGTTAATGAACCCAATGTCATAGATTTGTGCTTTTCTGCATTCAACGATCTTCAACCTGCATAATATAGTGAGGATAATTATATATACTTTCAATGAAAGAGCTGAGCTATATACATAGAGAGACTTAATTATAGAAGTAGTACTTACAGATAGTAGCAAGTCACGATTGTTTTGTCGAGGGCCTTTTGATTGTATAACTGGAATATCTCCTCAAATTCAACATTCAACAACTCCATTCCAACGAGGTCGTGCTCCTCTTTAACTGACAGTATCAAAGAATCCTTCCGAGACTCGCGACAGGTTTTCATGTACCATTCATGGAATTTTCGCATCATCGTTGTTAGAGAAGGATGATCAGGTTTGACAAGAGGCCGCCCGTGCCGGTAACGGAATTCGTCCACCTCCAACGACTTAAACTATACATCATCGCTCAGGTAATCACCAGGTTTGGTACTGGGCACCATCCCCGGATGCTTAGCGACGATATCGCTAGACACCTTGAGCGGGGGCACGATTGGTTCGCCTGTTCGCCGAGCTGGGGATTTTTTTCCCACTTCTTTGTTTTGCTAACCTTGCATCACTGGAAGTACTTCCCGACCGCCGCACATCTTGATATGTCTTTTTAATACAGCGATCAAAGTTGGAATCCGAAGGAGGCGGTGGTGGTCGCTTCAAGGCATCGATAGTGCACATCGCTTTCACCGGATCTATCTTCTCCTTCGGAGGTGGAGTTTTCTTTGCAAAATGGGTCCTCAATTCGGCCTGACATATCTCCTCGTTTTCAGACTCGGTCCTCTCATATGGTAACTTTTCCAAAGGCTTGGGAGATGGACCGTATCTGTATCCTCTCCTGCCTATGCTTGTACTGCTAGCCGCCGGAGCGGCGGCGGCTCCCTTTCGTCGTTGCTTACTAGGCGCCGGAGGAGCCGGAGCGGCGGCGTCTGTCTTCCGCCATTGCCGACGAGGCTGAGGAGGAGGCGTACTGCTCCGACATGCCGGAGTAGGCGAAGGAGGAGGCGGAGTGCCCCCACGCGTCAAAGGAGCCGGAGAAGGAGGCGGTGTGCCCTGATCACTCGCCGAAGGAGGAGGAGGAGGAGGCGGAGTGCCCTGATTCGCTTGAGGAGAAGGAGGAGGCAGAGGTGCCCAGTTTGGAAGCTTGATGTATTCCTTCTGCCATAGACAGGTACTCCTCAGGGCATGAACCAGCTTATTCTCTCCTTCACCTGTACAGTGGTCAAGCTCGAGCTCCTCAAATTCCGTCATTACTTCATCCACCATCACAACAGCATAGCCATGTGGAATCGAACGGCAGTGAAAAGTTCCGTTGGGTTGAGGAGGTGCAACATAGCCGACAGCCGCGTTGAAAGTGAGGTTCCAGCATTTTGTCATAAGCTCGCAATGTTGAGCCTCCGTGATAGTATCCACGGGGTAGCTAGGAGACGTGAAGTCAGGCTGAACGGGATCTGTGGAAGCGATGTTGCTTCTCTGCTGAGATGGCAGGGAAGCTTCGTGCCGCTGAGATGGTTGGCCGGCAGCTCGACCTTCGTGCCTCAGTCAGCTCGTCCTTCTCTCTGTCGGGAATGAACGTCCCTTCCTGCGCTGCGGTGATATACTTCTGAAGCTTGTTCATGGGTATTGCAACTTGCTCGTCCGTCCAACGACACTTCCCTATTTTAGGGTCCAAAGTTCCCCCAACCCCGAAGAACCAAGTCCTTGAATGGTCTGGCCAGTTCAATGTCTATGGTACGACCCCTTTAGCAATCAGGTCATTCTCAGCTTTGTCCCACAACGCCCGGGCTTTGAGGTAGCCACCTGACCCCGTATGATGGTGATACTGCTTCTTTGCAGCATTGACCTTGTTTGTCTCTGACATTTTCTTACTCTTGTCTGATGTCTTGTAGTCCACAAATGCGGGCCAGTAATCTCTTATCTTCTCAAATCGACCGATGAATTCTAGAGGCTTCCCTTTGTCGACAAACTTTGATTTGAACTCATTCTTCCACCTCCTGAATAGATCTGCCATCTTCTTAAGAGCACACGCCTTGACGAGTGGCTCTATAACTACCTTATTCGGATCCTCCTCTGGCGGTAGGGTGAAATTTGCCTTCAGCGTGGTCCAAAGATCATCTTTCTGTCTATCGGTGACATAATCACCTTCAGGGGCACCGTCCTTAGGCTTATTCCATTGCTTGATGCTGATCGGGATGTTGTCCCTAACAATAGCTCCGCACTGAGTAGAAAATGTGTTCTTGGTCCGCTTGGGTTCAATCGGATGGCCATCATTCGCGAGTGCTGTGATCGTGAACTTTTCATCCTGGCGCAACCTCTTCTTCGGGCCTCGTCTCGTTACCGAAGTTTGGCTCGATCCGGAGGGCTATAAAAGAAGAAAGAAGAGTTAATTAATATATGTACATACCAAAACAATTAATGCATCAATTAGCTAGTCATCACAGGCTTAATTAATATATATACCTCGCCGGACTTTGCAACAGCTCCCTCCTCCGATGGGTTACCGGAGCCGTCATCATGGTCTCCTTCTTCCTCTGGCATTCGGTCACCAAAGCCATCGTGATCATGTCCTTCCTCCTCCATTGTTTGATCACCGGAGCCGTCATAATCCTCTCCTTCCAGACCATCAGTGTCGTTGAGAAACGATAAGATATCACATCCACCGGGGATTATGTCCCCCAACAACTGTTCTTGTTCTTCATCTCTTGGATCCATAGTTTCTGCAAATATTACAACATGGAAATTAATATACAAACATGAATGTCCGACATCCGGACCGCCTCTCTCATGAATGTCCCACGTCCGAACCGCCTCTCTCATGAATGTCAAACAAGGGATTCTGTTAACCTTTAAGGGATTTAATTAACAAAATGGCGCCATTCTGAATGTGCAAAAAATGGTCCATATTTTTCCTGATCTCATCTACCCTTCTGTATGTCACGTTGTCTAGTGTCAAAGGATTCAAGAAAACCAAGGCTTCATCATTAGCCGGAAGTAACAGGCGCATAATGGTACGAAGCTCTCCAAAATTGTTTTGTAACGGAGTCCCGGATAGGATAATTAATTAACTTTTTGGTACGAAGTTCAGCAAGAGCCTTCTGAATATCGTTATTTGGAAGGCCTTTGCTGAAATTCGTACCAAAAAGCGAATTATTCTATCCGGGACTCCGTTTCAAAACAACTTTGAGGAGCTTCGTAGCATCATACGCATGTTACTTCCGGCTAATGATGAAGCCATGGATTTGTTCAATACTTTGAGAAACAACGTGACATATAGAGGAATATATATATATATATATATATATATATATATATATGAGATCAAAAAAAAATTGGATCAACTTGTGCGCATCCATAATGGGGGCATTCTTGATAAATCTATGTTACTGGAGTTTTCTTCATTTAACTTGGTAAATTTGGGTGGCCTCGACAATGCTTCTAGGGTTTGGGGTGGCCTCGACAACACTTCTAGGGTTTGGGGTGGCCTCGACAACGCTTTTTCAGTCCCGGTTTGGGTGAGCAGACCGCCTCTCTCTCATGCATGTCCGACGTCCCCTCTCATGTCGAAGTTATTGGGGAGGGGGTATATCAACAATGACATACATTCCGGATCCGTTGGAAAGCTCTCGGGGAGCCGAGGCCAACGTGATGATAGGGGGCCGGGGTGCTCCCGTGGCCTTGTTGATAGATAGAGCCGATGCCAACGTGATGATAGAGCCGATGCCAACATTTTGATTTAACAAAAAAACTACCTTCAAAAAAGACTTGCTTCGCCGCGGGTGCTCGGTGCGACGTGGACTCGGTGGAAAAACTTTATGAAAATGCGATGGTGGCCGGGCCGGGCAGTTTTCTTTCCCTTCTTCATTTTTTATTTTGTTTTTTCTTATATGTTTGTTTTTGTTTTTACTCTAAATTTTTGGACATATGAAAAACAACGAAGACTTTTTACATGAACATATACACACATATACATTAACATATATACATATACATGAAAAAAAACATATACATGAACATATACACACATGACACATATACAAGAACATATATACATTTACATGAAAAAAACATATACATGAAAAAATACAAGGGGTGGCGGCGTCGGCTCATAGCGGGGGCGACCGGCGAGGGCGACGTCGGGGGCGGCGAGGGCGACGGCGATGGTGGGGGCGGGCTGGGGCAGGGGCGTGGCCGGGGCGATGACAGGGACGGCGTCGGCTAGCGAGGACGACGGCGGGGGTGGCGCACGAGGGAGCCGGTGACGACAACGACGGTGGGGCCGTCCGGGGCGCAGGGGCGCGCTCGGGGGGGGGGGGGGGCGGCGGACGACGATGACGTGGGCGGCGACGGTGTCAGCGTGGGCTCAGGGGTAGGGCAGGGGCACGGGCGACGACGATGGCGTGGGCGGCGGACGGCGACGACGTGGGCGGCGGATGGCGTCGCCGTGGGCTTGGGGGCAGGGCAGGGCAGGGGCACGGGCGACGGCGACGGCATCGGGGCAGCCTGGCGGCGTCGAGGAGGTCGGCGTCGTCGGGGGAACTGCGAGATAAAAATGAAATTTTTTACGAGTGCTGCATATATACGCACACCATTGGTCTCGGTTGGTGGCACCAACCAGGACTAAAGGTGGGTATTGGTCCAAACCAACCGGGACCAATGGCCTTGCAGAGGTGCGTGGTGGGAGTTTAGTCCCACCTCGCTAGTGGAGACTGTGCCGCACCTGTTTATAAGGCACGGTGCGCCTGATCCTTCGAGCTCCTCTCTAAAGCAGGCTTACGGGCCTAACCACTCTGTATCTGCCTGTGGGCCTAGTGGGCTTTTTGTGGGTCTGAATCCTGGCCCAATTGGATGGTTGGGTTTCTAGTCGTATTCAGGCCATGGTGGCCCAGTAGGCGGCATTTTTTTTTATCTTTTTCCAGTATTTTTGTCTTGTTTTTTGCTTTATTTATTTTTTACATTTTTTCCAATATTTTTCTTCTGTTATTTTAGTTCATTCTTTTTAACAAATAAATACTTTGATAATTTTAGTTGCATAATTTCCATTATTTTGTTTTGTTTCTTGCTTTATTTATTTTTTGCTTTATTTATTTCCGATGTGTTTTATCATTATATTCTTTTTGCTATTAATGTTTTGAACAAAAAATGCTTCCATAATTTTAGTTGCATATTTTTTATGTAATTATAGTTTCAAAAATACTAGAGGTTTATAAAAGCTTTTTAGTTTATTCTTTTTTGAACTCAAGTCCCATGATGTTTTGAAAGAAATTAAAAAAGCACTTCAAACGAACTCTGAAAAGGTTGAAAGTTGGCATGGTATCATCATTTCATGCACAAATCATGTGCTAAAAAGTCGAGTGGGTTACGGTACAAACTGGATGCACTTCGTGTACAAAATGGACAATCTCTTTCGAAGTATCACGGTTTGGACGAAAACTCATCTGTTACAAAGGGATTTCATTTTTTGAACTTATTTGAACTCCATACTTTTTGTGTGTTCAAAATTCACCATTCAAAGCCACACCATCAATTTTCAACCCTTTCTGACTTCATTTGGTATTTTTCATGCACTTACTGATTTTTTTTGAGCTAAATGACCCTGAAATTGAAAAGCACTTCAAATGAACTCTGAAAAGGTTGAAAGTTGGCATGGTATCATCATTTCACCCACATAGCATGTGATAAAAAGTTGAGAGGGTTACGACAAAACATGGATGCACTTCGTGTACAAAATGGACAATCTCTTTCGAAGTATCAGGGTTTCGGACGAAAACTCATCTATTACAAAGGGATTTAATTTTTTTGAACTCATTTGAACTCCAGACTATTTGTGTGTTCAAAATGCATAATTCAAAGCAATATCACCAATTTTCAACCCTTTCTGACTTCATTTGGTATTGTTCATGCACTTACTGATTTTTTGAGCTAAATAACCTTGAAATTGAAAAGTACTTCAAATGAACTCTGAAGAGGTTGAAAGTTGGCATGGTATCATCATTTCACAAACATAGCATGTCATAAAAATTTGAGAGGGTTATGCTACTTCTCTACAACGTCAGAAATTGGCAAGTTGATAGGACAATTCTTGTCTTGCGTTGGTTTTTCCCTTGAAGAGGAAAGGGTGATGCATCAAGCTAGCGGTAAGTATTTCCTCAGTTTGATAACCAAGGTATCAATCCAGTAGGAGTAACAAGATGAGGCAACAAGGAACCTACACAAACACAAACAAACTTGCACCCAACGCGATAAAGAGGTTGTCAATCCCTTTACGATTGCTTGCAAGGTGAGATCTGATAGTGGTAATAGATGAATATAAATAAGTAAATAAAATTGTAGAAAATTATTTTTAGTGTTTTTGTGTTTAGATCTGAATATATGATGTGTAAAATAGACCCGGGGGCCATAGTGTTCACTAGAGGCTTCTCTCATGAAAGCAAGTATTACGGTGGGTGAACAAATTACTGTTGAGCAATTGATAGAATAGCGCGAAGTCATGACAGTATCAAAGGCAATGATCATACATATAGGCATCACGTTCGAGACAAGTAGACTAATACTTTCTGCATCTACTACTATTACTCCACACATCAACCGCTATCCAGCATGCATCTAGTGTATTAAGTTCATGAAAAACGGAGTAACGCTTTAAGCAAGATGACATGATGTAGAGGGATAGATTAATGCAATATGATATAAACCCCATATTTTTACCCTTGATGGCAACAACACGATGCGTGCCTTGCTACCTTTTCTATGACTAGGTGAGGACACCGCATGGTATGAACCCAAAACCAAGCACTTCTCCTATTGCAAGAACTATAGATCAAGTTGGCCAAACGAAACCCATAACTCGAAGAGAATTACAAGGATACAAAATCATGCATATAAGAAATCAGAGGAGACTCAAATAATATTCATAGATAATCTGATCATAAATCCACAATTCATCGGATCTCAACAAACACACCGCAAAAGAAGATTACATCGGATAGATCACTATGAAGATCATGGAGAACTTTGTATTGAAGATCAAAGAGAGAGAAGAAGCCATCTAGATACTAGCTATGGACCCGTAGGTCTGAGGTGAACTACTCACACATCATCGGAGAGGCAATGGTGTTGATGAAGATGGCCACTGGCGATGAATTCCCCTTCGGCAGGATGCCAAAACGGTCTCCCGATTGGTTTTTGGTGGCCCTAGAGGTCTGCGGCAGCGGAACTTGCGATCTACGTTTATTTCTGCGGGTTTCCATATTTATAAGACCCTCTGGCGTCGGGAAAATGAAAGAGGCGCCATGAGGAGGTCACGAGCCCCCTAGCCGCGGCCAGGGGGGCCGCGCCTCCCAGGCTCGTGGCTTCCTCGGGCCTCCTCTCCGGTATCTTTTTCTTCAGATATTTTTTATATTTTACATAAAAAATCACGGCGAAAGTTTTATTCCGTTTGGACTCCGTTTGATATTCCTTTCTGAAAAAGGTCAAAAACACAGAAAAAACAGGAACTGGCACTGGGCACTGGATTAATAAGTTAGTCCCAAAAATAATATAAAATAGCATATTCATGCATAGAAAACATCCAAAGTTCATAATATAATAGCAAGGAACAATCAAAAATTATAGATATGTTGGAGACGTATCAAGCATCCCCAAGCTTAACTCCTGCTCGTCCTCGAGTAGGAAAGTGATAAAGAACGAATTTTTGATGTGGAATTCTACCTAACATATTTGTTTTATGTAATCTCTTTATTGTGGCATGAATGTTCAGATCCGTAAGATTCAAAACAATAATTTAAGATTGACATGAAAACAATAATACTTCAAGCATAATACCAAAGTAATCATGAACTTTCGAAATAACAAGGCCAAAGAAAGTTATCCCTACAAAATCATATAGTCTGGCTATGCTCCATCATCGCCACACAACGAATTTAAATCATGCACAACCCCAGTATTGGCCAAGTAATTGTTTTCGCACTCTTATTTTTTCAAACCTTTTCAACTCTCTCGCAATACATGAGCGTGAGCCATGGATATAGCACTATAGGTGGAATAGAGTGTGGTGGACGTTGTGAGGCAAAAAGGAGGAGATGGTCACATCGACTCGGCGTATCAATAGGCTATGGAGATGCCCATCAATAGATATCAATGTGAATGAGTAGGGATTGCCATGAAACGGATGCACTAGAGCTATAAGTGTATGGAAGCTCACAAATGAAAACTAGTGGGTGTGCACCTAACTTGCTTGCTCACGAAGACCTAGGGCAATTTGAGGAAGCCCATCATTGGAATATACAAGCCAAGTTATATAATGAAAATTTCCACTAGCATATGAAAGTGACAAAACAAGAGACTCTCTGTCATGAAGAACATGGTGCTATTTTGAAGCACAAGTGTGGAAAAAGATAGTAGCATTGTCCCTTCTCTCTTTTTCTCTCTTTTTTGTTTGGGATCTTTGGCCTCTTTTTATTTGGTGGGCATATTTGGCCTCTTTTATTTCCTCACATGGGACAATGCTCTATTAATGATGATCATCACACTTTTATTTACTTACAACTCGATACTTAGAACAATAATGACTGCTATATAAATGGAAGTGATGGCACATATCATGAGACGGAATGGTGAAAGTTTCATGGCAATATATCTCGGAATGGCTATGAAAATGCCATGATAGGTATGTATGGTGGCTGTTTTGAGGAAGGCATATGGTGGGTTTGTGCACCGGCGAAAGTTGCGCGACACTAGAGAGGGTAGCAATGGTGGAAGGTGAAAGTGCATCTATACCATGGACTCACATTAGTCATGAAGAATTCATATACTTATTGCAAAAGTTTTATTAGTAATCAAATAAAAGTGCTAAACGCATACTCCTAGGGGAAGGGTTGGTAGGAGTTAACCATCGCGCGATGCTGACCTCTACACAAAGGATGACAATCAATAAATCAATTATGCTCCGACTTCCTAACATAGCGGTTCACCATACGTGCATGCTACGGGAATCACTAACTTCAACACAAGTATTTCTAGATTCACAACACCCTACTAACATAAGTCTAATATTACCATATCCATATCTCAAAACTAATTGAAAGGAATCAAACTTATCTTACTAATCATGCACTTGAATATGAAAGTTTTTATTATATCCTCTTTGGATGCCTATCATATTTAGGACTAATTTCATAACACATGCCAATTACCAAGTTACTTAGAGAGATCACTCTCAAAATGATATAAGTGAAGATTCGAGAGTTTGTATTTCTACAAAATATGACACCGCCGTGCTCTACAAAGATTTAAGTGAAGCACTAGAGCAAAATTATCTAGCTCAAAAGATATAAGTGAAGCACATGTGAGAAAAATTACCAATCTCAAAAGATATAAGTGAAGCACATGGGAGCAAAATTACTAAGCTCAAAAGATATAAGTGAAGCACATGGGAGCAAAATTACCGAGCTCAAAATATATAAGTGAAGCACATGGGAGCAAAATTTCCTAACTCAAAAGATATAAGTGAAGCTCATTGAGTATTCTAACAAATTCATGATGAATGCATGTCTCTCTCAAAAGGTGTGCAACAAGGATGATTGTGACAAAACAAAAAGTAAAGACTCTTATAATACACGACGCTCCAAGCAAAACACATATCATGTGGTGAATAAAAATATAGCTCCAAGTAACGTTACCGATGGATTGAAGACGAAAGAGGGGATGCCTTCCCGGGGCATCCCCAAGCTTAGGCTCTTTCTACTCTTTATTCCATTGTCCATAAAAACATCACCCAAAACTTGAAAACTTCACAACACAAAACTCAAACAGAAACTCGTGATAGCGTTAGCATAAGAAAACAAACCACCAACTTTTTAGGTACTGTAGTAAACTTTAATTTCCATTTATATTGATGTTATATTACTGTATTCTCACTTATCCATGGCTTGTACCCCCCTATACTACCCATAGTTTCATCAAAATAAGCAATCAACACAACAAAAAACAGAATCTGTCAAAAACAGAACAGTCTGTAGCAATCTGTATATTTCGTATACCTCTGTTAACTCAAAAATTCTTAAATAATTATGAAAATTAGGTAAATTTGCATATCAATCATCAGCAAAGAGAATCAACTCAAAATATCTTTCTTGACAGAAATGAAAAATAATTTCGTGAGCACAAAGTTTCTGTCTTTTTCCAGCATGATTAAACAACTATCACCAAAACTAATCATAAAGGTTCTACTTGGCACAAACACTAATTAAAACATAAAAAAATAATCATAACAGAATCATGATGGTGTTAACTCAAAAAAACATAAAGTAAAAGAGCAAAAATAAACCTATTCATTGGGTTGCCTCCCAACAAGCGCTATCGTTTAACGCCCCTAGCTAGGCATAACGATTTCAATGATGCTCGCAGTAAGAGTAGTAATTGAGATATGCAAAAGAGCATCATGAATAGCATGAAAAACACATTTAAGTCTAACCCAATTCCTATTCATATGGATTTTGTGAGCAAACAATTTATGGGAACAAGAATCACTTAGCATAGGAAGGCAAAATAAGCATAACTTCAAAACTTTGAACACATAGAGAGGAAACTTGATATTATTGCAATTCCTACAAGCATATGTTCCTACCTCATAATAATTTTTAGTAGAATCATGAAGGAATCTCACAATATAACTATCACATAAAGGATTCTTTTCATGATCAATTATAGCATACGTGTCATCACCAAAACTTGGGGAACAAAAAATATCATCTTCATCAAGCATGGCATCCCCAAGCTTGTGGTTTTGCATATCATTAGCATCATGGATATTCAGAGAATTCATACTAACAACATGGCAATCATGTTTTTCATTCAAGCAGATATCATGAACCACTTTATAATTTTCTTCTTTCAACACTTCATCAAAATTTTCAGATTCATGATTTTTAAACAAAAGTCCATAAAGATAGTCAAGTGCACTCAACTCACTAGCAAATTGTTCATCATAATTTGGTCTTTTGAAAAGATTAGCAAGTGGATGAGGATCCATATCAATAGATTTTTAGCAAGCGAAGATGCAAGCAAATAGAAGGCACATGGCAACACAAGCAAACATAGCAACAAAAAGGCGAACGGAAGAAGAGCGAATAAAAAGGCAAATCTTTTTGTAAATTTTGTTTTAGAAGTGGGGGAGAGGCAAACGAGAGGCAAATAGCAAATAATGTAAATGCAAGATATGAGTTTGTGATAGGTACTTGTAGATATGCTTCACTTGAATACTCCCCGGCAACGGCGCCAGAAATTCTTCCTGCTACTTCTCTACAACGTCACCAGAAATTGGCAAGTTGATAGGAGAATTCTTGTCTTGCGTTGGTTTTTCCCTTGAAGAGGAAAGGGTGATGCAGCAAGGTAGCGGTATGTATTTCCCTCAGTTTGAGAACCAAGGTATCAATCTAGTAAGAGTAACAAGATGAGGCCACAAGGAACCTGCACAAACACAAACGAACTTGCACCCAACGCGATAAAGAGGTTGTCAATCCCTTTACGATTGCTTGCAAGGTGAGATATGATAGTGGTAATAGATGAATATAAATAAGTAAATAAAATTGCAGCAAAGTAGTTTTAGTGTTTTTGTGTTTAGATCTGAATATATAATGTGTAAAATAGACCCGGGGGCCATAGTGTTCACTAGAGGCTTCTCTCATGAAAGCAAGTATTACGGTGGGTGAACAAATTACTGTTGAGAAATTGATAGAATAGCGCAAAGTCATGACGATATCTAAGGCAATGATCATACATATAGGCATCACGTCCAAGACAAGTAGACCGATACTTTCTGCATCTACTACTATTACTCCACACATCGACTGCTATCCAGCATGCATCTAGTGTATTAAGTTCATGAAAAACGGAGTAATGCTTTAAGCAAGATGACATGATGTAGAGGGATAGATTCATGCAATATGATATAAACCCCATATTTTTACCCTTGATGGCAACAACACGATGCGTGCCTCGCTACCTTTTCTGTCACTAGGTGAGGACACCGCATGGTATGAACCCAAAACCAAGCACTTCTCCTATTGCAAGAACTATAGATCAAGTTGGCCAAACGAAACCCATAACTTGAAGAGAATTACAAGGATACGAAATCATGCATATAAGAAATCAGAGGAGACTCAAATAATATTCATAGATAATCTGATCATAAATCCACAATTCATCGGATCTCAACAAACACACCGCAAAAGAAGATTATATCGGATAGATCACCATTAAGATCATGGAGAACTTTGTATTGAAGATCAAAGAGAGAGAAGAAGCCATCTAGATACTAGCTATGGACCCGTAGGTCTGAGGTGAACTACTCATGAATCATCTGAGAGGCAATGGTGTTGATGAAGATGGCCACCGGCGATGAATTCCCCTTCGACAGGAAGCCGAAACAATGGTCTGCTGTGGCGGAGCTTGCGATCTCGTTTATTTCTGAGGGTTTCCGTATTTATAAGACTGTCTGGCATCGGGAACACGTAAAGAGGCGTCACGAGGAGGTCACGAGCCCCCTAGCCGCGGCCAGGGGGGGCCCCGCGCCTCCCAGGCTCGTGACTTCCTCGGGCCGCCTCTCCGGTATCTTTTTCTTCAGATATTTTTGATATTTTCCATAAAAAATCACGGCGAAAGTTTTATTCCGTTTGGACTCCGTTTGATATTCCTATCTGAAAAAGGTCAAAAACACGGAAAAAACAGGAACTGGCATTGGGCACTGGATTAATAAGTTAGTCCCAAAAATAATATAAAATAGCATATTCATGCATAGAAAACATCCAAAGTTGATAATATAATAGCATGGAACAATCAAAAATTATAGATATGTTGGAGACATATCAGGTTACGGCAAAAACTGTATGCACTTTGTGTACAAAACGGAGAATCTCTTTCGAACTATTAGGGTTTCGGACGAAAACTCATGTGTTACAAAAGGCATTTCGTTTCTTCACATGTCACTGCAATGATATAGTTGTGGAGAGAAAGTCTTCACTTTTTCTTCGCTTGTGTCCTTTTCTTATTGCGCCGTAACCATGGATAATATTTATCGTTTAACAGGGTGCTTGGGTCAGCCTTGACTTTGAAGGGAGGAATTTCATGAAACTTTTCATAATCTTCAGACATGTTTGTCTTGCCCTCCAATCCCACGATGTCTCTTTTTCCTGAAAGAACTATGTGGCGCTTTGGCTCATCGTATGATTTATTCACTTCCTTATCTTTTCTTTTTCTCGGTATGGTAGACATGTCCTTCACATAGAAAACCTGCGCCACATCATTTGCTAGGACGAATGGTTCATCTGTGTACCCAAGATTGTTCAGATCCACTATTGTCATTCCGTAGTGTGGGTCTTCCTGTACCCTGCCTCTTGACAGATTGACCCATTTGCACTGAAACAAAGGGACCTTGAAATCATGTCCATAGTCAAGTTCCTGCATGTCCACTATGTAACCATAATATGTGTCCTTTCCCCTCTTGGTTGCTGCATCAAAGCGGACACTGCTGTTTTGGTTGGTGCTCTTTTCATCTTGGGTGATCGTGTAAAATGTATTCCCATTTATCTCGTACCCTTTGTAAGTCAATACAGTCGAAGATGGTCCCCTGTTCAACGAGTAAAACTCATTAGAAACAGTGTTGTCACCCATGAGACGTGTTTGCAACCAACTGCCGAAAGTCCTGATGTGTTCATATGTAATCCAGTCATCACACTGCTCCGGGTGTTTGGAGCGCAGAATATTCTTGTGTTCATCGACATACGGGGTCACCAAGGTGGATTTCTATAGAACTGTGTAGTGTGCTTGAGACCAAGAATGCCCGTCCCTACATATTATTGAGTCCTCTCCTAGCGTGCCTTTCCTAGTCAGTCTCCCCTCATACCACGATTGAGGGAGACCAATCTTCTTAAGGTCAGGAATGAAGTCAACACAAAACCCAATGACATCCTCTGTTTGATGGCCCATGGAGATGCTTGCTTCTGGCCTAGCGCGGTTACGAACATATTTCTTTAAGACTCCCATGAACCTCTCAAATGGGAACATATTGTGTAGAAATACAGGGCCCAAAACGGCAATCTCATCGACTAGATGAACTAGGACGTGCGGTATGATATTGAAGAAGGACGGTGGGAACACCAGCTCGAAACTAACAAGACATTGCACCAAATCACTCCTTAACCTTGCCATGATTTCTGGATCGATCACCTTCTGAAAGATTGCATTGAGGAATGCACATAGCTTCACAATGGCTAATCAAACATTTTCGGTAGAAGCCCCCTCAATGCAACCGGCAACAGTTGCGTCATAATCACATGGCAGTCATGAGACTTTAGGTTCTGGAACTTTTTCTCTGCCATATTTATTATTCCCTTTATATTCGACGAGAAGCCAGATGGGACCTTCATACTGAGCATGCATTCAAAGAAGATTTCCTTCTCTTCTTTGGTAATAGCGTAGCTAGCAGGACCTTCATACTACTTTGGATGCATGTCGTCTTTTTCATGCACACAATGCTGTTCCTCCTATGCCTCCGGTTTATCTTTTGTCTTCCCATACATTCCCGAGAAGCCTAGCAGGTTCACGCAAAGATTCTTCGTCACGTGCATCACGTCGATTGCAGAGCGGACCTCTAGGTCTTTCCAATAGGGTAGGTCCCAAAATATAGATTTATTCTTCCACATGGGTGCACGTTTGTCAGCGTCATTCGGAACAGATAGTCCGCCAGGACCCTTTCCAAATATTAACTGTAAATAATTGACCATATCAAGTATGTGATCACCAGTACGGAGGGCGGGCTTCTTCCGGTGATCTGCCTCACCTTTGAAATGCTTTCCTTTCTTTCGACATTGATGGTTGGTCGGAAGAAATCGACGATGCCCCAGGTACACATTCTTCCTGCATTTGTCCAAATATATACTGTCGGTGTCATCTAAACAGTGTGTTCATGCGTGGTATCCCTTGTTTGTCTATCCTGAAAGGTTACTGAGAGCAGGCCAATCATTGATGGTTACAAAAGCAACGCATGTAGTTCAAATTCCTCCTGTTCGTTCTCATCCCACACATGTACACCTCTTCCATTCCATAGCTGTAAAATTTCATCAACTAATGGCCTTAGGTACTCATCAATGTCATTGCCGGGTTGCTTAGGGCCTTGGATGAGCACTGGCATCATAATGAACTTCCGCTTCATGCACAACCAAGGAGGAAGGTTATACATACATAGAGTCATAGGCCATGTGCTATGCTGGCTGCTCTGCTCCCCAAAAGGATTAACGCCATTTGCACTTAAACCAAACCATACGTTCCTCAGGTCACCTGTAAATTTGCTCCACTTTCTCTCGATCTTTCTCCACTGCCACCCGTCAGCGGGTGCTCTCAACTTCCCGTCTTTCTTATGGTCTTTTTTGTGCCATTGCATCAACTCGGCTTGCTTTTTTGTTTCTGAACAGACATTTCAACCATGGTATTATAGGAGCATACCACATCACCTTGGCAGGAACCCTCTTCCTGGTGCGCTGGCCCTCAACATCACCAGGGTCATCTCTTCTGATCTTATACCGCAATGCACTGCATACCGGGCATGCGTTCCTTTCCTCATACTCATCGCGGTAGAGGATGCAGTCATTAGGGCATGCATGTATCTTCTGCACCTCCAATCCTAGAGGGCATACAACCTTCTTTCCTGCGTACATACTGTCGGGCAGTTCGTTATCCTTTGGAAGCTTCTTCTTCATTATTTTCAGTAGCGAACTAAATCCCTTGTCAGATACACCATTGTCTGCCTTTCGTTGCAGCAATTCCAGTGTGGTACCGAGCTTTTTGTTGTCATCTTTGCAATTTGGGTACAACCCTTTTTTGTGATCCTCTAACATGCGATCGAACTTCAACTTCTCCCTTTCACTTTCGCGTTCTCTCTGTGCATCAACAATGACCCGGCGAAGATCATCATTGGGCACATCGTCTGGTTCCTCTTGATCTTCATCTTCCCCCATTGCAGCATCATCGTATTCAGGGGGAGGGTAGTTTTCGTCATCCTCTTCGTGTTCGTTGTCTTCCGTCATGACCCGTCTTTCTCCATGCTTGGTCCAAACATTATAGTGTGGCAGAAAACCCTTCTAAAGCAGGTGGAAGTGAAGGGTTTTAGAGTTGGATAAAGACTTCATATTATCACAGACAGTACATGGACAAGGCATAAAACAATTCTGCTTGTTTGCCTCAGCCACTTCGAGAAAATTATGCAGGCCCTTAATATACTCGGAGGTGCGTCGGTCACCGTACATCCATTGCCGGTTCATCTGCGTGCGTTGTTGGAAATATGCCCTAGAGGCAATAATAAATTAGTTATTATCATATTTCCTTGTTCATGATAATCGTTTATTATCCATGCTATAATTGTATTGATCGGAGACTTAGATGCCTGTGTGGATACATAGACAAATCATGTCCCTAGTATGCCTCTAATAGACTAGCTCGTTGATCAAACATGGTTAAGGTTTCCTAGCCATTGACATGAGATGTCATTTGATAACGGGATCACATCATTAGGAGAATGATGGGATGGACAAGACCCAAACTACAAACATAGCATATGATCGTGTCAGTTTATTGCTACTGTTTTCTACATGTCAAGTATATGTTCCTATGACCATGAGATCATGCAACTCACGGATATCGGAGGAGTGCCTTGTGTGTATCAAACGTCGCAACTTGACTGGGTGACTATAAAGGTGCTCTACAGGTATCTCCGATGGTGTCTGTTGAGTTGGCATGGATCGAGACTGGGATTTGTTACTCCGTGTGACGAAGAGGTATCTCGGGGCCCACTCGGTAATACAACATCACAATGAGCCTTGCAAGCAATGTGACTAATTGTTAGTTGCGGGATCTTGTATTACGGAACGAGTAAAGAGACTTGTAGGTAACGAGGTTGAACTAGGTATGGAGATACCGACGATCGAATCTCGGGCAAGTAACATGCCGAAGAACAAAGGGAACATCATACGGGATTAACTGAATCCTTGACATAGAGGTTCGACCAATAAAGATCTTCATAGAATATGTAGGAACCAATGTGGAAATCTAGGTCCCGCCATTGGTTATTGACCGTAGAGGTGTCTCGGTCATGTCTACATAGTTCTCGAACCCGCAGGGTCTGCACACTTAAGGTTTGGTGACGTTTCGGTAGTATAGAGTTATGTATGGTGGTGAATGAAGTTTGTTCGGAGTCCCAGATGAGATCCTAGACGTCACGAGGAGCTCCGGAGGTAAAGATTCATATATAGGAAGTCCTGTTTTGGTCACCGGAAAAGTTCCGGGCTTATCGGTAGTGTACCGGGAGTGCCGGTAGTGTATCGGGAGACCTCCGGGAGGGGTATTTCGACCCAAGAGGCTTCATGGGCTGTGGGAAAGTAATAACCAGCCCTTAGTGGCCTGGTGGAACAACCACAATAGGCCCATGTGGTTGGAAGAAAGAAACCCAATGGAAAAAAGGTGGAAAAAAAGGCAAAAAGGAAGAGTCCTAGTCCTACTAGGAGTGGAGGAGGAGAGTCCTCCTCCACCTCCCACTTTGGTCGACCCAAGGGCTGGCTTTTTGGCAGACAAGACTCCTCCTCCTCTCCTCCTATATATACTAGAGGATTTTAGGGTTTTGGCATAGAATTTTCAGCCACGTGCTACCCGTTCCTCTAGTGCATAGTTTCTCCTCTAGATCGGTTTTCTGAAGTGCTTAGGCGAAGCCCTGCCGGAATAGCTCCACCACCATCGCCGCAGCGTCGTCACGCTGCCAGAGAACTCTTCTACCTCTCCGCTCCCTCTTGCTGGATTAAGAAGGCGGAGATCATCATCAAGCTGTACGTGTGTTGAACGCGGAGGTGCCGTCCGTTCGGCGCTAGATCGGAAGGACCGTGAACAAGATCGCGAGACGTTTTGTGATGAGTTCACGGGACGGATCATGATGAGATCACGGGACGGATCGTGATGAGATCGCGGGACGGATCGCGATGAGTTCGCGGGATGGATCGTGATTGGATCGCGGGACGGATCGTGATGTGATCGCGGGACGCTCGGCGATTTGGATCGCAAAGATGTTCGACTACACCAACCGCGTTACTTAACACTTCCCGCTTAGCGATCTACAAGGGTACGTAGATCCACTCTCCCTCTCGTAGATGCTCATCACCATGGATAGATCTGCATGTGCGTAGGAATTTTTTTGTTTCCCATGCGACGTTCCCCAACAGTGGCATCTGAGCTAGGTCTATGTGTCGATGAGATCTCGAGTAGAACACAAAAGGTTTGTGGGCGTTGATGCTTAGATTGCTTCCTCCCTTGGTCGGATTTTGATTTAGTGGTATTGTGAGATGACGCGTCCCGGACCAACATTACTTGTACGCTTACGAGACACCAGTTCCCTCAACCGCAACTTGTTGCATAGATGGCTTGCGGGTGACAGTTTCTCTCACTTTAGTTGGATCGGATCCGACAAAGGCGGTCCTTGAGAAGGTTGAAAAGCAACTAGTGTATCACCGTTGTGGTTTTTGCGTAGATGAGAATTGTTCTTGTTAGATACCCATAGCAGCCACGTAAAACATGCAACAACAATTAGAGGACATCTAACTTGTTTTTGCAGGGTATGTTGTGATATGATATGGCCAATTACATGATGTGATATATGTGATGTATGAGATGATCATGTGATGTATAGATTATCACGACTTGTATGTCGATGAATACGGCAACCGACAAGGGCCATAGGTTTGTCTTTAATTATTGTATGACCTGCGTGTCAATCAATAAGCACTATGTAATGCTTTACTTTATCACTAAACGGTAGCAATAGTAGTAGAAGCATGTTGGGCGCGACAACCCCGATGGCGACACGTTGATGGAGATCATGGTGTCTTGCCGGTGACGATGGAGATCATGCCGGTGCTTTCAAGATGGAGATCTAAAGCACAAGTTCATGGCCATATCATCTCACTTATGAATTGCATGTGATGTTAATCCTTTTATGCACCTTGTTTTGCTTAGTACGACGGTAGCATTATAAGGTGATCCCTCACTTAAATTTCAAGATAAAATTGTGTTCTCCCCAAGTGTGCACCGTTGCGAAAGTTCGTCGTGTTGAGACACCACGTGATGATTGGGTGTGATAGACTCTATGTTCACATACAACGGGTGCAAGCCAGTGTTGCACATGCAGAACACTCGGGTTAAAATTGATGAGCCTAGCATGTACAGACATGGCCTCGGAACACAAGAGACCGAAAGGTCGAACATGAGTCATATAGTAGATATGATCAACATGATGATGTTCACCATTGTAACCACCTCAACTCACATGATGATCGGACTTGAGTTGGTGAATTTGGATCATGTATCACTTGAATGACCGGAGGGATGTCAATTTGAGTGGGAGTTCTTAAGTAATATGATTAATTGAACTCATTATCATGAACATAGTCAGTAGTGTCTTTGCAAACTGTGTTGTAGATTACTATCTTACGCTGTAGCTCCCTTGTATTTTTATATGTTCCTAGAGAAATAGAGTTGAAAGATGTTGGTAGCAATATTGCGGACTGGCTCCGTGATCTGAGGATTGTCCTCATTGCTGCACAGAAGGCTTATGTCCTTAATGCACCGCTTGGTGCGCCAACCCCTCTAGCGTCGTCTGTAGATGTTGTGAACATCTGACAGACACGTTCTGATGACTACTTGATAGTTTAGTGCGTCATGCATTACGGCTTAGAATTGAGGTTCCGAAACGTTTGAACGTCATAGAACATATGAGATGTTCTAAGAGCTGAAATTAGGATATCAGGCTCATGCCCGTGTTGCGAGATATGAGATCTCCAACAAGATTCTTTGCCTGTAATATGAAAGAGAATAGCTCAATCGTTGAGCATGTGCTCAGATTGTCTGGGTGCTACAATCGCTTGAATCGAGTGGGAGTTGATCTTCCAGATAAGATAGTGATTGATATAGTTCTCCAAGTCACTGTCACTAAGCTACTAGAACTTGGTGATGAACTATAAAATGCTAGGGATAGAATTAATGATCCCTGAGCTGTTCACGATGTGTGACACCGCGAAGGTAGAAATCAAAGAAGGAGCATCAAGTGTTGATGGTTAGTCAAACCACTAGTTTCGAGAAGGGCAAGAGCAAGGAGGGAAACTTCATGGATAGCAAGTCAGTTGCTGCTCCAGTGAAGCAACCCAAAGTTGAGATCAAACCCGAGACTAAGTGCTTCAATTATGAGGAGAGCGGTCGCTGAAGCGGAACAACCCTAGATACTTGGTAGATAAGAAGGCTGGCAACGTCAACAGAAGTATATTTGATATACGTGTTATTGATGTGTACCTTGCTAGTACTCCTAGTAGCACCTGGGTATTGGATACCGGTTCGGTTGCTAAATGTTAGTAACTCGAAATAAAAGCTACGGAATAAACGGAGAACTAGCTAAGGGTGAGGTGACGATGTGTATTGGAAGTGTTTCCAAGGTTGATGTGATCGACATCGCACGCTCTCTCTACCTTCGGGATTAGTAACAAACCTAAATAAGTGTTATATGGTGTTTTGCATTGAGCATGAACGTGATTAGATCATGTTTATTGCAACACGGTTATTCATTTAAGTTAGAGAATAATGGTTATTCCGTTTACATGAATAATACCTTCAATGGTCATGCACCCAGTGAGAATGGTTTGTTGAATCTTGATCGTAGTAATAGACATGTTCATAACATTGATGCCAAAAGATGCAAAGTTAATAATGATAGTACCACATACTTGTGGCACTACCGCTAAATGTCATATTGGTATAAAATGCATGAAGAAACTCCATGCTGATGGATCTTTGGACTCTTTCGATTTCGAATCGGTTGAGACATGCGAACCATGCCTCTTGGTCAAAGATGACTAAGGACCCCGTTTTCTGGTTTAACGGAGCGGGCAAGTGATTTACTGGAAATGATACCTGTTGATGTATGCAATCCAATGAGTCTTGTAGTGTGCGGTGGATATCGTTATTTTCTTACCTTCACTGATGATTTGGGTAGATATAGTGTATGTTTACTTAATGAAACACAAGTCTGAATCGTTTGAAAAGTTCAAGCAAATTCATAGTGAAGTTTAAGATCATCGTGACAAGAAGATAAAAATATCTGCGATATGATCGTGGAGGTGAATATCTGAGTTACTAGTTTGGCATACAACTTTAGACAATGTGAAAGTTGTTTCACAACACACGCCACCTGGAACACCATAGTGTGATGGTATGTCCGAACGTCATAGTCGTGCTCTATTGGATATGGTGCATGTTATGATGTCCCTTATCGTTTTGCTACCATAATTTTGGGGTTGTGCATTAGAGACAACAACATTCACTTTAAATAGGGCACCATCTAAATCCGTTGAGATGACACCGTGTGAATTATGGTTTGATAGAAACCTAAGCTGTCATTTCTTGATGTTTGGGGATGCGACGCTTGTGTGGAAAATGTTTTCACCTAATGAGCTCGAACCCAAAGCGGACAAATGCATCTTCGTAGAATACCCTAAGAACAATTGGGTGAACCTTCTATCTCAGATCCAAGCATAAATTGTTTGTTGCTAAAACGGGTCCTTTCCCGAGAAAAAGTTTCTCTCGAAAGAATTGAGTGGGAGGAAGATAGAACTTGATGAGGTTGTTGAACCTTTGTTTCAACCAGAGAGTAGCGCAGCGCAGAAAGATGTTTCTGTGGAGCCTACGTCAGTTAAATAGGAAGTAAATGATGATGATCATGAAGCTTCAGATCAAATTACTATCGAACCTCGTAGGTCGACAAGGATGTGTACTACTCCTGAGCGGTACGACAACCCTATCTTGGTAGTCATGTTGTTGGACAACAATGAACCTATGAGCTGTGGAGAAGCGATGATGGGCCCGGATTCCGACAAATGGTTAGAGGCCATGAAATCCGAGAAAGGATCCATATATGAAAACCAAGTATAAACTTTGGTAGACTTGCTCGTTGGACGGCAGGTCGTTGAGTACAAATGGATCTTTAAAATGAAGACAGACGCTGATGGTGAATTGTCACCATTTATAAAGCTCGACTTGTCGCAAAGAAGTTTCTGGCAAGTTCAAGGAGTTGACTGCGATGAGACTTTCTCACTCGTAGCGATGCTAAAGTCTGTTAGAATTATGTTAGCAGTTGCTGCATTTTTCAATGATGAAATCTGGCAGATGGATGCCAAAACATCGTTTCCTTTCTTGAGGAAAGGTTGTATGTGATACAACCAGAAGGTTTTGTCAGTCCTAAGGATGCTAAAAGGTGTGTGCTTCAGTGATCCTTCTATGAACTGAAGCAAGCATCTCGGAGTTGGAATATACACTTTGATGAGGTGATCAAAGTTTTTGAGTCTATACAAAGTTTACGAGAAACTTGTATTTGCAATAAAGTGAGTGGGAGCACTACAGAGTTTCCGATAAGTATATGTGGATGACATATTGCTATTTGGAAATGATGTAGAATTTCTGGAGAGCATAAACGGTTGTTTGAAAAGAGGTTTTCAAAGGAAGACCTGGATGAAGCTACCTAATTGTTGAGCATCAAGATCTATAAAGATAGATCAAGATGTTTGATAAGACTTTCAATGAGTACATACCTTGACAAGATTTTGAAAGAGTTCAAAATGGATTAGTCAAAGAGAAGTGTTCTTGCCTGCTTTGTAAGGTGTGAAGTTGAGTGAGACTCAAAGCTCGACCACGGTAGAAGAAAGAGAAAGGACGAATGTCGTCCCCTATGCTTTAGCCATAGGCGCTATCATGTATGCAATGCTGTGCACAAGACCCGATGTCAGCCTTGCCATAAGTATGGCCGGAAGGTTTCAAAGTGATCCTGGAATGGAGCACTGGACAGCGGTCAAGATTATCCTTAGTAACTAAAAGACTAAGGAGATGTTTCTCGATTATGGAGGTGATAAAGAGTTCGTCGTAAAGAGTCACGTCGATGCAAGCTTTAACACCAATCTGGATGACTCGTAGTAGCAATCTGGATACGTATAGTGGAGCAGCCATTTGGAATAGTACCAAGTGGAGTGTGGTAACAGTGTTTACGGTTTGACATAGAAATTTGCAAAGTACACATGGATCTGAATGTCGCAGACCCGTTGACTATGAGACCTCTCTCACATGCAAAGCATGATCAAGCTCCAGAACTCATTGGGTGTTAGATTCATAACAATGCAAATCACATGGTGATGTGAACTAGATTATTGACTCTAGTGCAAGTGGGAGACTGTTGGAAATATGCCCTAGAGGCAATAATAAATTAGTTATTATCATATTTCCTTGTTCATGATAATCCTTTATTATCCATGCTATAATTGTATTGATCAGAGACTTAGATGCATGTGTGGATACATAGACAAAACATGTCCCTAGTATGCCTCCAATAGACTAGCTCGTTGATCAAAGATGGTTAAGGTTTCCTAGCCATTGACATGATATGTCATTTGATAACGGGATTACATCATTAGGAGAATGATGGGATGGACAAGACCCAAACTACAAACATAGCATATGATCGTGTCAGTTTATTGCTACTGTTTTCTACATGTCAAGTATATGTTCCTATGACCATGAGATCATGCAACTCACGGATATCGGAGGAGTGCCTTGTGTGTATCAAACGTCACAACGTGACTGGGTGACTATAAAGGTGCTCTACAGGTATCTCCGATGGTGTTTGTTGAGTTGGCATGGATCGAGACTGGGATTTGTTACTCCATGGGCCCACTCTGTAATACAACATCACAATGAGCCTTGCAAGCAATGTGACTAATTGTTAGTTGCAAGAT
Source organism: Hordeum marinum (assembly GCA_022496015.1). Classification (NCBI taxonomy): domain Eukaryota; kingdom Viridiplantae; phylum Streptophyta; class Magnoliopsida; order Poales; family Poaceae; genus Hordeum; species Hordeum marinum. Next base: position 23,819,095 of record CM039673.1, on the reverse strand, counting down.
CTTGTATTACGGAACGAGTAAAGAGACTTGCAGGTAACGAGGTTGAACTAGGTATGGAGATACCGACGATCGAATCTCGGGCAAGTAACATGCCGAAGAACAAAGGGAACATCATACGGGATTAACTGAATCCTTGACATAGAGGTTCGACCGATAAAGATCTTCGTAGAATATGTAGGAACCAATGTGGACATCCAGGTCCCGCCATTGGTTATTGAGCGTAGAGGTGTCTCGGTCATGTCTACATAGTTCTCGAACCCGCAGGGTCTGCACACTTAAGGTTTGGTGACGTTTTGGTAGTATAGAGTTATGTATGGTGGTGAATGAAGTTTGTGGCATAATTAATTGTCATAGACATTAGATGTGTGAAATAGTTATATAAAAGATAATATACCACATCTGAATCATAGACTGGACAAGGGCCGACGTGGGTGGATGCCATAACCATGGCACTATATAATAACAAACAATAATAATAGTAAGAAAATCATACGAGTAAGTATATTTTATTTTAGCAAGAAGATAAGATCAAGAGGCTCACCACGCGTGGGTGATCGACGGCGGTTTCAGGACGGGGACGGGACAGGACGGACCGCCAAACCTAGACAAATCTTGACGAAAATGGAGTTTGGACAAGGAGCTTTGAGAGGAGAAAGCTTAAGTTTGGCTTGGGCATTTCATCAAACACCTCATGTGCATAGGAGGTGAGCTAGAGCACCACAAAGCTGTCCCCTCGCCGGCCAAAAAAAATAGGAGTGTGGAGTGCTCTACTCGCTGGCGAGGGGGTATATATAGGCATCTCATTGGTCCCGGTTCGTGGCTGGAACCGGGACTAAAGGACCCCCTTTGGTCCCGGATCCAGCCACGAACCGGGACAAATGGTTGTGGGCCAGGAGCAAGGCACATTGGTCTTGGTTCGTGTCTGGAACTGGGTCCAAAGGTTCAAGACGAACCGGGAACAATGCCCCACGTGGCCCGCCCGGCCCCCTGGCCTCACGAACCGGGACCGTTGCCCCCATTGGTCCCGGTTCGTGATTGAACCGGGACTAATGGGCTGGCCCGGCCCGAACCAATGCCCTGTTTTCTACTAGTGCTTGACCAATGAGTCGCTCCATGATTTCCACCATCTCGTTGTCACGACCGATGATATCGAGAGATTATGACAGAGTGGCGGAGACCGACGTGTAGTTGGGGGTGAATGGCTTCAGTTGGGAGATGTGGAAGACATGATGGATCCGGCTGCCCGCCGACAGCTTCAGCTTGTATGCCAACTTGCTGGTTTTGTCGATGATCTTGAACGGTCTTGAACGACCCGAAGAACATGTACACGAGCTTGGCGTTGGGCTAATTAGCGACGAAGGACTGCGCGTACGGCTGCAACTTGGGTAGCACAGAGTTGCCATTATTGAAGGAGGGCTCGTGCGGTGACGATCAACTTGTTTCTTGAACCAATGTTGGGCGTGAAGGATGTGGTCGCGCAGACGTGCCGTGTGCATGCCATAGTCCCAGTGCTCGCGGCCTAGGACCGGTGCGGTCTTGTCATACCAGAGTGTGCTACTTGTAAACTGCGTTGGGATTTTCCCCGGTGAGGAGGGGAGATGCAGCACAATAGAGATAAGTATTTCCCTTAGTAAGAACCAAGGTTATCAAACCAATAGGAGGACCACACAAGTTCCCTTCTTTAGCACCTACACACAAAAGAGCACGCACTTGCACCCAACGCAGACAAGAGGGTTGTCAATCCCCTTGAACTCGTTACTTGCAAGCGATAAATAGTGATAGATAGATAACGTAAATATAAAATGAAACAAAATTAAACAAAAGGAAGCAATCTTTTTGGTGTTTTAATAATAATTGCGAAGACCCGGAGGCCATAGTTTTCACTAGAGGCTTTTCTCTCGAAGAAAGCATACGATGGGTAAACGAATTTTTGTTGGGCAATTTATAGAGAAGCGCATAGTTATGCAATATTTATTCATCGAAATGATCGTATATATAGGCATCACATCCATAAGCAAGTATACTGACTCCTGTCTGCATCTACTACTATTACTGCACCCATCGACCGCAATCCAGTATGCATCTAAAGTATTAAGTAAAACAAAGTAATACTTTAAGCAACATGACATAATGTAGACAAAGTAAACTCAATTAATATGAATAAACTCCATATTTTTATCCTTAATGGTAGCAATATAAATACGTGTCATGACCCCTTCTGTCACTGGGATAGAGCACCGCAAGATTGAACCAATTACAACGAACCACTCCCGCTGAAGATAAATCAATCTAATTGGCCAAAGCAAACTGATAGACCGGATAAAATACGAAGCTATCATAATCATGCATATATATAACCAATGAAGATTCAATATACTTTCATGAATAATCTGAACGTAAACTCATAATTCATCGGATCCCAACAAACACACCACAAAGACGTTACATAGGATAGATTACCACGGGAATCGCAGTGATCTTTGCATTAAAGAACATAAAGAGAGAGATAGCCATCTAGGTACTAACTATGGACCTGTAGGTCTATGGTAAACTACTCACACATCACCATGGGAGCAGCAAGGTTGATGTAGAGGCCCTCTGTGACTGACCTCCCCTTCGGCGGGGCACCGGAACAGGGTTACAGATGGGATCATGGCGGAACAGAGTCTTGCGGAAGCGGAAAAGGTGTTTCAGGTGGCTCTCTGGTGTTTTCCCAACATATTAGGATTTATAGGAGTGGAAATAGGTCAGGAGGCCGAGGGAGGTGGTCCCAAGCCATTAGGGTGCGACCACCCCACCCTGTTAGCTTGGGACCACCCCTTGTGGCCTATGGTCTCCCTCCAAAGCTTCCAGGTCTTATTTTTTTCCAAAAAAAACATCAAAAAGTTTTGTTGCATTTGGACTTCGTTTGGTACTGATTTCCCGAAAAGCCAAAAACACATAGAAAACAACAACTAACACTGTGCACTGGATTAATAGGTTAGTTACAAAAAATGATATAAAACAACAAATAAATGCATATAAAGTATCCAATAATGATAATATAATAACATAGAACAATAAAACATTATATATACATCGGAGACGTATCAGCATCACCAAGATTAATTCCTACTCGTCCTCGAGTAGGTAAATGATAAAAACAGAATTTTTTATGTGACATGCTACATAACATGTAATCGTATTCACATATGATCATTGCGAAACGATGAACCTAATAAACATCAACATAGTAATATCCATAAACATAAGTAACACAATCATCATCTTTCAAAATATACGATCCCTAAAGAATGTTATTCCATTCATTTTATCATATTAGCATGCCATGGCTCCATCCTCACCACATAAATACAAATACTAAGCACCACGGTGTTAAGTCAAGCAATTGGATCGTAATTTTTAATGCGCTTCAACATTTTCAACCTCACTAAATACATAAGTGTGAACAATCACTAGTAGAAAACAGGGCTTTGGTCCAGGCTAGAATATTGCATTAGTCCCGGTCGTGTTACGAACCGGGACTAATGGGTGCATCAGTCCCGGTTCATGAGGCCAGGACGCCGGCCAGGCCTCAACAGACACCAGTCCCGGTTCGTCTGATCCCTTTATTCTCGGTTCCAGACATGAACCGGGACTAAAGGTCCTCGCTCCTGGCGTAGCCCCTTTAGTCCCGGTTTGTGGCTGGAACTAGCTAGAACCGGGACTAAAGGGTAGTCTTTTGTCCCGGTTCTAGCCACCAATCGGGACTAAAGATATGCCTATATATATGATTGCCCATGCCCGCTCACTCCTTTGTTTTTTGGCAATCCGACGTGTGGGAGGTGTGTGCTGCTCTGCTCTCACCTCCTATGCACACGAAGTGTTCGATGAGATGCCGAGCCACGCTTAAGATTTCTCCTCTACAAGCTCCATTTTCCTCAACATATGTCTAGGTTTGGTGGTCCGTCACGTCCCGTCACCGTCGTTGACTGCTCACGCCGATCTCATCGTCGACACCACCGTGGTGAGCCTCTTGTTCTTATCTTCTTTTTAAAAGAAAAAATCTTAGTTGTATGATTTACATAGATACTTGTATAAATTTCTTACTTTATTATTGTTTATTATTATATAGTGCCATGGTTGTGGTATCCGCCTGCGTCGGCCCTCGTCCGGTCTATGGTTTGGATGTGGTATATTATCTTTTATAACTATTTGTTTCATTTAGTGTTTATGACAATATGCCGACTAACATGACATATATGTGTTTATCTAGGAGGTATGTGAACCGGAAATTCCAACCGACCCTCTTGTCGAGAGGTTAAATTTAGTTGAAAAATAAAATGAGTATTTGAAATAAAAATTGAAAAGAATTGAGGAGGAGAAGATGAAATTGGAGTTGCATGTTGTCGATGTCGTTGATGACCAAAAGATCAAGATGGATGCAATGCGCTTGAAGATTAGAAAGATAAGAAAATATGCCATTGATAATGAGGCTTGGTGTAATTGTGTTGTTGGATCAATTGTTACCTTAGTTGCGATTATGATCGTATTTGTTGTTGCATTTAAATGTTTTCCATAGTTGTATGTTAGTTTCAATTTATGTTTTAATTAGATGCTCTAGAGAGTTGTATGTTGTTCTATGAGAACTATGTATGAACTTTATGCATTTATTTTTCCAGTAATAACATTTGATCACCAGTGTACTTTGGTTTTAATGTGATAATGAACTTGTATTAATTTGGCCACTTCTCTATTCATGATGTTCTGTAATGGTTTTTGATACACTTAATTATATAATGCACGCAGATGAATCGGCAATGGATGTACGGTTAACGATGCACCTCCGAGTACATTGAGGGCCTGCATAAATTTCTCAAAGTGGCTGAGGCAAACAAGCAGAATGGTTTTATGTATTTTCCATGTACTGTCTGTGAGAATACAAAGGATTAGTCTAACTCGAAAACCCGTCACTCCCGCCTGCTTGAGAAGGGTTTCATGCCATACTATAATGTTTGGACCAAGCACGGAGAAAGAGGGGTTATGATGGAAGACAACGAAGAAGAAGAGGATGATGACAACTATCCTATGTTCCGTGAATACAGTGATACTGCAACTGGGGAAGCTAAAGATCAAGAGGCACTAGACGATGTGCCCGATGATGATCTTTGCCAGGTCATTGTTGATGCACCGAGAGAATGCGGAAGTGAAAGGGAGAAGTTGAAGTTCAATCGCATGTTAGAGGATCACAAAAAGGGTTGTACCCAAACTGCGAAGATGACAACACAAAGCTCGGTATCACACTGGAATTGCTGCAATGGAAGGCAGACAATGGTGTATCTAACAAGGGATTTGGTTCGCTACTGAAAATAATGAAGAAGAAGCTTCCAAAGGATAAGAATTGCCCGACAGTACGTACGAAGCAAAGAAGGTTCTCTACCCTCTAGGATTGGAGGTGTAGAAGATACATGCATTCCCTAATGACTGCATCCTCTACCGTGGCAAGTATGAGGAATTGAACGCATGCCCGATATACGGTGCATTGCGGTATAAGATCATTAGAGATGACCCTGGTGATGTTGAGGGCGAGCGTCCCAGGAAGAGGGTTCCTGCCAAGGTGATGTGTTATGTTCCTATAATACCACGGTTGAAACGTCTGTGCAGAAACAAAGAGCTTGCCAAGTTGTTGCGATGGCACAAAGAAGACCGTAAGAAAGACGGGAAGTTGAGAGCACCCGCTGACGGGTCGTAGTGGAGAAAAATCAAGAGAAAGTGAGGGGACTTTGTAGGTGACGCAAGGAACGCATGGTTTGGTTTAAGTGCAGATGGCATTAATCCTTTTGGGGAGTAGAGCAGCAAGCATAGCACATGGCCTATGACTCTATGTATCTATAACCTTCCTCCTTGGTTGTGCATGAAGTGGAAGTTCATTATGATGACAATGCTCATCCAAGGCCCTAAGCAACCCGACAACGACATTGATGTGCTCCTAAGGCCATTAGTTCAACAAATTTTATAGCCGTGGAATGGAAAAGGTGTCCGTGTGTGGGCTGATGAACAAGAGGAATTTGACCTACGAGCGTTGCTGTTTGCAACCATCAATGATTGGCCTGCTCTTAGTAACCTTTCGGGACAGACAATCAAGAGATACAATGCATGTATGCTGTTGGAAATATGCCCTAGAGGCAATAATAAATTATTTATTATCATATTTCCTTGTTCATGATAATCAATTATTATCCATGCTATAATTGTATTGATCGGAGACTTAGATGCATGTGTGGATACATAGACAAAACCATGTCCCTAGTATGCCTCTAATAGACTAGCTCGTTGATCAAAGATGGTTAAGGTTTCCTAGCCATGGACATGAGATGTCATTTGATGACGGGATCACATCATTAGGAGAATGGTGTGATGGACAAGACCCAAACTACAAACATAGCATATGATCGTGTGAGTTTAATGCTACTGTTTTCTGCATGTCAAGTATCTGTTCCTATGACCACGAGATCATGCAACTCACTGACACCGGAGGAGTGCCTTGTGTGTATCAAACGTCGCAACGTAACTAGGTGACTATAAAGGTACTCTACAGGTATCTCCGAGGGTGTCTGTTGGGTTGGCATGGATCAAGACTGGGATTTGTTACTCCGTGTGACGGAGAGGTATCTCAGGGCCCACTCAGTAATACAACATCACAACAAGCCTTGCAAGCAATGTGACTAAGTGTTAGTCATGGGATCTTGTATTACGGAACGAGTAAAGAGACTTGCCGGTAACGAGGTTGAACTAGGTATGGAGATACCGATGATCGAATCTCGGGCAAGTAACATACCGAAGAACAAAGGGAAAATCATACGAGATTAACTGAATCCTTGACATAGAGGTTCGACCGATAAAGATCTTCATAGAATATGTAGGAACCAATATGGGCATCCAAGTCCCGCTATTGGTTATTGACCGTAGAGGTGTCTCTGTCATGTCTACATAGTTCTCGAACCCGCATGGTCTGCACACTTAAGGTTCGATGACGTTTCAGTAGTATAGAGTTATGTATGGTGGTGACCGAAGGTTGTTTGGTGTCCCGGATGATATCCCAGACGTCACGAGGAGCTCCGGAATGGTTTGGAGGTAAAGATTGATATATATGAAGTCCTGTTTTGGTCACCGAAAAAGTTTCAGGCTCATCGGTAGTGTATCGGGAGTGCCGGTAGTGTACCGGGGGACCATCGGGAGAGGTATTTCGACCCAAGAGGCTACATGGGCTATGGGAGGAGGTAAACCAGCCCCTGGTGGGCTGGCCGAAGCCTCCTCTAAGGGCCCATGCGGCTGGAGTGGTTTGAGAAGGAAAAAAAATCCAAAGGTGGAGAGGTGGAAAGATTTTCTAAGTGGAAAGGAGGAATCCTACTCCTAATAGGATTGGAGTAGGACTCCTCCACCTCCAATTTCGACCAAACCTTGAGGGCTTGAGGATGCCTCCTCCCCTCCCTCCCTCCCTCCTATATATACTAGAGGATTTAGAGGAAAAATCTAACCCTAATAGCCACGTGTTACCTCTCCTCTAGATCGCAGTTTCTCCTCTAGATCGGTTTTCAGCGGTGCTTAGGCGAAGCCCTGCTTGAATAGCTCCACCACCATCGCCGCAACGCCGTCGCGCTGCCGGAGAACTCGTCTACCTCTCTGCTCCCTCTTGCTGGATCAAGACGGCGAAGATCGTCATCAAGGTGTACGTGTGCTGAACATGGAGGTGCCGTCCATTTGGCGCTAGATCGGAAGGACCGTGATCAAGATCGCGAGACGGATCGTGATGAGATCACGGGACGGATCGTGATTGGATCACGGGACGGATCGTGTTGAGATCACGGGATGCTCGGCGATTTGGATCGCGAAGACGTTTGACTACACCAACCGCGTTTCTTAAGGCTTCCCGCTTAGCGATCTACAAGGGTATGTAGATCCACTCTCCCTCTCGTAGATGCTCATCACCATGGATAGATCTTGCATGTGCGTACGAATTTTTTTGTTTCCCATGCAACGTTCCCCAACACATGCACTGTTTAGATGATACCCAAAGTATATATTTGGACAAATGCAAGAAGAATGTGTACCTGGGATATCGTCGATTTCTTCCGACCAAGCATGTCTTAAGAAACAAAGGCAAGCATTTCAAAGGTTTATGTAGATCACTAGAAGAAGCCCGTCCTCCGTACTGGTGATGATATACTTGATATGGTCAAGGATTTACATGTAATGTTTGGAAAGGGTCCTGGCAGACAATCTGTTCCAAATGTCGCAGAGGGACACACACCCATGTGGAAGAAGAAATCCATATTTTGGGACCTACCCTATTAAAAAGACCTACGGGTCCGCTCTGCAATCGACATGATGCACGTGACGAAGAATGTTTGCGTGAACGTGCTAGGATTCTTGGGCGTGTATAGGAAGACAAAAGATACACCGGAGGCACGGGAGGACCAGCAACGTGTGAACGAAAAAGATGGAATGCATCCAAAGCAGTATCAAGGTCCTGCCAGCTACGCTCTAACCAACGCGGAGAAGGAAATCTTCTTTGAATGCCTGCTCAGTATCAAGGTCCCGTCCAACTTCTTGTTGAATATAAACGGAATAATAAACACGGCAGATAAAAAAAATACCAGAACCTAAAGTCTCATGACTGCCATGTGATTATGATGCAACTGCTTCCCATTGCATTGAGGGGGCTTCTACCAGAAAATGTTCGATTAGCCATTGTGAAGCTATGTGCATTCCTCAATGCAATTTCTCAGAAGGTAATCAATCAAGAAATCCTACCAAGGTTACATAATGATTTTGTCCAATGTCTTGTCAGCTTCGAGTTGGTGTTCCCACCATCCTTATTCAATATTATGACACACGTCCTAGTTCACCTAGTCGACGAGATTTCCGTTTTGGGTCCTGTATTTCTACACAATATGTTCCCCTTTGAGAGGTTCATGGGAGTCTTGAAGAAATATGTTTGTAATCATGCTAGGCCAGAAGGAAGCATCTCCACGGGCCATCAAACAACGGAGGTCATTGGGTTTTGTGTTGACTTTTTTCTTGACCTTAAGCCGACTGGTGTCCCTAATTCGCGGTATGAGGGAAGACTGAGTGGAAAAGGCACGCTAGGAGCGGATTCTATAATACGTAGGGACGGATATTCTTGGACGCAAGCACACTACACAGTTCTACGGAATTCTACATTGGTGGCCCCATATATCAATGAACACAAGAATATTCTACGCTACAAACACCTAGAGCAGTCTGACGATTGGATTACACGTGAACACATCGGGACTTTGGGCGGTTGGTTGCAAATGCATCTCATGCGAAACAACACTGTTGGAGATGACTTGTTGGCCTGGACACCATCTTCGACTGTACTCACTTACCAAGGGTATGAGATAAATGGTAATACATTTTACACGATCGCCCAAGATAAAAAGAGCACCAACCAAAACAGTGGTATCCGCTTTGATGTAGCAATCACCAATAGGGCAAAGGACACATATTATGGTTACCTAGAAGAGATATGGGAATTTGACTATGAACATGAATTTAAGGTCCCTTTGTTTCAGTGCAAATGGGGTAATCTATCAAGAGGTGGGGTACAGTTAGACCCGCAGTACAGAATGACAGCAGTGGATCTCAACAATCTTGCGTACACAGACGAACCGTTCGTCCTAGCCAATTATGTGGCACATGTTTTCTATGTGAAGGACATGTCTACCAAATCGAGAAAAAATAAGGAAGCGAATACATCAAACGATGAGCCAAAGCTCCACATAGTTCTTTCAGGGAAAAGAAACATCGTGGGAGTGGAGTACAAGAGAGACATATCCGAAGATTATGAAAAGTTTCATGAAATTCCTCCCTTCATGTAACATCCCAAAATTCTAAATTTTGGAATGTTATATTAAATAAATAAGTAGGATTGTTTGCTTGAATGTTGTGTGATCGATTGTGTGAAATTGAGTGAAATTTTGAAACTTTCGAAATTTTAATGAGAGAGAATAAAATGACTTTCCCAATATTTTCTGTTTCGAATCCCTATTCAATTTTGAGTTCTAATATTTTAAAAACCATCTTATAAAAAAAATGAGAGGAGATAAATGACACTCAAAAATCATATATAATGTTTTGACTCAAATTTTAAAGTAAAATCTATTTGCCATTTATTTGAAATTCAAATTCCTTTTCATTTTGGAGTTATTAGAAAAATAATGATTTTTTTAGTATTCCAAAAATTCTTAAAAATATGTTCATGTTTTATAGTTTAGTTTTCTGAAAATTTTGATATATAATATGTCTACATAAAATGTTTTTCTATTTTTGTTTAATTGCTTTTGTTCGCTGTTTTTAAAGAAAAAAAACAGAAAGCACTATTCATACCGAAACACTGTTCGTCCGAGAAATCAAAAAAAAAAAAAAACTGCTGCACGTGCACTCGCGGCCAGCCGAAATCATTAGACCCATCTTGTGGCCTCTTTCCTTCCTTTTAATTTTCATTTACTTCTAGTCTATTTGTTTAGTCCCACATTGCCTAGCCTTTGACTTCTAATACTCCCTGCCACCTATAAATATAGACCCATAGGTGAACCCAAAAATCATCCACTTCGGATTGAATCGAATCGTTTCGGTTTGACTAGGTTTATTAAAGTAAAAATATTTTCTTCTCTCCGGCGGGATTTCTGAAAGTCGTCTCCTCTTTGGATTTATATCTTCACTGCATTCTAAAGGTATTCTTTTCGTATTTTCTTTTATACTCCTGTAGTTTAATATCCCTAGACTAGTATTTCTATACTAGTATACGGTAGAGTAATTAGATTATTAGTTAGTCTCCGTATTTACACATTACTATTAGAATTCTTTTAGACATAGCACTTTTTCTTCCGTAAAACATCTTGGCCCTGATTTTTCAAATGACCATAACTTTTAACTCGTTCACTCAAATTAGTTGAAACCAACGCCTATATTTTCGTCTTGACTTCAGCTATCCAATCAACCTATCACGTCAACTTTTTTAAAATTTTCAAATTTCGAAATTTATTCAGATTTATATTCAAACTTCTTTTGATCATACCTTTTTATCCGTAGCTCCGTTTCCGATGAATCCAATTGCGTCGGATCCGTATCGAAGTAATATTTCAGTTCACATCATTAGTGTTATTGTTTCAACATATAATTTTGATGTTGCTCATACTTCTCTATTAGTCCCCAAAATGTGTTCACACACCGTACTAAGCTAATTCAATGCCATATTGAATTGCTTATAACTTTTGATCCGTCATTTTGAACCTATTAATTCTTTTTTCTACACGTTCATATTGACTTCCCATATATAGTAACATCATTAGTTTCAATCTTTGAACCTTTCAAATTTGAGCGATTCAATTTGAATCCGAACCTTCATTTGATCATATCTTGCAAAGTGTAACACCGTTTCAATTGATTCCTTTTGCCCCTAAATACTCGTGTCATATATTTCTATTCATAACCATCGTACTTCGGTTCAACTTCTTTTGAACTTTGTGAATTCAGATTCAATTCATACTTGAATTTACAATTCATTTCATACTTCAATTCGCTATAACTTGTGTTGTAGTGCTCCATTTCAATTAAATTCTTTCTACAAATAAATTCCTATGTCTTATACTATTTGTTAAACAACATTCATGTTGTTCTCCCATTCTTTGGATCGTCTTCCGTAGTCTCTCCAACTAAGCTTATATAGCAATAGTTCATCATCCATTAACTCTTTTGAGTTGATTCCTCCACTTTCACTTTACAACATAGTTAGAACCTATTTTTCTTATTTAACCTTAGTATGTTGTTATATTCGCTCCAAGACATGTTTTGTTCTTGCGTTCTTTTGGTTCTATGTTTTGGCATGAATGTTTATGGAATGTTATTTGCTTACAATAGATTTTTCGGAGTGTGACGAGTAGAATTATCCAGATTGTGAGAGCGACTATCTTCATCAAGTAATACCAAGCAAGTTCACATTGACCATGTTATTACCTATGTTTTTTTAAGTTGCATTAGTTCAACCTTCTCACCCATTGCATGCAAAGTAGGTACTTGGAAACTTGGTTACTTGAGTAGTATCATGTGGTAGGCCACCTAAATATCCTTGTTACTTTGGCCGGGACGTTATTTTATTTTGCTATGCTTTTTAGTAGACAGGGTTTTGGTTGAGTGTCTACCATGAGAGTTGTGAGACTTAATTGATGATGAGGACCTCAAGACTCCAAGTAATATTTTCAAGACCTCATGATGCAATATACCTCTGGGTGGATGGCAGTTGAACGGCGCCCTGGAGAAACCAGAGGTTAGCCTAGGTGTTGCTGGAGAAGTGCCAGTATTCACGCGGAAAGGTCCACCCAGGAACAAAGAGATGGATGGATACTTCAAGGCCCAAGGCTTACCTGCACAGCCACAAGTCATTATGGGCTTTCGCTTGGTTGGACATTGTGGCGACTCTAGACAGCCGGTGCTACAAGATGTAGAAGAACGATAGGAATGGATGGGCACCGACAGAGTCTCAAAGGAACCCCTTGAAAGACCATGTTTTGGTCATCTGTTTCTCAAACACCCTGAAGTGCGAGGAATTCAACGGAGGCGATCAAATCTTGTGGGGAACGTGTGCAAAACTCTACAGAGTACTCAAACCTAATCGATTAGCCGTGTCCACGGTCATGGACAACTTGAGCCAAAGGAACTGAAACTATCAGGAAGTCTCAACACAAATAATTATAATGATGAGGGTATTATTGTTAACTTGGGTATGAGAATTGGTTGGTGGAACCATCTCATTAATCAACCAACTTTGTAGTAATAATTTTTGTATTACCCCTCTCTTGTTGTAGGAAAAATTTGCTTTACGCAAAACTTGAACTTATAGCCCCACCTGCCATATATGCATATAGTATAGATGATTATTTTTTACCCCCCCTCTTTTGTGGCTTACTGGCATATTCAAAATGCTGACCTACACGGCTGCAACGTGTCATGTTGCAGATACTCTTCTTCGACGAGTAAGGGTACGATTCAGGGCTACGGTCTGCACTCAACCTGCCGTTGGTGTTATTGGGACTCCACTCCCGTTGACTGTTTCCGCTGAGGTTTTAAGGTATATATCAGTTTTACGTTAATTACATGTGATTGCACTTTGATATATACATTGATGTACTGTGTGTGCCAGCATACTGATCCGGGGATGGCACAGAACACATAGAGGCTTGACCTTTCCAGGTCGGGTCGCTACAGTTCAAAGTGAAGGCTGACCCAAGCATCCTGTTAAACGATGAAGACTATCCATGGTTACGACGTAATAAGCAAAGGACACACGGGAAGAAAAAGTAAAGACTTTCTCTCCACAACAATTCTGATGATGGCTTGATCTAGAATGTCAATGCAGTTACATGTCAAGAAATGCAATCCCTTTTGTAATAGATGAGTTTTTTCCGGAACCCTGTTACTTTTAAACAAATTGTCAATTTTGACACCGTTCCAAGTTTCAACCTTTTTAGAGTTCATTTGAAGTGCTTGTCAATTTAAGGTCATTCAGCTCAAAATAAATCATGAGATGCATGAAATATAGCAAATGAAGTCAGAAAAGGGTTGAAAATTGATGATGTGGCTGTGAATGGTGCATATTGAGTGCAGAAAAAGTCTGGAGTAAAAATATGTTAAATAATGAATCCCTTTTTGTTATAGATGAGTTTTCATCTAAAACGCTGTTACTTCAATATAGGTTGTTCATCTTGTACACAAAGTGCATCCAGTTTTTCCCATAACCCTCTCAACTTTTTAGCACATGCTACGTGGGTGAAATTATGATACCATGCCAAGTTTCAACCTTTTCAGAGTTCCTTTGGAGTGCTCGTCAATTTCAGGGTCATTTAGCTCAAAATAAATCAACAAAATGCATGAAAAATAGCAAATGACGTCCGAAAAGGGTTTAAAATTGATGACGTGGCTTTGAAAGGTGCATATGGAATACAAAAAAGTCTAGAGTAAAAATATGTAAAAATATGAAATCCCTTTTTGTAATAGATGAGTTTTCGTCTGAAACCCTATTACCTCGAAATACATTGTCCAGTTTCTACACAAAGTGCATCTAGTTTTTCCCGTAACCCTCTCCACTTTTTAGCACATGTTATGTGGGTGAAATTATGATAGCATGCCAAGTTTCAACCTTTTCAGAGTCATTTAGCTCAGAATAAGTCATGAAATGCATGAAAAATAGTAAATGAAGTCAGAAAAGGGTTGAAAATTGATGATGCGGCTTTGAATGGTTAACATTTAATGCAGAAAAAGTATGGAGTTAAAATAAGTTACAAAAATGAAATCCCTTTTGTAATATATGGATTTTCCTCAAGAAACCATGTTACTTCGAAAGAGATTGTCCAGTTTGTACACGATGTGCATCCACTTTTTTCAATAAACCTCTCAAATTTTTAGCACATTCTATGTGGGTGAAATTATGATAGCATGGCAAGTTTCAACCTTCTCAGAGTTTATTTGGAGTGCTCGTCAATTTCTAGGTCATTTAACTGAAAATAAATCATGAAATGCATGAAAAATAGCAAATGAAGTCAGAAAAGGGTTGAAAATTGATGATGTAGCTTTGAATGGTGCATACTGAATGCAAAAAAAGTCCGGACTTAAAATATGTTAAAAAAATTAAACCCCTTTTGTAATAGATGAGTTTTCGTCTCAAATCGTGTTACTTCGAAAGAGATTGTCCAGTTTGTACATGAAGTGCATCCAGTTTTTCTCATAACCCTGTCAACTTCTTAACACATGCTATGTGGATGAAATTATGATACCATGCCAAGTTTGAACCTTTTCAGAGTTCATTTGCAGTGCTTTTCAAATTCAGGGTCATTTAGGTCAAAATAAATCATGAAATGCATGAAAATAGCAAATAAAGTGAGAAAAGGGTTGAAAATTGATGATGTGTCTTTCAACGGTGCATATTGAATGCAGAAAAAGTTGGGAGTAAAAATATATTAAAAATGAAATCACCTTTGTAATAGATGAGTTTTCGTTCGAAACCCTATTACTTCGAAAGAGATTGTCCAGTATGTACACGAAGTGCATCTAGTTTTCTCGTAACCCTCTCAACTTTTTAGCACATGCTATGTGGGTGAAATTATGATAGCATGCCAAGTTTAAACCTTTTCGAAGTTTATTTCGAGTGCTTGTCAATTTCAGGGTCATTTAGCTCAAAATAAATCATGAAATGCATGAAAATTGATTAATGAAGTCAGAAATGGGTTGAAAATTGTTGATGTTGCTTTGAATGGTGCATATTGAATGCAGAAAAAGTCTGGAGTTAAAATACGTTAAAAAATGAAATTCCTTTTGTGATAGAGGGGTTTTCGTTCGAAACCTTGTTACTTCGAAAGAGATTGTCGAGTTTGTACACGAAGTGCATCTACTTTTTTTCACAACCCTCTCAACTATTTAGCACATGCTATGTGGGTGAAATTATAAGACCATGCCAAGTTTCAACATTTTTAGAGTTCATTTGTAGTGCTTTTCAAATTCAGGGTCATTTAGCTCAAAATAAATCATGAAATGCATGAAAAATAGCAAATGAAGTAAAAAAGGGTTGAAAATTGATGATGTGGCTCTTAATGGTGCATATTGAATGCAAAAAAAGTCTGGACTTAAAATATGTTAAAAAAACGAATCCCTTTTGTAATAAATGGGTTTTCGTCAGAAACCCTGTTACTTCGAAAGAGATTGTCCAGTTTGTACACGAAGTGCATCTAGTTTTTTCCTTAACATTCTCAAATTTTTAACACATTCTATGTGGGTGAAATTATGATACCATGCCAAGTTTCAACCTTTTCAGAATTCATTTACAGTGCTTTTCAAATTAAGGGTCATTTAGCTCAATATAAATCATGAAATGCATAAAAATTAGCAAATGAAGTCAAAAAATGGTTGACAATTGATGAAGTGGCTTTGATCGGTGCATATTGAATGCAGAAAAAGTCCGGAGTTAATATATATTTAAAAAAATGAAATCCCCTTTGTGAAAGATGAGTTTTCGTCCGAAACCCTATTACTTCGAAAGAGATTGTCCAGTTTGTACACGAAGTGCATCTAGATTTTCCCGTAACCCTCTCAACTTTTTAGCACATGCTATGTGGGTGAAATTATGATAGCATGCCAAGTTTTAACCTTTTCAAAGTTCATTTGGAGTGCTTGTCAATTTCAGGGTCATTTAGCTGAAAATAAATCATGAAATGAATGAAAAATAGCAAAGGAAGTTAGAAAAGGGATGAAAATTGATGATGTCGCTTTGAATCGTGCATATTGAATGCAAAAAAGCATGGAGTGAAAATATTAAAAAAATGAAATCGCTTTGTAATAGATGGGTTGTCGTGCGAAACCGTGTTACTTTGAAAGAGATTGACC
Source organism: Hordeum marinum (assembly GCA_022496015.1). NCBI lineage: Eukaryota > Viridiplantae > Streptophyta > Magnoliopsida > Poales > Poaceae > Hordeum > Hordeum marinum. The sequence goes on along the minus strand of CM039673.1, from coordinate 23,802,658 downwards.
AGTTTGTACACGAAGTGCATCTAGTTTTTTCCATAACCTTCTCAACTTTTTTGCACATGCTATGTGGGTGAAATTATGATAGCATGCCAAGTTTCAACCTTTTCAAAGTTCATTTGCAGTGCTTTTCAATTTCGGGGTTATTTAGCTCAAAATAAATCATGAAATGCATGAAAAATAACAAATTAAGTGAGAAAAGGGTTGAAAATTGACGATGTGGCTTTGAATTGTGCATATTGAATGCAAAAAAAGTATGGAGTTCAAATATGTTAAAAAAATAAAATCCTTTTTTGTAATAGATGGGTTTTCAACCAACCCTCTTACTTCGAAGGAAATTGTCCATTTTGTACACGATGTGCATCCAATTTTTTCTGTAAGGCTCTCAATTTTTTAGCACATACTATGTGGGTGAAATTATGAGACCATGCCAAGTATCAACCTTTTCACACTTCATTTGAAGTGCTTTTCAAATTCAGGGCCATTTAGCTCAAAATAAATCATGAAATACATGAAAAATAGCAAATGAAGTCAGAAAAGGGTTGAAAATTGATGATGTGGCTTTGTACGGTGCATATTGAATGCAGAAAAAGTCTGGACTAAAAATATATTAAAAAATGAATCACCTTTGTAATAGATGAGTTTTCGTCAAAACCCTATTACTTCGAAAGAGATTGTCCAGTTTGTACACGAAGTGCATCTAGTTTTTTCCGTAACCCTCTCAACTTTTTAGCACATGCTATGTAGGTGAAATTATGAGACCATACCAAGTTTCAACCTTTTTAGAGTTCTTTTGCAATACATTTAAAATTCAGGGTAATTTAGCTCAAAATAAATCATGAAATGCATGAAAAATAGCAACTGAAGTCAAAAAAGGGTTGAAAATTGATGATGTTGCTTTGAATGGTGCATAGTGAATGCAGAAAAACTCCGCAGTAAAAATGTATTAAAAAATGAAATCCCCTTTATAATAGATGAGTTTTCGTCGAAACCCTATTACTTTGAAAGAGATTGTCCACTTTGTACATGAAGTGCATCTAGTTTTTTCCTTAACCCTCTCAACCTTATAGCACATGCTGGGTGGGTGAAATTATGAGACCATGCCAAGTTTCAACCTTTTCAGAGTTTATTTGCAGTTATTTTCAAATTTAGGGTCATTTAGCTCAAAATAAATCATGAAATGCATGAAAATATCAAATGAAGTCAAAAAAGGGTTGAAAATTGATGATGCGGCTCTGCATGGTGCATATTGACTACAGAAAAATCTGGAGTTAAAATATGTTAAAATAAGAATCCCTTTTGTAATAGATGGGTTTTCGTCCGAAACCCTGTTACTTCGAAAGAGATTGTCCAGTTTGTACATGAAGTGCATCTAGTTTTTTCCGTAACCCTCTCAGCTTTTTAGCACATGCTATGTGAGTGAAATTATGAGACCATGCCAAGTTTCAACCTTTTCACAATTCGTTTGTAGTGCTTTTCAAATTCAGGATCATTTAGCTCAATATAAATCATGAAATGTATGAAAAGTAGCAAATGAAGTCAAAACAAGGTTGAAAATTAATGATGTGGCTTTGAACGGTGCATATTGAATGCAGAAAAAGTCCGTAGTAAAAGTATATTAAACAAGTGAAACCCCCTATGTAAAAGATGAGTTTTCGTCCGAAACCCTATTACTTCGAAAGAGATTGTCCACTTTGTACACGAAGTGCATCTAGTTTTTCCCATAACCCTCTGAACATTTTAGCACATGCTATGTGGGTGAAATTATGACAGCATGCCAAGTTTCCACCTTTTCGGAGTTCATTTGGAGTGCTTGGCAATTTTAGGTTCATTTAGCTCAAAATAAATCATGAAATGCATGAAAATAGCAAATGAAGTCAGAAAAGCGTTGAAAATTGATGATGTGGCTTTGAATGGTGCATATTGAATGCTGAAAAAGTCTGGAGTTAAAATATGTTTAAAAAATGAAATCCCTTTTGTAATAGACGGGTTTTCGTTCGAAACCCTATTACTTTGAATGATATTGTCGAGTTTCTACACGAAGTGCTCCCAGTTTTTTCCGTAACCCTCTCAACTTTTTAGCACATGCCATCCGGGCGAAATGATGAGACCATGCCAAGTTTCAAATTTTTCAGAGTTCATTTGGAGTGCTTGTGAATTTCAGGGTCATTTAGCTCAAAATAAATCATGAAATGCATGAAAAATAGCTAATGAAGACAGAAAAGGGTTGAAAACTGATGATGTGGCTTTAAATGGTGCATATTGAATGCATAAAAAGTGTGGTGCTAAAATATGTTAAAAAATGAAATATCTTTTGTAATAGATGGGTTTTCGTTAAAAACATTGTTACTTCGAAAGAGATTGTCCAGTTTGTACATGAAGTGTATCCAGTTTTTTGCGTAACCCTCGGAATATTTTAGCACATGCTATGTGGGTGAAATTATGAGAACATGCAGAGTTTCAACCTTTTCAGAGTTCATTTATAGTGCTTTTGAAATTCAGGGTCATTTAGCTCAAAATAAATCATGAAATGCATGAAAAATAGCAAATGAAGTCAGAAAAGGGTTGAAAATTGATGATGTGACTTTGAACGGTGCATATTGAATGCATAAAAAGTGTGGAGCTAAGATATGTTAAAAAATGAAATCTCTTTTGTAATAAATGGGTTTTCGTCCGAAACCTTGTTACTTCGAAAGAGATTGTCTAGTTTGTACATGAAGTGCATCCAGTTTTTTCCGTAACCGTCTCAGCTCTCTAGCACATGGCATGTGAGTGAAATTATGAGCCCATGCAGAGTTTCAACCTTTTCAGAGTTCATTTGTAGTGCTTTTCAAATTCAGTGTCGTTTAGCTCAAAATATATCATGAAATGCATGAAAAATAGCAAATGAAGTCAGAAAAGGGTTGAAAATTATGATGTGGCTTTGAGCGGAGCATATTGATTGCAGAAAAAGTCCGGAGTAAAAATATATTAAAAAAATGAAATCCCCTTTGTAATAGATGAGTTTTCGAAAGAGATTGTCCAGTTTGTACACGAAATGCATCTAGTTTTTCCCGTAACCCACTAAACTTTTTAGCACATGCTATGTGGGTGAACTTATGATAACATGCGAAGTTTCAACTATTTCAAAGTTCATTTGCAGTGCTTGTCAATGTTATGGTCATATATCTAAAAACAAATCATGAAATGCATGTAGCAAAGGAGTTCAGAAGAGGATTGAAAATTGTTGATGTAGCTTTGAATGGTGCATATTGAATGCAGAAAAAGTCCGGTGTTAAAATATGTTAAAAAATGCAATCGCTTTTGTAATAGATGAGTCTTCGTCCAAAACCCTATTACTTTGAAGGAGATTGTCCAGATCGTACATGAAGTGCATCCAGTTTTTTCCGTAATCCTCTCAACTTTTCTACACATGCTATGTGGGTGAAATTATGAGACCATGCCACGTTTAAACCTTTTTAGAGTTCATTTGCAGTGCTTTTGAAATTTAGGGTCATTTAGCTCAAAATAAATCATGAAATACATGAAAAATAGCTAATGAAGTCAGAAAAAGGTTGAAAATTGATGACGTGGGTTTGAACGGTGCATATTGAATGCTGAAAAAGTCTGCAGTTAAAATATGTTTAAAAAATGAAATCTCTTTTGTAATAGACGGGTTTTCATTCGAAACCTTATGACTTTGAATGAGATTGTCGAGTTTCTACACGAAGTGCTTCCAGTTTTTTCCGTAACCCTCTCAACTTTTTAGCACATGCTATCTGGGCGAAATTATGAGACCATGCCAAGTTTCAACTTTTTCAGAGTTCATTTGGAGTGCTTGTCAATTTCAGGGTCATTTAGCTCAAAATAAATCATGAAATGCATGAAAAATAGCTAATGAAGTCAGAAAAGGGTTGAAAACTGATGATGTGGCTTTAAATGGTGCATATTGAATGCATAAAAAGTGTGGTGCTAAAATATGTTAAAAAATGAAATCTCCTTTGTAATAGATGGATTTTCGTTGAAAACATTGTTACTTCGAAAGAGATTGTCCAGTTTGTACATGAAGTGTATCTAGTTTTTTGCGTAACCCTCGCAACATTTTAGCACATGCTATGTGGGTGAAATTATGAGAACATGCAGAGTTTCAACCTTTTCAGAGTTCATTTATAGTGCTTTTGAAATTCAGGGTCATTTAGCTCAAAATAAATCATGAAATGCATGAAAAATAGCAAATGAAGTCAGAAAAGGGTTGAAAATTGATGATGTGACTTTGAACAGTGCATATTGAATGCATAAAAAGTGTGGAGCTAAAATATGTTAAAAAATGAAATCTCTTTTGTAATAAATGGGTTTTCGTCCAAAACATTGTTACTTTGAAAGAGATTGTCTAGTTTGGACGTGAAGTGCATCCAGTTTTTTCCGTAACCCTCTCAACTTTTTAGCACATGGTATGTGAGTGAAATTATGAGACCATGCAGAGTTTCGACCTTTTCAGAGTTCATTTGCAGTGCTTTTCTAATTCAGGGTCGTTTAGCTCAAAATATATCATGAAATGCATGAAAAATAGCAAATGAAGTCAGAAAAGGGTTGAAAATTATGATGTGGCTTTGAACGGAGCATATTGATTGCACAAAAACTCTGGAGTAAAAATATATTAAAAAAATGAAATCCCCTTTGTAATAGATGAGTTTTCGTCCAAAACCTTATCACTTCGAAAGAGATTGTCGAGTTTGTACACGAAGTGCATCTAGTTTTTCCCGTAACCCACTAAACTTTTTAGCACATCATATGTGGGTGAACTTATGATAACATGCCAAGTTTCAACTATTTCAAACTTCATTTGGAATGCTTGTCAATGTCAGGGTCATTTATCTAAAAATAAATCATGAAATGCATGTAGCAAAGGAGTTCAGAAGAGGATTGAAAATTGATGATGTTGCTTTGAATGGTGCATATTGAATGCAGAAAAAGTCTGGTGTTAAAATATGTTAAAAAATGAAATCCCTTTTGTAATAGATGAGTCTTCGTCCAAAACCCTATTACTTTGAAGGAGATTGTCCAGATTGTACATGAAATGCATCCAGTTTTTTCCGTAATCCTCTCAACTTTTTTACACATGCTATGTGTGTGAAATTATGAGACCATCCCACTTTTCTACCTTTTCAGAGTTCATTTGCAGTTCTTTTGAAATTTAGGGTCATTTAGCTCAAAATAAATCATCAAATGCATGAAAAAATAGCTAATGAAGTCAGAAAAAGGTTGAAAATTGATGACGTGGGTTTGAACGGTGCTTATTGAATGCAGAAAAAGTTTGGAGTAAAAATATGTTCAAAAAATCAAATCCCTTTTCTAATCGATGAGTTTTCATCCGAAACCGTGTTACTTGGAAAGAGATTGTCTAGTTGGTACACGAAGTGCATGTAGTTTTTCCCGTAACCCTCTCAACTTTTTAGCACATGTTATGTGGGTGAAATTATTATAGGATGCCAAGTTTCAACCTTTTCATCGTTCATTTCGAGTGCTTGTCAATTTCAGGGTCATTTAGCTCAAAATAAATCATGAAGTGCATGAAAAATAGCAAATGAATCAGAAAAGGGTGGAAAATTGATGATGTGGCTTTGAATTGTGCATATTGAATGCAAAAAAGTCTGGAGTTAAAATATGTTAAAAAAATGAAATCCCTTTTGTAATAGATGGGTTTTCGTCCGAAACCTTGTTACTTCGAAAAAGATTGTCCAGTTTGAACATGAAGTGCATCCAGTTTTTTCCTTAACGCTCTCAACTTTTTATGACATTCTATGTGGGTTAAATTATGAGACCATGCCAAGTTTCAACCTTTTCAGAGTTCATTTGCAGTGCTTTTCAAATTCAGGGTCCTTTAGCTCAAAATAAATCATGACATGCATGAAAAAAAATACCAAATGAAGTCAAAAAAGGGTTGAAAATTGATGATGTGGCTTTGAATGGTGCATATAGAATGCAGAAAAAGTTTGGAGTTAAAATATGTTAAAAAATGAAATCCCTTTTGTAATAGAGGAGTTTTAGTCTCAAACAGTGTTACTTCGAAAGAGATTGTCCAGTTTGTACACGTGGTGCATTTACTTTTTCCCATAACCCTCTCAACTTTTTAGCACATGCTATGTGGGTGAAATTATGATAGCATGCCAAGTTTCAACCTTTTCAGGGTTCATTTGGAGTGCTTGTCAATTTCATGGTCATTTAGCTCAAAATAAATCATGAAATGCATGAAAACTAGCAAAAGAAGTTAAAAAAGGGTTGAAAATTGATGATGTCGCTTTGAAAGGTCCATATTGAATGGAGAAAAAGACTGGAGTTAAAATATAAAAAAAATGAAATCCCTTTTGTAATAGATGGGTTGTCATGCGAAACCTTGTTACTTCGAAAGAGATTGTCCAGTTTGTACACGAAGTGCATCTAGTTTTTTCCTTAACCCTCTCAACTTTTTAGCACATGCTATGTGGGTGAAATTATGATAGTGTTGGGGAACGTCGTATGGAAAACAAAAAAAATTCCTACGCACACGCAAACCTATCCATGGTGATGAGCATCTACGAGAGGGAGATGGTGCCCTATTTAAAGTGAATGTAGTTGTCTCTAATGCATAACCCCAAAATTATAGTAGTAAAACGATAAGAGACATCATAGCACGCACCATGTCCAATAGAGTATAACTATGATGTTCGGACACACCATCACACTATGGTGTTCCAGGTGGTGTTCAGTTGTGAAACAACTTTCACATTGTCTTAAGTTGTATGCCAAACTCGTGACTTAGATATTTACCTCCACGATCATATCGCAGTCATTTTTATCTTCTTGTCACGATGATCTTTAAAATTCACTCTGAATTTTCTTGAACCTTTCAAACGATTCAGACTTGTGTTTCATTAAGTAAATATACAGTATATCTACTCAAATCATCAGTGAAGGTAAGAAAATAACGATATCCACTGCTCGCTACAAGACTCACTGGATTGCATACATCAACATGTATCATTTCCAATGAATCACTTGCCCGCTCCATCCAACGGGGTCCTTTAGTCATCTTGCCCAAGAGGCATGGTTTGCATGTCTCAACCGATTCGAAATCAAATGAGTCCAAATATCTATCAGCATGGAGTTTCTTCATGCGCTTTATACCGATATGACATTTTGCGGCAGTGCCACAAGTATGTGGTACTATCATTATTTAACTTTGTATCTTTTGACATCAATGTTATGAACATGTGTATTACTACGATCAAGATTTCAACAAACCATTCTCACTGGGTGCATGACCATTGAAGGTATTATTCATGCAAACAGAATAACCATTATTCTCTGACTTAAATGAATAACCGTATTGCAACAAACATGATCTAATCATGTTCATGCTCAACGCAAAACACCAAATAAAATTTATTTAGGTTCGTCACTAATCCTGAAGGTAGAGAGAGCTTGCGATGTTGATCACATCAACCTTGGAAATATTTCCAACACATATCGTCACCTTACCCTTAGCTAGTTCTCCGTTTATTTCATAGCTTTTATTTCGAGTTACTAACATTTAGCAACCGAACCGGTATCCAATACCCGGGTGCTACCAGGAGTACTAGCAAGGTACACATCAATAACTCGTATATAAAATATACTTCTGTCGATGTTGCCGGCCTTCTTATCTACCAAGTATCTAGGGTTGTTTCGCTTCAGCGACCTCTCACCTCATAATAGAAGCACTTAGTCTCGGGTTTGAGTTCAACTTTGGGTTGCTTCACTGGAGCAGCAACTGACTTGCTATCCATGAAGTTTCCCTCCTTGCTCTTGCCCTTCTCGAAACTAGTGGTTTGATTAACCATCAACACTTGACGCTCCTTCTTGATTTCTACCTTCGCGGTGTCAAACATCACGAATAGCTCAGGGATCAATACTTCTATCCCTGGTGTTTTATAGTTCATCACTAAGTTCTAGTAGCTTTAGTGACAGTGACTTGGAGAACTATATCAATCACCATCTCAACTCCCACTTGATTCAAGAAATTGTAGTACCCACACAATCTGAGTACATGCTCAACGATTGAGCTATTCTCCTTCATCTTAGAGGCAAAGAATCTTGTTGGAGATCTCATATCTCGCAACACAGGCACGAGCCTGAGATCACAATCTCTGCTCCTAGAACATCTCATATGTTCCGTGACATTCAAAACGTTTCGGAGCCTCAATTCTAAGCCATAATGCATGATGCACTAAACTATCAAGTAGTCATCGAAACGTGCCTGTCAGATGTTCACAACATCTACAAACGACGCTCGAGGGGGTGGCGCACCGAGCGGTGCATTAAGTACAAAAGCCTTCTGTGCAACAATGAGGACAATCCTCAGATCACGAACCCAGTCCGCAATATTGCTACCAACATCTTTCAACTCTATTTCTCTAGGAACATATAAAAATTTAAGGGAGCTACAGCGCGAGCTAGTAATCTACAACATAATTTGCAAAGACACTATTGACTATGTTCATGATAAATGAGTTCAATTAATCATATTACTTAAGAACTCCCACTCAAATTGACATCCCTCCGATCATTCGAGTGATACATGATCCAAATTCACCAACTCAAGTCTGATAATCACATGAATTGAGGTGGCTGCAATGGTGAACATCATTATGTTCATCATATCTACTATATGACTCATGTTCGACCTTTTGGTCTCTTGTGTTCCGAGGCCATGTCTGTACATGCTAGGCTCGTCAAGTTCAACCCGAGTGTTCTGCACATGCAAATCTGGCTTGCACCCGTTGTATGTGAACGTAGAGTCTATCACACCCGATCATCACGTGGTGCCTCAACACGACGAACTTTCGCAATGGTGCACACTCGGGGAGAACACAATTGATCTTGAAATTAAGCGAGGGATCACCTTATAATGCTACCGTTGTCCTAAGCAAAACAAGGTGCATAAAAAGGATTAACATCACATGCAAATCATAAGTGACATGATATGGCCATGAACTTGTGCTTTTGATCTCCATCATGAAAGCACCGGCATGATCTCCATCGTCACCGGCATGACACCATGATCTCCATCATCTTGATCTCCATCAACATGTCGCCATCGGGGTTGTCACGCCCTGCATGCTTCTACTACTATTGCTACCGTAGCGATAAAGTAAAGCATTACATAGCGCTTAATGATTGACACGCAGGTCATACAATAATTAAAGACAACCCTATGGCTCCTGCCGGTTGCCGTACTCATCGACATGCAAGTTGTGATAATCTATACATCACATGATCATCTCATACATGACATATATCTCATCATGTAATTGGCCATATCACATCACAACGTACCCTGCAAAACAAGTTAGACGTCTTCTAATTGTTGTTGCATGTTTTACGTGGCTGCTTCGGGTATCTAGCAAGAACGATTCTCACCTATGCATAAACCACAACGGTGATACACTAGTTGCTTTTCAACCTTCTCAAGGACCGCCTTTGTCGGATCCGATCCAACTAAAGTGAGAGAAATTGTCACCCGCAAGCCATCTAGGCAACAAGTTGCGTCGAGGGAACCGGTCTCTCATAAGCGTACGAGTAATGTTGGTCCGGGCTGCTTCATCTCACAATCCCGCTGAACCAAAATACGACAAAGGGAGGAAGCAATCTAAGCATCAACGCCCATAAGCCTTTTGTGTTCTACTCGAGATCTCATCGAACCATCAACCTAGCTCTGATACCACTGTGGGGGAACATCGCATACAGAAAAATTTCCTACGCACACGCAAACCTATCCATGGTGATTAGCATCTACGAGAGGGAGAGTGGATCTACATACCCTTGTAGATCGCTAAGCGGGAAGCGTTAAGAAACGCGGTTGGTGTAGTCGAACATCTTCGCGATCCAAATCGCCGAGCATCCCGCGATCTCATCACGATCCGTCCCACGATCTTGATAACAATCTGTCCCGCGAACTCATCACGATCTGTTCCGCGATCTCATCACGAACTGTCTCGCGATATCGATCACGGTCCTTCCGATCTAGCGCCGAACGGACGGCACCTTCGCGTTCAGCACACGTGCAGCTTGATGACGATATCCACCATCTTGATCCGGCAATAGGAGGTGGAGAGGAGAGAGAGTTCACCGACAGCGTGACGGCGCTCCGGTGATGGTGGTGGTGGAGCAATTCCGGCAGGGCTTCGCCTAAGCGCTGCAGAAATCCGATCTAGAGGAGCACCGGTGAAACGGGTAGCACGTGGCCGTAAAATCTATGCAAAAACCCTCTATTCCACTAGTATATATAGGAGGAGAGGAGAGGAAGAGGGGCTGGCGCACAAGGCAGCCAACCAGCCTTGTGCGCCAAGGAGGAGAGGAATCCTACTTCTCCTCCAATCCTAGTTGGACTAGGATTGCTCCCTATTGGCTGATTTTCCACTTTTTCCTTTAGCCTTTTCTTCTCCTGTGCCATGGGACTTTTGTGGCTGTTCCACCAGCCCACTAAGGGCTGGTTATTATTCTCCCACAGCCCATGGACCCTCTGGGGTCGAAATACCCCTCTCGGAGGTCTCCCGGTACACTACCGGCACTCCCGGTACACTACCGATGAGCCCGAAACTTTTCCGGCGACCAAACTGGGACTTCCTATATATGAATATTTACCTCCGGACCATTTCGGAGCTCCTAGTGATGTCCGGGATCTCATCCGGGACTCCGAACAACCTTCGGTCACCACCATACATAACTCTACACTACCGAAACGTCACCGAACCTTAAGTGTGTAGACCCTGCGGGTTCGAGAACTATGTAGACATGACCGAGACACCTCTATGGTCAATAACCAATGGCGGGACCTGGATGTCCACATTGGTTCCTACATATTCTACGAAGATCTTTATCGGTCGAACCTCTATGTTAAGGATTCAGTTAATCCCGTATAACGTTCCCTTTGTTCTTTGGTATGTTACTTGCCCGAGATTCGATCTTCGGTATCTCCATACCTAGTTCAACCTCGTTACTAGCAAGTCTCTTTACTCGTTCCGTAATACAAGATCCCGCAACTAACAATTAGTCACATTGCTTGCAAGGCTCATTGTGATGTTGTATTACCGAGTGGGCCCCGAGATACCTCTCCGTCACACGGAGTAACAAAGCCCAGTCTTGATCCATGCCAACTCAACAGACACCCTTGGAGATACCTGTAGAGCACCTTTATAGTCACCCAGTTACGTTGCGACGTTTGATACACACAAGGCACTCCTCCGATGTCCATGAGTTGCGTGATCTCATGGGCATAGGAACATATACTTGACATGCAGAAAACAGTAGCAATAAACTGACACGATCATATGCTACGTTTGTAGTTTGGGTCTTCTCCATCACATCATTCTCCTAATGATGTGATCCTGTTATCAAATGACATCTCATGTCCATGGCTAGGAAACCTTAACCATCTTTGATCAACGAGCTAGTCCATTAGAGGCATACTAGGGACATGGTTTTGTCTATGTATCCACACATGCATCTAAGTCTCCGATCAATACAATTATAGCATGGATAATAAACGATTATCATGAACAAGGAAATATGATAATAACTAATTTATTATTGCCTCTAGGGCATATTTTCAACAGATAGCATGCCAAGTTTCAACCATTTTAGAGTTCATATGAAGTGCTTGTCAATTTCAGGTTCATTTAGCTCAAAACAAATCATGAAATGCATAAAAAATAGAAAATGAAGTGAGAAAAGGGTTGAAAATTGACGACGTGGCTTTGAGTTGTGCATATTGAATGCCAAAATTTTTTGGAGTGAAAATATGTTTTAAAAATGAAATCCCTTTTGTAATAGATGAGTTTTAGTCCGAAACACTGTTACTTCGAAAGAGATTGTCCAGTTTGTACACGAAGTGCATCTACTTTTTCCCGTAACCCTCTCAACTTTTAGCACGTGCTATGTGGGTGAAATTATGATAGCATGCGAAGTTTTAACCTTTTCGGAGTTCAATTGGAGTACTTGTCAATTTCAGGGTCATTTCGCTCAAAATAAATAATGAAGTGCATGACAAATAGCAAATGAAGTCAGGAAAGGGTTAAAAATTGATGATGTGGCTTTGAATGGTGCATATTGAATGCATAAATTTTTTGGAGTTAAAATATGTAAAAAAAATGAAATCCCTTTTGTAATAGAGGAGTTTTAGTCTCAAACAGTGTTACTTCGAAAGAGATTGTCCAGTTTGTACACGTAGTGCATTTACTTTTTCCCATAACCCTCTCAACTTTTTAGCACATGCTATGTGGGTGAAATTATGATAGCATGCCAAGTTTCAACCTTTTCAGGGTTCATTTGGAGTGCTTGTCAATTTCATGGTCATTTAGGTCAAAATAAATCATGAAATGCATGAAAACTAGCAAAAGAAGTTAAAAAAGGGTTGAAAATTGATGATGTCGCTTTGAAAGGTCCATATTGAATGGAGAAAAAGACTGCGTTAAAATATAAAAAAATGAAATCCCTTTTGTAATAGATGGGTTGTCGTGCGAAACCATGTTACTTCGAAAGAGATTGTCCAGTTTGTACACGAAGTGCATCCAGTTTTTTCCTTAACCCTCTCAACCTTTTAACACATGCTATGTGGGTGAAATTATGATAGCATGCCAAGTTTCAACCTTTTCAGAGTTCATTTGAAGTTGTTGTCAATTTCAGGTTCATTTAGCTCAAAACAAATCATGAAATGCATGAAAAATAGCAAATGTAGTGAGAAAAGGGTTGAAAATTGACGATGTGGCTTTGAATTGTGCATACTGAATACAGAAAAAGTCTGGAGTTAAAATATGTTAAATAAATATAAGCCCTTTTGTAATAGATGGGTTTTCATCCAAAACCCTCTTACTTCGAAGGAAATTGTCCATTTTGTACACAAAGTGCATCCAGTTTTTTTCGTAACGCTCTCAACTTTTTAGCACATGCTATGTGGGTAAAAATTTGAGACCATGCCAAGTTTCAACCTTTTGAGAGTTCATTTGCAGTGCTTGTCGAATTCAGGGTCACTTAGCTCAAAATAAATCATGAAATGCATGAAAAATAGCAAATGAAGTCAGAAAAGGGTTGAAAATTGATAATTTGGGTTTGAACGGTGCATATTGAATGCAGAAAAAGTATGGAGTAAAATATGATAAAAATGATACCCCGTTTGTAATAGATGAGTTTTCGTCCGAAACCGTGTTATGTGGAAAGAGATTGTCTAGTTGGTACACGAAGTGCATCTAGTTTTCCCTGTAACCGTCTCAACTTCTTAGCACACACTATGTGGTTGAAATTATGATAGCATAAAAAGTTTAACTATTTCAGAGTTCATTTGGAGTGCTTGTCAATTTCAGGGTCATTTAGCTCAAAATAAATCATGAAATACATGAAAAATAGCTAATGAAGTGAGAAGAGGGTTGAAAATTGATGATGTGGATTTGAATGGTGCATACTGAATGCAGAAAAAGTGCGGAGTTAAAATAAGTTAAAAAATGAAATCCCTTTTGTAATAGATGTGTTTTCATCCAAAACCCCGTTACTTTGAAGGAGATTGTCCAGTTTGTACACCAAATGCATCCAGTTTCTTTCGTAACCCTCTCAAGTTTTTAGCACATGCTAAGTTGGTCAAATTATGAGACCGTGCCAAGTTTCAACCATTTCAGAGTTCATTTGCAGTGCTTTTGTAATTTAGGGTCATTTAGCTCAAAATAAATCGTGAAATGCATGAAAAATAGCAAATGAAGTCAAAAAATGGTAGAAAATTGATGATGTGGCTTTGAACGGTGCATATTGAATGCAGAAAAAGTCTGGAGTAACAATATGTTAAAAAAATGAAATCCCTTTTGTAATAGATGAGTTTTCATCCGAAACCGTGTTACTTGGAAAGAGATTGTCTAGTTGGTACATGAAGTGCATCCAGTTTTTCCCGTAACCCTCTCAACTTTTTAGCACATGCTATGTGGGTGAAATTATGATAGGATGCCAAGTTTCAACCTTTTCATAGTTCATTTCGAGTGCTTCTCAATTTCAGGATCATTTAGCTCAAATAAATCATGAAATGCATGAAAAATAGCAAATGAAGCCAGAAAAGGGTTGAAAATTGATGATGTTGCTTTGAATGGTGCATATTGAATGCACAAAATATGTAGAGTTAAAATATGGTTAAAAAATGAAATCCCTTTTGTAATAGATGGGTTTTCGTCCTAAACCATGTTACTTCGAAAGAGATTTTCCAGTTTCTACACGAAGTGCATCCAGTTTTTTCCATAACCATCTCAACATTTTAGCACATGCTATATGGGTGAAATTATGAGACCATGTGAAGTTTCAAATTTTTCAGTGTTCATTTGCATTGATTTTCAAATTCAGGGTCATTTAGCTCAAAATAAATCATGAAATTCATGAAAAATTGGAAATGAAGTCAGAAAAGGGTTGAAAATTGATGATGTGACTTCGAATGGTGCATATTGAATGTAGAAAAAGTCTAGAGTTAAAATATGTTAAAAAAATGACATCCCTGTATTAATAGATGAGCTTTAGACTGAAACACTGTTACTCCGAAAGAGATTGTCCTGTTTGTACACGAAGTGCTTCTACTTTTTCCCATAACCCTATCAACTTTTTAGGACAAGCTATGTGGGTGAAATTATGATAGCATGCCAAGTTTCAACCTTTTCAGAGTTTATTTGGTGTGCTTGTCAATTTCAGGGTCATTTAGCTCAAAATAAATCATGAAATGCATGGAAAATAGCAAAAGAAGTTAGAAAAGGGTAGAAAATTGATGATGTCGCTTTGAATGGTGCATACTGAATGCAGAAAAAATCTGGAGTTAAAATATTAAAAAAGTGAAGTCCTTTTTGTAATAGATGGGTTGTCGTGCGAAACCGTGTTACTTCAAAAGAGAATGTCCAGTTTGTACACGAAGTGCATCCGGTTTTTTCCGTAACCGTCTAAACTTTTTAGCACATGCTATGTGGGTGAAATTATGATAGCATGCCATGTTTCAACCTTTTCAAAGTTCATTTGCAATGCTTTGCAATTTCAGGGTCATTTAGCTCAAAATAAATCATGAAATGCATGAAAAAAGCAAATTAAGTTTGAAAAGGGTTGAAAATTGTCGATGTGGCTTTGAATTGTGCATATTGTATGCAAAAAAAGTCTGGAGTGAAAATATGCTAAAAATAAAAATCCATTTTGTAATTGATGGGTTTTCATCCAAAACCTCTTACTTCGAAGGAAGTTGTCCATTTTGTACACGAAGTGCATCCAGTTTTTTCTGTAACGCTCTCAACTTTTTAGCACATGCTATCTGGGTGAAATTTTTGAGACCATGCCAAGTTTCAACCTTTTGAGAGTTCATTTGCAGTGCTTTTCAAATTTAGGGTCATTTAGCTCAAAATATATCATGAAATGCATGAAAAATAGCAAATGAAGTCAGAAAAGGGTTGAAAATAATGATGTGGCTCTGAACGAAGCATATTGAATGCAGAAAAAGTCTAATGTAACAATATGTTAAAAAAATGAAATCCCTTTTGTAATAGATGAGTTTTCGTCCGGAACCGTGTTACCTGGAAAGAGATTGTCCAGTTAGTACACGAGGTGCATCTACTTTTTCCCGTAACCCTCTTATATTTTTAGCACATGCTATGTGGTTGAAATTATGATAGCATGCCAAGTTTCAACTATTTCAATGTTCATTGGGAGTGCTTGTCAATTTCAGTGTCATGTATCTCAAAATAAATCATGAAATGCATGGAAAATAGCAAAGGAGTTCAAAAGAGGGTTGAAAATTGATGACGTGGCTTTGAATGGTGCATATTGAATGCAGAAAAATTCTGGTGTTAAAATATGTTAAAAAATGAAACCGCTTTTGTAATAGAAGGGTCTTCGTCCAAAACCATGTTACTCTGAAGGAGATTGTCCATATTGTACACGAAGTGCATCCAGTTTTTTACGTAATCCTCTCAACTTTTTTACACATGCATTATGGGTGAAATTATGAGACCGTTCCAAGTTTCAACCTTTTCAGAGTTCATTTGCAGTGCTTATTAAATTTAGGGTCATTTAGCTCAAAATAAATCATGAAATGCATGAAAAATAGCTAATGAAGTCAGAAAAGGGTTGAAAATTGATGACGTGGCTTTGAACGGTGCATATTGAATGCAAAAAAGCCCGGAGTAAAAATATGTTAAAAAAATGAAATACCTTTTGTAATAGATGAGTTTTCGCCCGAAACCGTGTTACCTGGAAAGAGATTGTCCAGTTGGTACACGAAGTGCATCTAGTTTTTCCCGTAACCCTCTTTTCTTTTTAGCACATGCTATGTGGTTGAAATTATGATAGCATGCCCAATATCAACTTTTTCAAAGTTCATTTGGACTGCTTGTCAATTTTAGGGTCATTTATCTAAAAATAAATCATGCAATGCATGAAAAATAGCAAAGGAGTTCAGAAGAGGATTGAAAATTGATGATGTGGCTTTGAATGGTGCATACTGAATACAGAAAAAGTCTGGTGTTAAAATATGTTAAAAAATGAAATCCCTTTTGTAATAGATGGGTCTTCGTCCAAAACCCTGTTACTTTGAAGGACATTGTCCAGATTATACACGAAGTGCATCCAGTTTTTTCCGTAATCCTCTCCACTTTTTTACACATGCTATGTGGGTGAAATTATGACACCATGCCAAGTTTCAACCTTTTCCGAGTTCATTTGCAATGCTTTTGAAATTTAGGGTCATTTAGCTCAAAATAAATCATGAAATGCATGAAAAATAGCTAATGAAGTCAGAAAAAGGTTGAAAATTGATGACGTGGCTTTGAACGGTGCATATTGATTGCAGAAAAAGTCTGGAGTAAAAATATGTTAAAAAATGAATTCTCTTTTGTAATAGATGAGTTTTCATCCGAAACCGTGTTACTTGTAAAGAGATTGTCCACTTGGTACGCGAAGTGCATCTAGTTTTTCCCATAACCCTCTCAACTTTCTAGCACATGCTATGTGGGTGAAATTATGATAGCATGCCAAGTCTCAACCTTTTCATAGTTCATTTCGAGTGCTTGTCAATTTTAGGGTCATTTAGCTCAAAATAAATCATGAAGTGCATGAAAAATAGAAAATTAAGTCAGAAAAGGGTTGAAAATTGATGATGTGGCTTTGAATGGTGCATATTGAATGCAAAAAAAGTCTGGAGTTAAAATATGTTACAAAAATGAAATCCCTTTTGTAATAGATGGGTTTTCGTCCGAAACCCTGTTACTTCGAAGAAGATTGTCCAGTTTGAACACGAAGTGCATCTAGTTTTTTCCTTAACGCTCTCAACTTTTTATCACAAGCTATGTGGGTGAAATTATGAGACCATGCCAAGTTTCAACCTTTTTAGAGTTCATTTGCAGTGCTTTTCAAATCAGGGTCATTTAGCTCAAAATAAATCATGAAATGCACGAAAAAAAATACCAAATGAAGTTAGAAAAGGGTTGAAAATTGATGATGTGGCCTTGAATGGTGCATATTGAATGCAGAAAAAGTCTGGAGTTAAAATATGTTAGAAAATGAAATCCCTTTTGTAATAGATGAGTTGTAGTCTGAAACAGTGTTACTTCGAAAGAGATTGTCCAGTTTGTACACGTAGTGCATCTAATTTTTCCGGAAACCTCTCAAATTTTTAGCACATGCTATGGGGTGAAATTATGATAGCATGCCAAGTTTCAACCTTTTCAGTGTTCATTTGGAGTGCTTGTCAATTTCAGGGTCATTTAGCTCAAAATAAATCAGGAAATGCATGAAAAATAGCAAATGAAGTTAGAAAAGGGTTGAAAATTGATGATGTTGCTTTGAAAGGTGCATACTAAATGCATAAAAAGTTTGGAGTTAAAATATTGAAAAAAATGAAATCCCTTTTGTAATAGATGGGTTGTCGTGCGAAACCTTGTTACTTCGAAAGAGATTGTCCAGTTTGTACACGAAGTGCATCCAGTTTTTTCCTTAACCCTCTCAACTTTTTAGCACATGCTATGTGGGTGAAATTATGATAGCATGCCAAGTTTCAACCTTTTCAGAGTTCATATGAAGTGGTTGTCAATTTCAGGTTCATTTAGCTCAAAACAAATCATGAAATGCATGAAAAATAGCAAATGAAGTGAGAAAAGGGTTGAAAATTGATGATGTGGCTTTGAATTGTGCATATTGAATGCCAAAAAATTCTGGAGTTAACATATGTTTAAAAAATGAAATCCCTTTTGTAATAGATGAGTTTTAGTCCGAAACACTGTTACTTCAAAAGAGATTGTCCAGTTTGTACACGAAGAGCATCTACTTTTTCTCGTAACCCTCTAACCTTTTAGCACATGCTATGTGGGTGAAATTAATACGATGCGAAGTTTTAACCTTTTCGGAGTTCATTTGGAGTGATTGTCAATTTCTGGGTCATTTAGCTCAAAATAAATAATGAAGTGGATGACAAATAGCAAATGAAGTCAGGAAAGGGTCTAAAGTTGATGATGTGGCTTTGAATGGTGCATATTGAATGCAAAAAAAGTATGGAGTTAAAATATGTTAAAAAAATGAAATCCCTTTTCTAATAGATGGATTTTCGTCCGAAACCCCGTTACTTCGAAAGAGACTGTCGAGTTTGTACACGAAGTGCATTCAGTTTTCTCCGTAACCATCTCACCTTTTTAGCACATGCTATGTGGATGAAATTATGAGACCATGCCAAGTTTCAACCTTTCAGAGTTCATTTGCAGTGCTTTTGAAATTCAGGGTCATTTAGCTCAAAATAAATCATGAAATGCATGAATTATTTTCAAATGAAGTCAAAAAAGGGTTGAAAATTGATGATGTGGCTTTGAATTGTGCATATTGAATGTAGAAAAAGTCTGGAGTTCAAATATGTTAAAAAATGAAATCCCTTTTGTAATAGATGAGTTTTAGTCTGAAACACTGTTATTTCGAAAGAGATTGTCCAGTTTGTACACGTAGTGCATCTACTTTTTCTCATAACCCTCTCAACTTTTTAGCACATGCTATGTGGGTGTAATTATAATAGCATGCCAAGTTTCAACGTTTTCAGGGTTCATTTGGAGTGCTTGTCAATTTCAGTGTCATTTAGCTCAAAATAAATCATGAAATGCATGAAAAATATCAAATGGAGTTAGAAAAGGGTTGAAAATTGATGATGTGGCTTTGAATGGTGCATATTGAATGCAAAAAAAGTCTGGAGTTCAAATATTAAAAAAATGAAATCCCTTTTGTAATAGATGTGTGATCGTGCGAAACCGTGTTACTTCGAAAGAGATTGTCCAGTTTGTACACGAAGTGCATCCAGTTTTTTCCTTAACCCTCTCAACTTTTTAGCACATATATGTGGGTGAAATTATGATAGCATGCGAAGTTTCAACCTTTTCAGAGTTCATTTGAAGTGCCTGTCAATTTTAGGTTCATTTAGCTCAAAACAAATCATGAAGTGCATGAAAAATAGCAAATGAAGTGAGAAAAGGGTTGAAAATTGACGACGTGGCTTTGAATTATGCATATTGAATGCAGAAAAAGTCTGGAGTTAAAATATGTTAAATAAATAAAATCCCTTTTTTAATAGATGGGTTGTCATCCAAAACCCTCTCACTTCGAAGGAAATTGTCCATTTTGTACACGAAGTGCATCCATTTTTTTCGTAACGCTCGCAACTTTTTAGTACATGCTATGTGGATGAATTTTTTGAGACCATGCCAAGTTTCGAACTTTTCAGAGTTCATTTGCAGTGCTTTTCAAATTCAGGGTCATTTAGCTCAAAATATATCATGAAATGCATGAAAAATAGCAAATGAAGTCAGAAAAGTGTTGAAAATTATGATGTGGCTCTGAACGGAGCATATTGAATGCAGAAAAAGTCTGGAGTTACAATATGTTAAAAAATGAAATCCCTTTTGTAATAGATGAGTTTTCGCCCGAACCCGTGTTACGTGGAAAGAGATTGTCCAGTTAGTACATGAAGTGCATCTAGTTTTTCCCATAACCCTATTATCTTTAGCACATGCTATGTGGTTAAAATTATGATAGCATGGGTTTTCGTTAGAGTATTTTTAAGAAATATCTGGAGTTAAAATATGTTTAAAAAATGAAATCCCTTTTGTAATAGATGGGTTTTTGTTCAAAACCGTCTCACCTCGAAATAGATTGTCCAGTTTCTACACGAAGTGCATCCAGTTTTTTCCGTAACCCTCTCAACATTTTAGCACATGCTACGTGGGTAAAATTATGAGACCATGCCAAGTTTCAAATTTTTCAGAGTTCATTTGGAGTGCTTGTCAATTTCAGGGTCATTTAGCTCAAAATGCATCTGAAAATAGCCAATGAAGTCCGAAAAGGGTTGAAAATTGATGATGTGGCTCTAAATGGTGCATATTGAATGCAGAAAAACTCCGGAGTGAAAATGTATTAAAAAATGAAATCCCCTTTGTAATATATCAGTTTTTGTCCGAAACCCTATTACTTTGAAAGAGATTGTCTAGTTTCTACATGAAGTGCATCTAGTTTTTTCCGTAACCCTCTCAACTTTTTAGCGCATACTATGTGGGTGAAATTATGAGACCATGCCAAGTTTCAACCGAGAGATTGGTCGTATAACAAGTTTTCGTATATATATCCGACGCTACTAGCTACATATATACAATATAAGATCTCTTACAATCCCTAACATCTAATGTCCAATTGCAGATGGTATTCTCCCGCTTTATTTATGACGTGGTCAAGAAAGAATCCTGCCAATTCTTCTTGAATTGCTCGTATGCAATCATGTGGTAGGAGTTCATCCTGCATCTGCCACATCTAATTTGAAGAAGGGGGTCAATACATATATATGGGAAGAAAATAAAATTGTGAATATTATTGCTTACGCACTTGAAATTGTTTTTCAGAGTAGCCCCACTTAGGGGTCGTTGCGTTGTAGATGAACTCATAAACGTAGTATCCACAAAAATTATTCCCGGTTTCCTGCCACAAGCACTTGACGAGAAATAGAGTTCAATCAAACTGATAATCAAGCATGATAAATGGTATTTATGAAACTAGAATCAATGGGAGATGCGCGGAACTAGCTAGTAGTACTTACTTTCGGTTGTGTAAATCGCAGCTCACCCGGCAGTACCGGAGCAATTGCTATGAACTCTTTCCAAACCCTGCCAGACAAAGAAAATAAATACTTGATATCGGGAAATGAACAAAGTATAATATGGTTACTAATCCCCGCACAAGCTTAATCTCTAGCAGAATAAAGTGAAAACTGAGCACGCATGCATAACTCATCAATTACATTACTATAAACCTCGAGTAATAAGGGAAACCAAATATGCACAAGACAGTAACACTCACTTGAAGTTGTAAGGAAAGAGTATTGTACCTTTGTTTTGATATTTAAGCAACGATTGTAGCAAGTTGTCCGCGGTTTGTGTGGCATTCTTTTGAAGCGTATACTCATGTATGATATTTGGGTTAATGAACCCAATGTCATAGATTTGTGCTTTTGTGCATTCGACGATCTTCAATCTGCATAACATAGTGAGGATAGTTATATATACATGCAATGAAAGAGCTGAGCTATATACATAGAGAGACTTAATTATAGAAGTAGTACTTACAGACAGTAGCAAGTCACTATTGTTTTGTCGAGGGCCTTTTGATTATATAACTGGAATATCTCCTCAAATTCAACATTCAATAGTTCCATTCCAACGAGGTCGTGCTCCTCTTTAACTGACAGTATCAAAGAATCCTTCCCGGACTCGCGGCAGGTTTTCATGTACCATTCATGGAATTTTCGCATTATCGTTGTTAGAAGGATGATCAGGTTTGACGAGAGGCCGCCCATGCCGGTAACGTAATTCGTCCACCTCCAACGGCTTAAACTGTACATCATCGCTCAGGTAATCACCAGGTTTGGTACTGGGCACCATCCCCGGATGATTAGCGACGATATCGCTAGACACCTTGAGCGGGGGCATGATTGGTTCGCCTGTTCGCCGAGCTGGGGAATTTTTTCCCACTTCTTTGTTTTGCTAACCTTGCATCACTGGAAGTACTTCCCGACCGTCGCGCATCTTGACATGTCTTTTAATACATCGGTCAAAGTTGGAATCCGACGGAGGTAGTGGTGGTCGCTTCAAGGCATCGATAGTGCGCATCGCTTTCATCGGATCTATCTTCTCCTTCGGA
The DNA here is from genome assembly GCA_022496015.1 of Hordeum marinum. Taxonomy (NCBI): domain Eukaryota; kingdom Viridiplantae; phylum Streptophyta; class Magnoliopsida; order Poales; family Poaceae; genus Hordeum; species Hordeum marinum. The sequence continues at coordinate 23,780,455 of CM039673.1, read as the reverse complement.
GGTGGAGTTTTCTTTGCAAAATGGGCCCTCAATTCGGCCTGACATATCTCCTCGTTTTCAGACTTGGTCCTCTAATATGGTTACTTTTCCAAAGGCTTTAGAGATGGACCATATCTATATCCCCTCCCGCCTATGCTTGTACTGCTAGCCGCCGGAGCGGCGGCGGCTCCCTTTTGTCATTGCTTACAAGGCGCCGGAGTGGCGGCGTTTGTCTTACGCCGTTGCCTACGAGGCTGAGGAGGAGGCGTACTGCTCCGACATGCCGGAGTAGGCGAAGGAGGAGGCGGAGTGCCCTCATGTGTCGAAGGAGCCGGAGAAGGAGGCGGTGTGCCCTGATCACTCGCCGGAGGAGGAGGAGGAGGAGGCGGAGTGCCCTGATTCGCTTGAGGAGAAGGAGGAGGCGGAGGCGTCCAATTTGGAAGCTTGATGTACTCCTTCTGCCATAGACATGTACTCCTTAGGGCACGAATCAGGTTATTCTCTCCTTCACCTGTACAGTGGTCAAGGTCGAGCTCCTCAAATTCCGTCATTAGTTCATCCACCATCACAACAGCATAGCCATGTGGAATCAAACGACAGTGAAAAGTTCCGTTGGGTTGAGGAGGTGCAACATAGCCGACAGCCGCCTTGAAAGTGAGGTTCCGGCATTTCGTCATAAGCTCACAATATTGAGCCTCCGTGATAGTATCCACGGGGTAGCTAGGAGACGTGAAGTCAGGCTGAACGGGCTCCGTGGAAGCGATGTTGCTTCTCCACTGAGATGGCGGGATAGCTTCGTGCCGCCGAGATGGTTGGCCGGCAGCTCGCCCTTCGTGCCTCAGTCAGCTCGTCCTTCTCTCTGTCGGGAATGAATGTCCCTTCCTGCGCTGCGGTGATATACTTCTGAAGCTTGTTCATGGGTATTGCAAGTTGCTCTTCCATCCAATGACACTTCCCTATTTCAGGGTCCAAAGTTCCCCCAACCCCGAAGAACCAAGTCCTTGAACGGTCTGGCCAGTTCAATGTCTGTGGTATGACCCCTTTAGCAATCAGGTCATTCTCAGCTTTGTCCCACAACGGCCAAGCTTTGAGGTAGCCACCTGACCCCGTGTGATGGTGATATTGCTTCTTTGCAGCATTGACCTTGTTTGTCTCTGACATTTTCTTACTCTTGTCCGATGTCTTGTAGTCCACAAAGGCGGGCCAGTAATCTCTTATCTTCTCAAATCGGCCGATGAATTCTGGAGTCTTCCCTTTGTCGACAAACTTTGATTTCAACTCATTCTTCCACCTCCTGAATAGATCTTCCATCTTCTTAAGAGCACACGCCTTGACCAGTGGCTCTATAACTGGCTTATTCGGATCCTTCTCTGACGGTAGGGTGAAATTTGCCTTGAGCGCGATCCAAAGATCATCTTTCTGTCTATTGGTGACATAATCACCTTCAGGGGCGCTGTCCTTAGGCTTATTCCATTCCTTGATGCTGATCGGGATGTTGTCCCTAACAATAGCTCCGCACTAAGCAGAAAATGTGTTCTTGGTCCGCTTGGGTTCAATCGGATGGCCATCATTCGCGAGTGCTGTGATCGTGAACTTTTCATTCTTGCGCAACCTCTTCTTCGGGCCTCATCTCGTTACCGAAGTTTGGCTCGATCCGGAAGGCTATAAAAGTAGAAAGAAGAGTTAATTAATATATGTACATACCAAAACAATTAATGCATCAATTAGCTAGTCATCACAGGCTTAATTAATATATATACCTCGCCGGACTTTGCAACAGCTCCCTCCTCCGATCGGTTACCGGAGCCGTCATCATGGTCTCCTTCTTCCTCCAGCATTCGGTCACCGGAGCCATCATGATCATGTCCTTCCTCCTCCATTGTCCGATCACCGGAGCCATCATAATCCTCTCCTTCTAGACCATCGGTGTCGTTGAGAAACGACAAGATATCACGTCCACCGTGGATTATGCCCCCAACAACTATTCTCGTTCTTCGTCTCTTGGATCCGTAGTTTCTGCAAATATTACAACATGGCAATTAATATACAAACATGAATGTCCGACGTCTGGACCGCCTCTCTCATGAATGTCCGACGTTCGCACCGCCTCTCTCATGAATGTCCGACGTCCGGGCCGCCTCTCTCATGAATGTCAAACAAGGGATTATGTTAACCTTTAAGGGATTTAATTAACAAAATGGCCCCATTCTGAATGTGCAGAAAATGGTCCATATTTTTCCTGATCTCATCTACCCTTCTGTATGTCATGTTGTCTAGTGTCAAAGCATTCAAGAAAACCAAGGCTTCATCATTAGCCGGAAGTAACATGCGCATAATGGTACGAAGCTCTCCAAAATTGTTTTGTAACGGAGTCCCGGATAGGATAATTAATTAGCTTTTTGGTACGAAGTTTAGCAAGAACCTTCTGAATATCGCTATTTGGAAGGCCTTTGCTGAAATTCGTACCAAAAAGCGAATTATTCTATCCAGGACTCCGTTTCAAAACAACTTGGAAGAGCTTCGTAGCATCATACGCATGTTACTTCTAGCTAATGATGAAGCCATGGATTTGTTCAATACTTTGACCGACAACGTGACATATAGAAGAACATATTGGTAAATTTGGGTGGCCTCGACAATGCTTCTAGGGTTTGGGGTGGCCTCGACAACAATTCTAGGGTTCGGGGTGGCCTCAACAATGCTTTTTCAGTCCCGGTTTGGGTGAGCGGAACACCTCTCTCTCATGCATGTACGACGTCCCTTCTCATGTCGAAGTTATCAGGGAGGGGGTATATCAACAACGACATACATTCCGGATCCATTGGAAAGCTCTCGGGGAGCCGAGGCCAACATGATGATAGGGGGCCGGGGTGCTCCGGTGGCCTTGTTGTTAGATAGAGCCGATGCCAACGTGATGATAGAGCCGATGCCAACATTTTCATTTAACAAAAAAACTATCGTCAAAAAAAGACTTGCTTCGCCGCGGGTGCTCGGTGCGACGTGGACTCGATGGAAAAACTTTATGAAAATGCGGTGGTGGCCGGGTCGGGCGGTTTTCTTTCCCTTCTTCATTTTTACTTTGTTTTTTCTTATATGTTTGTTTTCGTTTTCACTCTACATTTTCGTACATATGAAAAACAACGAAGACTTTTTACATGAACATATACATACATATACATTAACATATATACATATACATGAACATATATATATACATGAACATATATATATATATATATACATGAACATATACACACATGACACATATACATGAATATATATACGTATACATGAAAAAAAATATACATGATAAAATACAAGGGGCGGCGGCGTCGACTCATAGCGGGGGTGGTCGGCGAGGGCGACGGTGGGGGCGGCGAGGGCGAGGGCAACAGTGGGGGCTGGCTGGGGTAGGGGCGTGGCCGGGGCGACGACAGGGATGGCGTCGGCTAGCGAGGACGACGGCGGTAGCGACGCATGAGGGAGCCGGCGACGACAACGACAGTGGGGGCGGCCGGGGCGCGCTCGGGGGGCAGCAGACGGCATCGGCGTGGGCTCGAGGGCAGGGCAGGGGCGACGGCGACGATATGGGTGGCGGACGGCGACGGCGTGGGCGGCGGACGGCGTTGCCGTGGGCTCGGCGGCAGAGGAGGGGCATGGGCGACGACGACGACATTGGGGTAGCCTGGCGGCGTCGAGGAGGTCGGCGTCGTCGGGAGAACTGCGAGATGAAAATGAAAATTTTCACGAGTGCTGCATATATACACACACCATTGGTCCCGGTTTGTGGCACCAACCAGGACCAATGCCAACCTTTAGTCCTGGTTGGGTTTCTAGTCGTATTCAGGCCATGGTGGCCCAGTAGGCGGCCTTTTTTTTATTTTTCCAGTATTTTTGATTTGTTTTTTTGCTTTATTTATTTTTTAATTTTTTTCCAGTATTTTTATTATGTTATTTTAGTTCATTCTTTCTAACAAATAAATACTTTGATAATTTTAGTTGCATAATTTCCATTATTTTGTTTTGTTTCTTGCTTTATTTTTTTCCAGTGTGTTTTATCATTATATTCTTTTTGCTATTAATGTTTTGAAGAAAAATGCTTTGATAATTTTAGTTGCATAATTTTATACAATTATAGTTTGAAAAATACTAGAGGTTTATAAAAGCTTTTTAGTTTATTCTTTTTTGAACTCGAGTCCCACGATGTTTTGAAAGAAATTAAAAAAGAACTTCAAACGAACTCTGAAAAGGTTGAAAGTTGGAATGGTATAATCATTTCACCCACATAGCATGTGCGATAATGTTGAGTGGGTTACGGCAGAAACTGGATGCACTCCATGTACAAAATGGACAATCTCTTTCGAAGTATCACGGTTTCGGACGAAAACTCATGTGTTACAAAGGGATTTCATTTTTTGAACTTATTTGAACTCCATACTTTTTGTGTGTTCAAAATGCACCATTCAAAGCCACACCATCGATTTTCAACCCTTCCCGGCTTCATTTGGTATTTTTCATGCACTTACTGATTTTTTGAGCTACATGACCCTGAAATTGAAAAGCACTTCAAATGAACTCTGAAAAGGTTGAAAGTTGGCATGGTATCATCATTTCACCCACATAGCATGTGATAAAAAGTTGAGAGGGTTACGGCAAAACATGGATGCACTTCGTGTACAAAATGGACAATCTCTTTCGAAATATCAGGGTTTCGGACGAAAACTCATCTGTTACAAAGAGATCTCATTTTTTTGAACTCATTTGAACTCCAGACTATTTGTGTGTTCAAAATGCACAATTCAAAGCCACATCATCAATTTTGAACCCTTTTTGACTTCATTTGGTATTGTTCATGCACTTACTGATTTTTTGAGCTAAATAACCCTGAAATTGAAAAACAATTCAAATGAACTCTGAAAAGGTTGAAAGTTGGCATGGTATCATCATTTCACCCGCATAGCATGTCATAACAAGTTGAGAGGGTTACGACGAAAACTGGATGCACTTCGTGTACAAAACGGAAAATCTCTTTCGGACTATTAGGATTTCGGACAAAAACTCATGTGTTACAAAAGGCATTTCATTTCTTCACATGTCACTGCAATGATATAGTTGTGAAGAGAAAGTCTTCACTTCTTCTTCGCTTGTGTCCTTTTTTTATTGCGCCGTAACCATGGATAATCTTCATCGTTTAACACGGTGCTTGAGTTAGCCTTAACTTTGAAGGGAGGAATTTCATGAAACTTTTCATAATCTTCACACATGTCTGTCTTGCCCTCCAATCCCATGATGTCTCTTTTTCCTGAAAGAACTATGTGGCGCTTTGGCTCATCGTATGATGTATTCACTTCCTTATCTTTTCTTTTTCTTGGTATGGTAGACATGTCCTTCACATAGAAAACCTGCGCCACATCATTGGCTAGGACGAATGGTTCGTCTGTGTACCCCAGATTGTTCAGATCCACCATTGTCATTCCGTACTGTGTGTCTTCCTGTACCCTGCCTCTTGACAGAATTACCCATTTGCACTGAAACAAAGGGACCTTGAAATCATGTCCATAGTCAACTTCCCACATCTCCACTACGTAACCATAATATGTGTCCTTTCCCCTCTTGGTTGCTACATCAAAGCGGACACTGTTTTTTTGGTTGGTGCTCTTTTCATCTTGGGCGATCGTGTAAAATGTATTCCCATTTATCTCGTACCCTTTGTAAGTTAATACAGTCGAAGATGGTCCCCTGGCCAACGAGTACAACTCATCCGAAACAGTGTTGTCACCCATGAGACGTGTTTGCAACCAACTGCCAAAAGTCCTGATGTGTTCATATGTAATCCAGCCGTCACACTGCTCTGGGTGTTTGGAGCGCAGAATATTCTTGTGTTCATCGACATACGGGGTCACCAAGGTGGAATTCTATAGAACTATGTAGTGTGCTTGAGACCAGGAATGCCCGTCCCTACATATTATTGAGTCCTCTCCTAGCGTGACTTTTCTAGTCAGTCTTCCCTCATACCGCGATTGAGGGAGACCAATCTTCTTAAGGTTAGGAATGAAGTCAACACAAAACCCAATGACATCCTCTGTTTGATGGCCCATGGAGATGCTTGCTTCTGGCCTAGCGCGGTTACGGACATATTTCTTTAAGACTCCCATGAACCTCTCAAATGGGAACATATTGTGTAGAAATACATGGCCCAGATCGACAATCTCGTTGACTAGATGAACTAGGATGTGCGTCATGATATTGAAGAAGGATGGTGGGAACACCAGCTCGAAATTAACAAGACATTGCACCAAATCACTCCTTAACCTTGGCAGGATTTCTGGATCGATCACCTTCTGAGAGATTGCATTGAGGAATGCACATAGCTTCACAATGGCTAATCGAATGTTTTCCGGTAGAAGCCCCCTCAATGCAACTGGCAGCAGTTGCGTCATAATCACGTGGCAGTCATGAGACTTTAGGTTCTGGAACTTTTCTCTGCCATATTTATTATTCCCTTTATATTCGACGAGAAGCCAGATGGGACCTTCATACTGAGCAGGCATTCAAAGAAGATTTCCTTCTCTTCTTTGGTAAGAGCAAAGCTAGCAGGACCTTCATACTGCTTTGGATGCATGTCGTCTTTTTCATGCACACGATGCTGTTCCTCCCATGCCTCCGGTGTATCTTTTGTCTTACCATACACTCCCGAGAAGCCTAGCAGGTTCACGCAAAGATTCTTCGTCACGTGCATCACGTCGATTGCATAGCGGACCTCTAAGTCTTTCCAATAGGGTAGGTCCCAAAATATAGATTTCTTCTTCTACATGGGTGCGCATTTGTCAGCGTCATTCAGAATAGATAGTCCGCTAGGACCCTTTCGAAATATTACTTGTAAATCATTGACCATATCAAGTATGTGATCACTAGTACGGTGGGCGGGCTTCTTCTGGTGATCTGCCTCACCTTTGAAATGCTTTCCTTTCTTTCGACATTGATGGTTGGTCGGAAGAAATCGACGATGCCCCAGGTACACATGATTCCTGCATTTGTCCAAATATATACTGTCGGTGTCATCTAAACAGAGTGTGCATGCGTGGTATCCCTTGTTTGTCTATCCTAAAAGGTTACTGAGAGCAGGCCAATCATTGATGGTTACAAACAACAATGCATGTTGGTCAAATTCCTCCTGTTCGTTCTCATCCCACACACGTACACCTCTTCCATTCCATAGCTGTAAAAGTTCATCAACTAATGGCCTTAGATACTCATCAATGTCATTGCCGGGTTGCTTAGGGCCTTGGATGAGCACTGGCATCATAATGAACTTCCGCTTCATGCACAACCAAGGAGGAAGGTTATACATACATAGAGTCATAGGCCATATTCTATGCTGGCTGCTCTGCTCCTGAAAAGGATTAACGCCATCTGCACTTAAAACAAACCATACGTTCCTCGGGTCACCTATAAATTCGCTCCACTTTCTCTCGATCTTTCTCCACTGCCACCCATCAGCGGGTGCTCTCAACTTTCCATCTTTCTTACGGTCTTTTTTGTGCCATTGCATCAACTCGGCTTGCTTTTTGTTTCTGAACATACGTTTCAACCATGGTATTATAGGAGCATGACACATCACCTTGGCAGGAACCCTCTTCCCGGTGCGCTGGCCCTCAACATCACCAGGGTCATCTCTTCTGATCATATACCGCAATGCACCGCATACCGGGCATGCGTTCCTTTCCTCGTACTCACCGCGGTAGAGGATGCGGTCATTAGGGCATGCATGTATCTTCTGCACCTCCAATCCTAGAGGGCATACAACCTTCTTTGCTGCGTATGTACTGTCGGACAATTCGTTATCCTTTGGAAGCTTCTTCTTCATTATTTTCAGTAGCGAACTAAATCCGTTGTCAGATACACCATTGTCTGCCTTTCATTGCAGCAATTCCAGTGTGGTACCAGGTTTTTTGTTGTCATCTTCGCAATTTGGGTACAACCCTTTTTTGTGATCCTCTAACATGTGATCGAACTTCAACTTCTCCCTTTCACTTTCGCATTCTCTCTGTGCATCAACATTGACCCGATGAAGATCATCATTGGGCACATCGTCTGGTTCCTCTTGATCTTTAGGTTCCCCCATTGCAGCATCACTGTATTCAAGGGGAGGGTAGTTGTCGTCATCCTCTTCTTGTTCATTGTCTTCCATCATAACCCCTCTTTATCCATGCTTGGTCCAAACATTATAGTGTGGCATAAAACCCTTCTGAAGCAGGTGGAAGTGAAGGGTTTTAGAGTTGGATAAAGACTTTGTATTCTCACAGATAGTACATGGACAAGGCATAAAATAATTCTGCTTGTTTGCCTCAGCCGCTTCGAGAAAATTATGCAGGACCTTAATATACTCGGAGGTGCGTCGGTCACCGTACATCCATTGCCGGTTCATCTAGGTGCGTTATATAATAAAGTGTATTAAAAACCATTACAACATATCATGAATAGAGAAGTGACCAAATTAATAGAAATTCATCATCACATTAAAGCCAAAGTACAATAATGACCAAAATAAATACGTATAGTTCATACATAGTTGTCATTATTGAACAACATATAGCTCTCTAGAGCATCTAATTAAAACATACAGCAAAACTATGTAAAAAGTTTAAATTCAACAACAAATGCAATCATAACCGCTACTAAGGTACCAATTGATCCAACGGCATAATGATACCAAGCCTCAGTATGAATTTCATATTTTCTAATCTTTCTAAACTTCAATCGCATTGCATCCATCTTGTTCTTGTGATCGTCGACGATATCAGCAACATGCAACTCCAATCCCATCTTGTCATCTTCAGTTCTTTTCAATTTTTATTTCAAATGATCGATTTCTTTTTCAGCTTTAGTTAACTTGTCGAGCAGAATTGCATAGTCGGTATCCATTTCTGGTTCAACTACTTCCTATAGATAAAAACATCTACATCAAGTTGGTGGCATAATTAATTGTCATAGGCATTGGATGTGTGAAATAGTTATATAAAAGATAATATACCACATCTGAATCATAGACTGGACGAGGGCCGACGTGGGCGGATACCATAACCATGGCACTATATAATAACAAACAATAATAAAAGTAAGAAAATCATACGAGTAAATATATTTTCTTTTAGCAAGAAGATAAGATCAAGAGGCTCACCACGCATGGGTGATCGACGGCGGTTTCAGGACAGGGACGGGACAGGATGGACCGCCAAACCTAGACAAATCTTGACGAAACTAGAGTTTGGACATGGAGCTTTGAGAGGAGAAAGCTTAAGTTTGTCTTGGGCATTTCATCAAACACCTCATGTGCATAGGAGGTGAGCTAGAGCACCAGAAAGCTCTCCCCTCGCCGGCCAAAAAACAGAACAGTGTGAAGTGCTCTGCTTGCTGGCGAGGGGGTATATATAGGCATCTCATTGGTCCCGGTTCGTGGATGGAACCGGGACTAAAGGACCCCCTTTGGTTCCGGATCCAACCACGAACCAGGACCAATGGTTGTGGGCTAGGAGCGAGGCACATTGGTCTCAGTTCGTGTCTGGAACCGGGACCAAAGGTTCGAGACGAACCGGGACCAATGCCCCACATGGCCCGCCCGCCCCGTGGCCTCATGAACCGGGACCGTTGCCCCCATTGGTCCCGGTTCGTGACTGAACCGGGACTAATGGGCTGGCCCGGCCTGAACCAATGCCCTATTTTCTACTAGTGCTTGACCGATGTGTCACTCCATGATTTCCAGCATCTCGTTGTCATGACCAATGAGATCGAGAGATTGTGACAGTTCGGCGAAGACCGACGTGAAGTTGGGGGTGAATGTCTTCAGTTGGGAGATGTGGAAGACAGGATGGATCCGGCTGTCCGCCGATAGCTTCAGCTTGTATGCCAACTTGCTGATTTTGTCCATGATCTTGAACGATCTTGAACGACCCGAAGAACATGTACACGAGCTTGGCGCAAGGCTGATTGGCACCGAGGGACTGCGCGTATGGCTGCAACTTGGGTAGCACAGAGTCGCCATTGTTGAAGGAGGGCTCATGCGGTGACGATCAACTTGTTTCTTGAACCAATGTTGGGCATGAAGGATGTGGTCACGCAGACGCGCCGTGTGCATGCCATAGTCCTAGTGCTCGCGGTCTAGGACCGGTGCGGTCTTGTCATACCAGAGTGTGCTACTTGTAAACTGCGTTGGGATTTCCCCCGGTGAGGAGGGGAGATGCAGCACAGTAGATATAAGTATTTCCCTTAGTAAGAACCAAGGTTATCAAACCAATAGGAGGACCACACAAGTTCCCTTCTTTAGCACCTACACACAAAAGAGCATGCACTTGCACCGAACACGGACAAGAGGGTTGTCAATCCCCTTGAACTCGTTACTTGCAAGCGATAAATAGTGATAGATAGATAACATAAATATAAAATGAAATGACAGTAAACAAAAGGAAGCAATCTTTTTGGTGTTTTAATAATAATTGTGAGGACCCGGAGGCCATAGTTTTCACTAGAGGCTTTTCTCTCGAAGAAAGCATACGATGGGTAAACAAACTATTGTTGGGCAAGTTATAGAGAAGCGCATAGTTATGCAATATTTATTCATGGAAATGATTGTATATATAGGCATCACATCCATAAGCAAGTATACCGCTCCTGTCTGCATCTACTACTATTACTCCACCCATCGACCGCAATCTAGTATGCATCTAAAGTATTAAGTAAAACAAAGTAATACTTTAAGCAACATGTCATAATGTAGACAAAGTAAACTAAATTAATATGAATAAACTCCATATTTTTGTCCTTAATGGCAGCAATATAAATATGTGTCATGACCCCTTCTATCACTGGGATAGAGCACCGCAAGATTGAACCAATTACAACGAACCACTCCCGCTGAAGATAAATCAATCTAATTGGCCAAAGCAAACTGATAGATCGGAGAAAATACGAAGCTATCATAATCATGCATATATATAACCAACAAAGATTCAATATACTTTCATGAATAATCTGAACGTAAACTCATAATTCGTCGGATCCCAACAAACACACCACAAAGATGTTACATAGGATAGATTACCGCGGGAATCGCAGTGATCTTTGCATTGAAGAACATAAAGAGAGAGAGATAGCCATCTAGGTACTAACTATGGACCCGAGGTCTATGGTAAACTACTAACACATCACCATGGGAGCAGCAAGGTTGATGTAGAGGCCCTCTATGACTGACCCCCCTCCGGCGGGGCACCAGAACGGGGTTCCAGATGGGATCATGGCGGAACAGAGACTTGCGGCAGCGGAAAAGGTGTTTCAGGTGGCTCTTTGGTGTTTTCCCAACATATTAGGATTTATAGGAGTGGAAATAGGACAGGAGGCTGAGGGAGGTGGTCCCAAGCCATTAGGGTACGACCACCCCACCCTGTTGGCTTGGGGCCACCCCTTGTGGCCTATGGTCTCCCTCCAAAGCTTCCAGGTCTTATTTTTTTCCAGAAAAAAATCATCAAAAGTTTTGTTGCATTTGGACTTCGTTTGGTACTGATTTCCCGAAAAGCCAAAAACACGTAGAAAACAGCAACTAACACTGTGCACTGGGTTAATAGGTTAGTTACAAAAAATGATATAAAACAACAAATAAATGCATATAAAGTATCCAATAATGATAATATAATAGGATAGAACAATAAAACATTATAGATACATTGGAGACGTATCATCATCACCAAGCTTAATTCCTACTCGTCCTCGAGTAGGTAAATGATAAAAACAGAATTTTTTATGTGACATGCTACATAACATGTAATCGTATTCACATATGATCATTGAGAAATGATGAACCTAATGAACATCAACATAGTAATATCCATAAACATAAGTAACACAATCATCATCTTTAAAAATATACGATCCCTAAAGAATGTAATTCCATTCATTTTTATCATATTAGCATGCCATGGCTCCGTCCTCACCACATAAATACAAATACTAAGCACCTTATTGTTAAGTCAAGCATATGGATCGTAATTTTTAATGCGGTTCAACATTTTCAACCTCACTAAATACATAAGCGCGAACCATCACTAGTAGAAAACAGGGCTTTGGTCCAGGCTAGAATATTGCATTAGTTCCAGTCGTGTTATGAACCGGGACTAATGGGTGCATCAGTCCTGGTTCATGAGGCCAGGACGCCGGCCGGGCCTCGGCAGACACCAGTCCCGGTTCATCTGACCCCTCTATCTTGGTTCCAGACTTGAACCGGGACTAAAGGTCCTCGTTCCTAGCGTAGCCCCTTTAGTCCCGGTTTGTGGCTAGAACCAACTGGAACCGGGACTAAAGGGTAGTCTTCTGTCCCGGTTCTGGCCACCAATCAGGACTAAAGATATGCCTATATATATGATTGCCCATGCCCGCTCACTCCTTTGTTTTTTGGCCGTCCGGTGTGTGGGAGGTGTGTGCTTCTCTTCTCTCACCTCCTATGCACAGGAGGTGTTCAATGAGATGCCCGAGCCACGCTTAAGCTTTCTCCTCTCCAAGCTCCATTTCCTCAACATATGTCTAGGTTTGGTGGTCCGTCACGTCCCGTCACCGTCGTTGATCGCCCATGCCGATCTCGTCGTCGACACCACCGTGGTGAGCCTCTTGTTCTTATCTTTTTTTAAAAGAAAAAAATTCTTACTTGTATGATTTACATAGATACTTGTATAAATTTCTTACTTTTATTATTGTTTGTTATTATATAGTGCCATGGTTGTGGTATCCGCCCGCGTCGGCCCTCGTCCGGTCTATAGTTTGGATGTGGTATATTATCTTTTATAACTATTTATTTCATTTAGAGTTTATGACAATATGCCGACTAACATGACATAGATGTGTTTATGTAGGAGGTATGTGAACCGGAAATTCCAACCAACCCTCTTGTGGAGAGGTTAAATTTAGTTGAAAAAGAAAATAAGTATTTGAAAGAAAAATTGAAAAGAATTGAGGAGGAGAAGATGAAATTGGAGTTGCATATTGTTGATGTCGTTGATGACCAAAAGATCAAGATGGATGCAATGCGCTTGAAGATTAGAAAGATAAGAAAATATGCCATTGATAATGAGGCTTGGTATCCTTGTGTTGTTGGATCAATTGTTACCTTAGTTGCGATTATGATCGTATTATTTGTTGCATTTAAATGTTTTCCATAGTTGTATGTTAGTTTCAATTTATGTTTTAATTAGATGCCCTAGAGAGCTGTATGTTGTTCTGTGAGAACTATGTATGAACTTTATGTATTTATTTTTTCAGTAATAACATTTGATCACCAGTGTACTTCGGTTTTAATGTGATGATGAACTTGTATTAATTTGGTCACTTCTCTATTCATGATGTTCTGTAATGGTTTTTTATACACTTAATTATATAATGCATGGAGATGAATCGGCAATGGATGTACGGTGACCGATTCACCTCCGAGTACATTGAGGGCCTGCATAAATTTCTCAAAGTGGCCGAGGCAAACAAACAGAATAGTTTTATGTATTTTCCATGTACTGTTTGTGAGAATACGAAGGATTACTCTAACTCAAAAACCCTTCACTCCCACCTGCTTGAGAAGGATTTCATGGCACACTATAATGTTTGGACCAAACACGGAGAAAGAGGGGTTATGATGGAAGACAACGAAGAAGAAGAGGATGATGAAAACTATCCTATGTTCCCTGAATACGGTGATACTGCAACGGAGGAAGCTAAAGATCAAGAGGCACCAGACGATGTGCCCGATGATGATCTTTGCCGGGTCATTGTTGATGCACAGAGAGAATGCAAAAGTGAAAGGAATAAGTTGAAGTTCGATCGCATGTTAGAGGATCACAAAAAAGGGTTGTACGCAAACTGCGAAGATGACAACACAAAGCTCGGTATCACACTGGAATTGCTGCAATGGAAGGCATACAATGGTGTATCTAACAAGGCATTTGGTTCGCTACTGAAAATAATGAAGAAGAAGCTTCCAAAGGATAACGAATTTCTCGACAGTACGTAGGAAGCAAAGATGGTTCTCTATCCTCTAGGATTGGAGGTGTAGAAGATACATGCATTCCCTAATGACTGCATCCTCTACCGTGGTGAGTATGAGGAATTGAACGCATGCCCGATATACGGTGCATTGCAGTATAAGATCATTAGAGATGACTCTGGTGATGTTGAGGGCGAGCGTCCCAGGAAGAGGATTCCTGCCAAGGTGATGTGGTATGTTCCTATAATACCACGGTTGAAACGTCTGTTCAGAAACAAAGAGCTTGCCAAGTTGTTGCGATGGCACAAAGAAGACCGTAAGAAAGAAGGGAAGTTGAGAGCACCCGCTGACGGGTCGTAGTGGAGAAAAATCGAGAGAAAATGGGGGGACTTTGTAAGTGACGCAAGGAACGTATGGTTTGGTTTACGTGCAGATGGCATTAATACTTTTGGGGAGCAGAGCAGCAAGCATAGCACATGGCCCGTGACTCTATGTATCTATAACATTCCTCCTTGGTTGTGCATGAAGTGGAAGTTCATTATGATGACAATGCTCATCCAAGGCCCTAAGAAACCCGGCAACGACATTGATGTGCACCTAAGGCCATTAGTTCAACAAATTTTATAGCCGTGGAATGGAAAAGGTGTCCGTGTGTGGGCTGATGAACAAGAGGAATTTGACCTACGAGCATTGCTGTTTGCAACCATCAATGATTGGCCTGCTCTTAGTAACCTTTCGGGATAGACAATCAAGGGATACAACATGTGCATACACTGTTTAGATGATACCCAAAGTATATATTTGTACAAATGCAAGAAGAATGTGTACCTGGGATATCGTCGATTTCTTTTGACCAAGCATGTCTTAAGAAAGAAAGGCAAGCATTTCAAAGGTTAGGTAGATCACCAGAAGAAGCCCGTCCTCCATACTGGTGATGATATACTTGATATGGTCAAGGATTTATAAGTAATCTTTGGAAAGGGTCCTGGCAGACATTCTGTTCCAAATGTCGCTGAGGGACACACACCATTGTGGAAGAAGAAATCTATATTTTGGGACCTACCCTATTAAAAAGACGTACGGGTCCGCTCTGCAATCGACATGATGCACGTGACGAAGAATGTTTGTGTGAACGTGCTAGGCTTCTTGGGCATGTATGGGAAGACAAAAGATACACCAGAGGCACAGGAGGACCAGCAACGTGTCAACGAAAAAGACGGCATGCATCCAAAGCAGTATCAAGGTCCTGCCAGCTATGCTCTAACCAAAGCGGAGAAGGAAATATTCTTTAAATTCTTGCTTAGTATCAAGGTCCCGTCCAACTTCTCGTCGAATAGAAATGGAATAATAAACACGACAGAGAAAAAAATACCTGAACCTAAAGTCTCATGACTGCCATGTGATTACGATACAAGTGCTTCCCGTTGCATTGAGAGGGCTTCTACCAGAAAATGTTTGATTATATATTGTGAAGCTATGTGCATTCCTCAATGCAATTTCTTGGAAGGTAATCGATCCAGAAATCCTACCAAGGTTACAGAATGATTTTGTCCAATGTCTTGTCAGCTTCGAGTTGGTGTTCCCACCATCCTTATTCAATATTATGACGCACGTCCTAGTTCACCTAGTCGATGAGATTGCCATTCTGGGTCCTGTATTTCTACACAATATGTTCCCCTTTGAGAGGTTCATGGGAGTCTTGAAGAAATATGTTCGTAATCGTGATAGGCCAGAAGGAAGCATCTCCATGGGCCATCAAACAACAGAGGTCATTGGGTTTTGTGTTGACTTTTTTCCTGACCTTAAGCCGACTGGTGTCCCTAATTTGTGGTATGAGGGGAGACTGAGTGGAAAAGGCACGCTAGGAGCGGATTTAATAATATGTAGGGACATGCATTCTTGGGCGCAAGCACACTACACAGTTCTATGGAATTCTACCTTGGTGGCCTCGTATATCAATGAACACAAGAATATTCTACGCTACAAACACCCGGAGGAGTCTGACGACTGGATTACTGATAACCCACAAGTATAGGGGATCACAACAGTTTTTGAGGGTATACTATTCGACCCAAATTTATTGATTCGACACAAGGGGAGCCAAAGAATATTCTCGAGTATTAGCAGTTGAGTTGTCAATTCAACCACACCTGAAAGATTTAGTATCTACAGCAAAGTGTTAGTAGCAAAGTAATATGATAGTAATAGTAATAGCGGTAACAGTAGGAGTAGTGATTTGTGTAGCAAGTGTGACAACAGTAGCGGAAAAGTAACTAAGCAAAGACCAGTATAGGAAAAGCTCGTATGCATTGGATCGGTGATGGATGATTATGCTGGATGATATTCATCATGTAATAGTTATAACATAGAGTAATATGTAACTAGCTCCAGTTCGTCAATGTAATGTAGGCATGTATTCCGTATATAGTCATACGTGCTTATGGAAAAGAACTTGCATGACATCTTTTGTCCATCCCTCCCATGGCAGCGGGGTCCTAATGGAAACTAAGGGATATTAAGGTCTCCTTTTAATAGAGTACCGGAACAAAGCATTAACACATGGTGAATAAATGGAATCCTCATACTATGGTCATCTCCGGGAGTGGTTCCGGCTATTGTCACTCCGGGGTTGCCGAGTCATAACACATTGTAGGTGACTACAACTTGCAAAATAGGATCAAGAACTCACATATATTGATGAAAATATAATAGGTTCAGATCTAAAATCATGGCACTCGGGCCCTAGTGACAAGCATTAAGCATAGCAAAGTAGTAGCAACATCAATCTTAGAACATAGTGGATACTAGGGATCAAACCCTATCAAAACTAACTCGATTACATGATAGATCTCATCCAACTCATCACGGTCCAGCAAGCCTATGATAATATTACTCACGAACGATGAAGAACATCATGAAATTGGCGGTGGAGGATGGTTCATGATGATGATGGCTTCGATTTCCACTCTCCGGAGCCCAAAACAGACTCCAGATCTGCCCTCCGGATCGTAAAACATGATTATTTATTCTCCTTGATTTTTTCTGGGATGAATAGGGTTATATGGAACTAGAGAGGAGGTCGGAGGGGCCACGTGGGCCCCATGAGCCTGCCAGGCGCGGCCTAGGGGGGGGGGGCTCCTGGACTCGTGGCCCACTGGCTCGTCCCCTCCGGTTGATTCTTTTGCCGGTATTTTTTATATATTCCACAAAAATTCCTCGTCAATTTTCAGGTCATTGCGAGAACTTTTATTTCTGCACAAAAACAACACCATGGTAGTTCTGCTAAAAACAACGTCAGTCCGGGTTAATTTAATTCAAATCATGCAAATTAGAGTCCAAAACAAGGGCAAAAGAGTTTGGACAAGTAGATACGTTGGAGAAGTATCAACTCCCCAAGCTTAAAGCCTTGGTTGTCCTCAAGAAGTTCTGTTGATAAACTGAAAGAGACAAAAGAAAAACTTTTACAAACTCTGTTTGATCTTGTTGTTATAATTATGTCTAACTCATATTCAGATTTTCAGCAAGATCATAAGCTAACCACATAAGCAATGACATTCAGGTCTCTCGGTATACTCATATTAATGGCATAATTAACTAGCGAGCAATAATAATAAGTTTCAAATGTGAACACTTCAATCAAAACAATCATGTTACAATATGAATAGATGGTATCTCGCTAGCCCTTTCTGAGACCGCAACACATAAATGCAGAGCACCCTCAAAGACCAAGGGCTGACTAGAAATTGTAATTCATGGCAAAGAAGATCCAGTCATAATCATACTCAATATGAATTAATAGAAAAGCATACAAATGACGGAGGTGCTCTCTCGCTAGTGCTTTTAATAAGAAGAGGATGACTCAACAAAAATGTAAATAGATAGGCCCTTCGCAGAGGGAAGAATTGATTCACAGAGGTGCCAGAGCTCAAGCTTTTTAAAACAGAGATAAGTAATTTTTTGGGTGGCATGCTTTCATTGTCAGTGCGATAACAAAGAGTTTTCACCATCTTCCATGTTACACGTATTATAGGCGGTTCCCAAACAGAATAGTAAAGCTTTGACTCCCCCACCACCGATCAATCACACTCCACAACTAGCCGAATCCTTGGGTGCCATCCGTACCAACAACAATCCAGGGGGGAGTCTTGTTTGCAATTATATTTTTATTTGATTTGAGCATGGAACTGGGCATTCCGATTACAAGCCCCTTTCTCGTGAATGATAGTGAATAAACACCTATCGAGGATAACACGCCTAGCATGGAAGATACTGACCGCCCCTTGTCACAACATGAGCGGTTCAGGCATAAAACAGATTATTATTTGAAGGTTTAGAGAATGGCACATGCAAATTTTCTTGGAACGGCAGGTAGATACCGCATATAGGTAGGTATGGTGGACTCATATGGAACAACCTTTGGTTTAGGAAATGGATGCACAAGCAGTATTCCTGCTTAGTACAAGTGAAGGCTAGCAAAAGACTGGGAAGTGACCAACTAGAGAGCGACAATAGTCATAAACATGCATTGAGATTAACCAACATTGAGTGCAAGTATGAGTAGGACATAAATCACCATGAACATGAATATCGCGGAGGCTATGTTGATTTTGTTTCAACTACATGCGTGAACATGTGCCAAGTCAAGCCACTTGAATCATTCAAAGGAGGATACCATCGTATCATACTACATCACAATCATTTTAAAATTCATGTTGGCATCCAAGACAAACCATTATAAGCTCCTAGCTGATTAAGCATGGCATAAGAAACTATGATCTCTAAGTTGTCATTGCAAACATGTTTCTCTCATAACAACACTGAATTAGGAACAATGAGCTAGTCATATTTACAAAAACAAAATAGGTCGAGTTCATACCAGCTTTTCCAGGCTCAGTCACTTTATCATATATCGTCATTATTGCCTTTCACTTGCACGACCGAATGATGTGAATAATAATAAGAGTGTTCGTGCATTGGACTAAGCTGGAATCTACAAGCAAACTCAGAGGAGAAGACAGGGTAATATGGCTCTTTGACGGATAAACAATAATGCATATGAGAGCCACTAATCATTTTAATCATGGTCTTCTACCTCGACCCAAAGAAAAAGAAAACTATTTACACGGGAAAGCTCCCAACAAGCAAAAGAAGAACGGGAAATCTTTTTGGGTTTTCTTTTTAGTTACTACTTAACATGCATCAATATAGAGTTATGACTAATTTTTTTGTTTTTCTCATTTTTATTTTTATTTTTGGATTTTCTCAAGTTAACCAAACACACAAGAAGAATGCGAGAAAAGAAAATAAACTAGCATGGATGATATAATGAAAAAGTGTGAACACCAACTATCAAAGTGAATGTGTGAACATGAATATAAAGTCGGTGAGAAACACGTACTCTCCCAAGCTTAGGCTTTTGGGCTAAGTTGGTCTACTCCCAAGGAGGAAAGTAACCAGCTCCAGGGTACTCCGGAGTGTACTGAGGGTGCCACTGCTGGGAGAGCTCCTCCGGCTCCCACTAATAAACTGGCGTCTGGTACTCGACTGGTGGCTCGGGCTCAGGCGCCTGAGGTGGCGCCATGCTCGAGTGGGCATAGATGTCCGAGGGCATAATAATGTACCTGCCTAGACGAAGATTGAACAAAGAAGGAGTAGGCAGGGTAATGACCTCACGAGTACCTTGGCTAAATACCAAGTTATAAATTAACCTCCCATTATCATTTTTATCAATAAAGTCATGGCAAACCATGCTATCATAGTCTAAATATCTCTATGGAAGAAGCATCTCTCCCTCCTCATGCAGCCTAGTAGGTATCCCAAAATGATTAGCTAGACGAGTAGCATAGATACCTCCATATACAATGCCCTTGGAACGGTTCGTGTTCAACCATTGGGCAACAATAGCGCCCAAACTATAAGTTCTATCATTATGTAAAGCTGAGCATAGGACTGCAAGATCTGGGGCACTAAGACCCCCGGCCTTTCCACGGCTAATCAAACATTTTCCTACAAATAATGAGAAATAACGAAGCACAGGAAAATGCACTCTGGCAATTCTAGCACCAGACACCCCTCTTTCCTCTCCTACGACAATAGTATCAATGAAAGCCTCCAACTCCCGTGGGCGAGGTTCATGAATATCCCCAACATAAGGTAACTTGCAAACATTGCAAAAATCCTAAAGTGACATGCATTGGGGGATATCATATAACTTGAACTCAACCATAGGAGGACTCTTCCTCGGATAGAAATTAAAGCTTTGCACGAAAGTGTTAGTGAGGAGGAGGTATTGTGGACACTTATCTTTGACAAATGCGGTAAGGCCGGCGTTCTCCACCAAGTAATAAAAGTCCTTATGAATACTGGCAGCATGCAAGAACATATCGCTTGGCCACTCGCATGCTTGAACTTCTGCAACTCGGGGGACCTGATACTTGGGTTTCTTTTTCTCATTTTCATCTTCCTTGGGATTACGGTTCAAAGAGCCGCTTAGAAACCTCCTCATGGTTTTCTTTTATTCCTCTGAAAAATTCTGAAATTTTTAGTGACGCAAAATAAAAGTGAACAAAACTTAACAAAACTCATAGCAACTACTCCTACAAGTGCCTAGAGGCCATATCTTGCATCAAAACTATTAGGGACCAAATAAAATTAACATGCAAAGCTCAAGAACAGGGTCATCAAGGCAGCAATAATATGTAAGGAATAAAGCACTAGAACAAAAACTAATTGGACCAATGGAGGAGTCACATACCAAGGGACAATTCCCTAAAACGGTTTGGTGAATGGGGCTTTACACAAGGAGATAGAAAGATGCAACAAAATGAGCAAGAACACGGGTTTGAGCTGTGGGATGATTTTTTCTGGAGGTGGAAGAAGGAGATGGGGGTGGAATAAGTGGAGGGGGCCACGTGGGCCCCACGAGCTTGCCAGGCGCGGCCAGGGGGGTGGCCGCGCCTCCTGGGCTCGTGACCGACTGGTGCATCCACCTCGGCAGTTATTCATCTTAAAAATTCTAAAATATTCTAGAAAAAATCATATTTGAATTTCAGGGCATTTGAAGAACTTTTATTTCCAGGTCATTTTTTATTGGACGGATAATGCAGAAAACAAGAAAATAATGCTATTTTTATTATTTTTCTACTAAGTAACTGAAAGTAAAAGTTGGGAGCAGAAGATTGTGACTTCTAGATTCATCCATCTCATGGTCATCAAAAGAAATCCATCAATGAGGTTGATCAAGTCTCATTGACAAACTTTTTTCGAATCACATAAAACCGGAGAATTTTCAAAAAATCACTAAGTTACCTCAATGGGGTATGCATATCCCCAACAATAAGTAATCATATCTCATCTTGATAGTAGGTACAGGAAATTCAAAGCTTCCAATAATAATTGATGACGGTTTTTCAATAGAATTTATGCAATGAACCCGATATTGTTTCTTCGGAAAGTGCACCGTGTGCTCATTACCATTAACATGGAAAGTGACATTGCCTTTGTTGCAATCAATAACAACTCCTGCAGTGTTTAAAAAGGGTCTTCCAAGGATGATTGCCATGGCATCGTCCTCGGGAATATCAAGAATAACAAAGTCCGTTAAGATATTAACGTTCGCAACCACAACAGGCACATCCTCGCAAATGCCGATATGTAAAGCAGTTGATTTGTCGGCCATTTGCAAAGAAATTTCAGTAGGTGTTAACTTATCCAATTCAAGTCTATGATATAAAGAGAGAGGCATAACACTAAAACCGGCTCCAAGATCACATAAAGCAGTTCTAACATAATTTACTTTAATGGAGCAAGGTATAGTGGGTACTACGGGATCACCTAGTTTCTTAGGAGTCCCACCCTTAAAAGTATAATTAGCAAGCATGGTGGAAATCTCAATATCAGGTATCTTTCTTTTATTTGTCACAATATCTTTCATGTATTTAGCATAAGGAGACATTTTAAGCATATCAGTCAAACGCATCTGCAAAAAGATAGGTCTAATCATTTCAGCAAAGCGCTCAAAATCCTCATCATCCTTTTTCTTGTATGGATTAGGAGGAAAGGGCATGGGTTTCTGAACCCATGGTTCTCTTTCTTTACCGTGCTTCCTAGCAATAAAATCACTCTTATCATATCTTTTGTTCCTAGATTGTGGGTTATCAGGTTCAATAGCAGGTTCAATCTCCACATCATTATCATTACTATGTTGAGCATCAATATGAACATCATTATCAATATTATCACTAGGCTCATGTTCATCACCAGATTGTGTCTCAGCATCAGAAATATATATATCATTTGGATTCTCAGGTGTAACAGCAACAGGTTTACTAGCATGCAAGTTCCTATCATCTTTCTTTTTCTTCCTATTACCAGGATAACTAGGTGCATCAATATTAATTCCTTGAGAATCTTGCTCAATTCTCTAAGGATGTCCCTCAGGATACAAAGGTTCCTGATTCATGCTACCACCTCTAGTAACAACTTTAACAGAATTATCATTCAATTCATTAAGCAAGTCATTTTGAGCCTTAAGCACTTGCTCTACTTGTAGTGACCATAGAATCATGTTTACTAATAAGCTTAATAACATTAACATTTCTATCCACACAAGCACTTATATGATTAATCATACGAGCATTTCGTTCCAATTGTCTACTAACATAATCATTAAAACTTTGTTGTTTGGCAACAAAATTATCGAATTCATCTAAGCATAAGCTAGCAGGTTTATCATAAGGGATATCACTCTCATTGAATCTACGAAGAGAATTTACCTCTACTACCTGTGTCGGGTTATCAAGACCATGTATCTCTTCAGTCGGTGGTAGATTCTTAACGTCTTCAGATTTAATACCTTTCTCTCGCATAGATTTATTTGCTTCTTGCATATCTTCAGGACTGAGGAATAGAATACCTCTTTTCTTCGGAGGTGGTTCGGGAATAGTCCAAGCATTATCATTGCTCAAGATATTATTCAATAGAATTTCAGCTTGTTCCATAGTACGTTCCCTGAAAACACAGCCAGCACAACTATCTAGGTGGTCCCTAGAAGTATTGGTTAGTCCATTATAGAAGATATCAAGTATTTCATTTTTCTTAAGAGGGTGATTAGGCAAAGCATTAAGTAACTGGACAAGCCTCCCCCAAGCTTTTGGGAGACTCTCCTCTTCAATTTGCACAAAGTTATATATATCCTGCAAGGCAGCTTGTTTCTTATGGGCAGGAAATATTTCTGAGAGAAGTAGTATACCATATCCTGGGGACTACGCACACAACCAGGAGCAAGAGAAGCAAACCAAGTTTTAGCATCACCCTTTAGTGAGAAAGGAAACAACTTAAGGATATATTAATAACGATTTTTTCCTCATTAGTGAATAGGGTGGCAATATCATTCAGTTTAGTAAGATGTGCTACAACAGTTTCAGATTCATAGCCATGAAAAGGATCTGATTCAACCAAAGTGATTAACTCAGGATCGACAGAGAACTCATAATCCTTATCAGTAACTAAGATAGGTAGTAGCAAACTTAGGATCATATTTCATTCTAGCATTCAGAGATTTTTCTTTCCACTTGCGTAATAATTTCTCAAGATCATAGCTATCCTTACAAGCAAGAAAGTCTTTAGCTACCTCTCCTTCCATAACATAACCCTTAGGTATATTAGGCAATTCATATTTAGGAGGGCTAGGTCTAACAGGTGTAACAGCAGGTTCCATTTCAATAATTTCATCAGTTTCAGAAGTATTATTTGATTCAGTAGTAACTCTAGCAATTTGTGCATCAAGAAATTCACCAAGTGGCATATCATTACCAAGAAAAGCATCATCATAATTATCATGTATAGCAGAAGTAGCATCATCAAGCACAGGCGACATATCAGAATTAATAGCAGGTGGCGGTGTCGCAAATTTACTCATAACAGAAGGTGAATCAAGTGCAGAGCTAGATGGCAGTTCCTTACCTGTCCTCGTAGTTGAGGGCAGAACTTTAGTTTTTGGGTCTCACAAATTCTTCATAGTGATCAATAGATATAAATCCCAAGTGACTCAGAGAACAGAGCTATGCTCCCCGGCAACGGCGCCAGAAAAAGGTCTTGATAACCCACAAGTATAGGGGATCGCAACAGTTTTCGAGGATATAGTATTCAACCCAAATTTATTGATTCAACACAAGGGGGCCAAATAATATTCTCGAGTATTAGCAGTTGAGTTGTCAATTCAACCACACCTGAAAGATTTAGTATCTGCAGCAAAGTTTTAGTAGCAAAGTAATATGATAGTAATAGTAATAGCGGTAACAGTAGCAGTAGTGATTTGTGTAGCAAGTGTGACAGAAGTAGCGGAAAAGTAACTAAGCAAAGACTAGTATAGGAAAAGCTCGTAGGCATTGGATCGGTGATGGATGATTATGCCGGATGATATTCATCATGTAATAGTTATAACATAGGGTAATATGTAACTAGCTCCAGTTCGTCAATGTAATGTAGGCATGTATTCCGTATATAGTCATACGTGCTTATGGAAAAAACTTGCATGACATCTTTCATCCATCCCTCCCGTGGCAGCGGGGTCCTAATGGAAACTAAGGGATATTAAGGTCTCCTTTTAATAGAGTACCGGAACAAAGGATTAACACATGGTGAATACATGGAATCCTCATACTATGGTCATCTCCGGGAGTGGTTCCGGCTATTGTCACTCTGGGGTTGCCGGGTCATAACACATAGTAGGTGACTACAACTTGCAAAATAGGATCAAGAACTCACGTATATTGATGAAAACATAATAGGTTCAGATCTGAAATCATGGCACTTGGGCCCTAGTGACAAGCATTAAGCATTGCAAAGTAGTAGCAACATCAATCTTAGAACATAGTGGATACTAGGGATCAAACCCTATCAAAACTAACTCGATTACATGATAGATCTCATCCAACTCATCACCGTCCAGCAAGCCTACGATAAGATTACTCACGAACAATGAAGAGCATCATGAAATTGGCAGTGGAGGATGGTTGATGATGACGATGGCTTTGATTTCCACTCTCCGGAGCCCAAAACAGACTCCAGGTCTGCCCTCCGGAGGAAGAACAGGTGGTGGCGACGGCTCCGTATTGTAAAACGCGATTATTTCTTCTCCTTGATTTTTTCTGGGACGAATAGGGTTATATGGAACTGCAGAGGAGGTCGGAGGGGCCACAGGGGCCCCACGAGCCTGCCAGGCGCGGCCTAGGGGGGGCGGCTCCTGGGCTCGTGGCCCACTTGCTCCTCCCCTCCGGTTGATTCTTTCGCCGGTATTTTTTATATATTCCACAAAAATTCCTCGTCCATTTTCAAGTCATTCCGAGAACTTTTATTTCTGCACAAAAACAACACCATGGTAGTTTTGCTGAAAACAGCGTCAGTCCGGGTTAGTTTCATTCAAATCATGCAAATTAGAGTCCAAAACAAGGGCAAAAGAGTTTGGAAAAGTATATACGTTGGAGACGTATCAATTACACGTGAACACATCAGTACTTTGGGCGGTTGGTTGCAAATGCATCTCATGTGTAACAACACTATTGGAGATGACTTGTTGGCTAGGACACCATCTTCGACTGTATTGACTTACCAAGGGTACGAGATAAATGGTAATACATTTTACATGATCGCCCAAGATAAAAAGAGCACCAACCAAAACAATGGTATCCGCTTTGATGCGGCAATCACCAATAGGGCAAAGGACACATATTATGGTTACCTAAAGGAGATATGTGAACTTGACTATGAACATGAATTTAATGTCCCTTTGTTTCGATGCAAATGGGATAATCTATTAGGAGGTGGGGTACAGTTAGACCCGCAGTACAGAATGACAGCAGTGGATCTCAACAATCTTGCGTACACAGACGAACCATTCGTCGTAGCCAATGATGTGGCACTTGTTTCCTATGTGAAGGACATGTCTACCAAATCGAGAAAAAAGTAAGGAAGCGAATACATCTAACGATGAGCCAAAGCTCGACATTGTTCTTTCGGGGAAAAGAAAAATCGTGGGAGTGGAGGACAAGACAGACATGTCCGAAGATTATGAAAAGTTTCATGAAATTCCTCCCTTCAAAGTGAAGGCTGACCCAAGCATCGTGTTAAACGATGAAGACTACCCATGGTTACGGTGCAATAAGAAAAGGACACACGGGAAAAAAAAGTGAAGACTTTCTCTCCACAACTATTCTGATGATGGCTTGATCTAGAATGTCAGTGCAGTTACATGTCAAGAAATGCAATCCCTTTTGTAATAGATGATTTTTCGTCCGGAATCCTATTACTTTTAAAGAGATTGTCAATTTTGACACCGTTCCAAGTCTCAACCTTTTCAGAGTTCATTTGTAGTGCTTGTCAATTTAAGGGCCATTTAGCTCAAAATAAATCATGAAATGCATGAAATATAGCGAATGAAGTCAGAAAAGGGTTTCCTTAAACCTCTCAAATTTTTAGCACATTCTATGTGGGTGAAATTATGATAGCATGGCAAGTTTCAACCTTTTCAGAGTTTATTTGGAGTGGTCATCAATTTCAGGTTCATTTAACTCAAAATAAATCATGAAATGCATGAAAAATAGCAAATGAAGTCAGAAAAGGGTTGAAAATTGATGATGTAGCTTTGAATGGTGCATATTGAATGCAGAAAAAGTCCGGAGTTAAAATATGTTAAAAAATGAAATCCCGTTTGTAATAGATGAGTTTTCGTCCCAAACCGTGTTACTTCGAAAGAGATTGTCCAGTTTGTACATGAAGTGCATCCAGTTTTTCTCATAACCATGTCAACTTCTTAACACATGGTATGTGGGTGAAATTATGATTCCATGCCCAGTTTCAACCATTTTAGAGTTCATGTGCTATGCTTTTCAAATTCAGGGTCATTTAGCTCAAAAGAAATCATGAAATGCATGAAAAATAGCAAATAAAGTCAGAAAAGGGTTGAAAATTGACGATGTGGCTTTGAACTGTGCATATTGAATGCAGAAAAAGTTTGGAGTAAAAATATATGAAAAAATGAAATCACCTTTGTAATAGATGAGTTTTCGTTCGAAACCCTATTACTTCGAAAGAGATTGTCCAATTTGTACACGAAGTGCATCTAGTTTTTCTCATAACCCTCTCAAGTTTTTAGCACATGCTATGTGGGTGAAATTATGATAGCATGCCAAGTTTAAACCTATTCGGAGTTCATTTCGAGTGCTTGTCAATTTCAGGGTCATTCAGCTCAAAATAAATCATGAAATGCTTGAAAATTAATAAATGAAGTCAGAAATGGGTTGAAAATTGACGATGTTGCTTTGAATGGTGCATATTGAATGCAGAAAAAGTCTGGAGTTAAAATATGTTAAAAAATGAAATCCCTTTTATAATAGATGGGTTTTCGTCCGAAACCCTGTTACTTCGAAAGAGATTGTCCAGTTTGCACACGAAGTGCATCTAGTTTTTCGGTAACACCCACAACTGTTTAGCACATGCTATGTGGGTGAAATTATGAGACCATGGCAAGTTTCAACCTTTTCAGAATTTATTTGCAGTGCTTTTCAAATTCAAGGTCATTTAGCTCAATATAAATCATGAAATGCATGAAAAATAGCAAATGAAGTCAAAAAAGGGTTGAAAATTGATGATATGGCTTTGAACGGTGCATATTGAATGCAGAAAAAGTCCAGAGTAAAAATATATTTTAAAAAATGAAATCCCTTTGTAAAAGTTGAGTTTTCGTCCGAAACCTTGTTACTTCGAAAGAGATTGTCCAGTTTGTACACGAAGTGCATCTAGTTTCTCCTGTAACCCTCTCAACTTTTTAGCACATGCTATGTGGGTGAAATTATGATAGCATGCCAAGTTTTAACCTTTTCAGAGTTGATTTGGAGTGCTTGTCAATTTCAGGGTCATTTAGCTCAAAATAAATCGTGAAATGCAAAAAATAGCAAAGGAAGTTAGAAAAGGGATGAAAATTGATGATTTCGCGTTGAATGGTGCATATTGAATGCAAAAAAGTATGGTGTTAAAATATTTAAAAAATGAAATCGCTTTGTAATAGATGGGTTGTCGTGCGAAACCGTGTTACTTGGAAAGAGATTGACCAGTTTGTACACGAAGTGCATCTAGTTTTTTCCGTAACCATCTCAACTTTTTCGCACATGCTATGTGGGTGAAATTATGATAGCATGCCAAGTTTCAACCTTTTCAAAGTTCATTTGCAGTGCTATTCAATTTCAGGGTCATTTAGCTCAAAATAAATCAGGAAATGCATGAAAAATACCAAATGAAGTGAGAAAAGGGTTGAAAATTGACGATGTTGTTTTGAATTATGCATATTGACTACAGAAAAAATCTGGAGTTAAAATATCTTAAAAAATTAAAATCCCTTTTGTAATAGATGGGTTTTCAACCAACCCTCTTACTTCGAAGGAATTTGTCCATTTTGTACACGATGTGCATCCAGTTTTTTTCGTAAGGGTCTCAACTTTTTAGCACGTGCTATGTGGGTGAAATTATGAGACCATGCCAAGTTTGAACCTTTGCACACTTCATTTGCAGTGTTTTTCAAATTCAGG
The DNA here is from genome assembly GCA_022496015.1 of Hordeum marinum. Taxonomy (NCBI): domain Eukaryota; kingdom Viridiplantae; phylum Streptophyta; class Magnoliopsida; order Poales; family Poaceae; genus Hordeum; species Hordeum marinum. Next base: position 23,751,880 of record CM039673.1, on the reverse strand, counting down.
GTCATTTAGCTCAAAATAAATCATGAAATGCATGAAAAATAGCAAATGAAGTCAGAAAAGGGTTGAAAGTTGATGATGTGGCTTTGAACGGTGCATATTGAATGCATAAAAAGTCTAGAGTAAAAATATATTATAAAATGAAATCACCTTTGTAAAAGTTGAGTTTTCGTCCAAAACCCTATTACTTCGAAAAATATTGTCCAGTTTGTACATTAAGTGCATCTAGTTTTTCTCGTAACCCTCTCAAATTTTTACTCTAGACTTTTCAGAGTACATTAAGTGCATCTAATTTTTACTCTATGTGGGTGAAGTTATGATACCATGCCAAGTTTCAACCTTTTCAGAGTTCATTTGCAGTGCTTTTGAAATTCAGGGTCATTTAGCTGAATATAAATCATGAAATGCATACAAAATAATAAATGAAGTCGGAAAAGGATTAAGAACTGATAATGTTGCTTTGAATGGTGCATATTGAAAGTAGAAAAAGTCTGGAGTTAAAATATGTTAAAAAAACGAAATCCCTTTTGTAATAGATGTGTTTTCGTTCGAAAACCTCTGACTTCGAAAGAGATTGTCAAGTTTGTACATGAAGTGCATCTAGTTTTTTCCGTAACCCTCTCAAATTTTTAGCACATGCTATGTGGGTGAAATTATGAGACCATGCCAAGTTTCAACCTTTTCAGAGTTCATTTGCTGTGCATTTAAAATTCAGCGTAATTTTGCTCAAAATAAATCATGAAATGCATGAAAAATAGCAACTAAAGTCAAAAAAGGGTTGAAAATTGATGATGTGGCTTTGAACGATGCATATTGAATGCAGAAAAACTCTGGATTAAAAATGTATTCAAAAAATGAAATCCGCTTTGTAATAGATGAGTTTTCGTCTGAAACCCTATTACTTTGAAAGAGATTGTCCAGTTTGTACATGAAGTGCGTCTAGCTTTTTCCGTAACCCTCTCAGCTTTTTAGCACATGCCAAGTTTCAACCTTTTCAGAGTTTATCTGCAGTGTTCTTCGAATTTGGGGTCATTTAGCTCAAAATAACTCATGAAATGCATGAAAATAGCAAATGAAGTCAAAAAAGGGTTGAAAATTGATGATGTGGCTCTGCATGGTGCATATTGACTGCATGAAAAGTCGGGAGATAGAATATGTTAAAAAATGAATCCCTTTTGTAATAGATGGGTTTTCATCCGAAACACTATTACTTCGAAAGAGATTGTCCAGTTTGTACATGAAGTGCATCGTGTTTTTTCCGTAACCCTCTCAGCTTTTTAGCACATGCTATGAGGGTGAAATTATGAGACCATGCCAAGTTTAAACCTTTTCAGAGTTCATTTGAAGTGCTTTTGAAATTCAGGGTCATTTAGCTCAAAATATATCATGAAATGCATGAAAAGTAGCAAATAAAGTCAGAAAAGGGTTGAAAATTGATGATTTGGCTTTGAACGGTGCATATTGAATGCAAAAAAAGTATGGAGTAAAATATGATAAAAAATGAAATCCCTTTTGTAATAGATGAGTTTTCGTCCGAAACTGTGGTATGTGGAAAGAGATTGTCTAGTTGGTACACGAAGTGCATCTAGTTTTCCCGTAACCCTCTCAACTTCTTAGCACATGCTATGTGGTTGAAATTATGATAGCATAACAAGTTTCAACTATTTCAGAGTTCACATGGATTGCTTGTCAATTTCAGGGTCATTTAGCTCAAAATAAATCATGAAATGCATGAAAAATAGCAAATGAAGTGAGAAGAGGGTTGAAAATTGATGACGTGGCTTTGAATGGTGCATATTGAATGCAGAAAAAGTGTGGAGTTAAAATAAGTTAAAAAATGAAATCCCTTTTGTAACAGATGTGTTTTCATCCAAAACCCTGTTACTTTGAAGGAGATTATCCAGCTTGTACACCAAATGCATCCAGTTTTTTCAGTAACCCTCTTAACTTTTTAGCACATGCTATGTGTGTCAAATTATGAGACCGTGCCAAGTTTCAACCATTTCCGAGTTCAGATGTAGTGCTTTTGAAATTTAGGGTCATTTAGCTCGAAATAAATCATGAAATGCATGAAAAATAGCAAATGAAGTCAGAAAAGGGTAGAAAATTGATAATGTGGCTTTTAACGGTGCATATTGAATGCAAAAGAAGTCTGGAATAACAATATTTAAAAAAATGAAATCCCTTTTGTAATAGATGAGTTTTCATCCGAAACCGTGTTACTTGGAAAGAGATTGTCTAGTTGGTACACGAAGTGCATCTAGTTTTTCTCGTAAACCTCTCAACATTTTAGCACATGCTATGTGGGTGAAATTATGATAGGATGCCAAGCTTCAACCTTTTCAAAGTTCATTTCGAGTGCTTGTCAATTTCAGGGTTATTTAGCTCAAAATAAATCATAAAATGCATGAAAAATAGCAAATGAAGCCAGAAAAGGGTTGAAAATTGATGATGTTGCTTTGAATGGTGCATATTGAATGCACAAAATATCTGGAGTTAAAATATGTTTAAAAAATGAAATCCCTTTTGTAATAGATGGGTTTTCGTTCGAAACCGTGTTACTTCGAAAGAGATTGTCCAGTTTCTACACGAAGTGCATCCAATTTTTTCCATAACCCTCTCAACATTTTAGCACATGCTATGTGGGTGAAATTATGAGACCATGCCAAGTTTCAACTTTTTCAGAGTTCATTTGCATTGCTTTTCAAATTCAGGGTCATTTAGCTCAAAATAAATCATGAAATGCATGAAAAATAGGAAATGAAGTCAGAAAAGGGTTGAAAATTGATGATGTGACTTTGAATGGTGCATATTGAATGCAAAAAAAGCTAGAGTTAAAATATGTTAAGAAAATGAAACCCCTATTGTAATAGATGAGTTTTAGACCGAAACACTGTTACTTCGAAAGAGATTGTCCAGTTTGTACACGAAGTGCATCTACTTTTTCCCGTAACCCTCTCCACTTTTTACCACATGCTATGTGGGTGAAATTATGACAGCATGCCAAGTTTCAACTTTTTCAGAGTTGATTTGGAGTGCTTGTCAATTTCAGGGTCATTTAGCTCAAAATAAATCATGAAATGCTTGAAAGATAGCAAAAGAAGTTAGAAAAGGGTTAAAAATTGATGATGTCACTTTGAATGGCGCATACTGAATGCAAAAAAAGTCTGGTGTCAAAATATTAAAAAAATGAATTCCTTTTAGTAATAGATGGGTTGTCGTGCGAAACCGTGTTACTTCGAAAGAGATTGTCCAGTTTGTACACGAAGTGCATCCGGATTTTTCCGTAACCCTCTAAACTTTTTACTATGTCGGTGAAATTATGATAGCATGCCATGTTTCAACCTTTTCAAAGTTCATTTGCAGTGCTTTGCAATTTCAGGGCCATTTAGCCCAAAATAAATCATGAAATGCATGGAAACTAGCAAATGAAGTGAGAAAAGGGTTGAAAGTTGACGATATGGCTTTGAATTGTGCATATTGAATGCAGGAAAAGTTTGGAGTTAAAATATGTTCAAAAATAAAATCCCTTTTGTCATAAATGGGTTTTCATCCAAAACCCTCTTGCTTTGAAGGAAGTTATCCATTTTGTACACGAAGTGCATCTAGTTTTTTCCGTAACGCTCTCAACTTTTTCGCACATGCTATCTGGGTGAAATTTTTGAGACCATGCCACATTTCACCCTTTTGAGAGTTCAATTGCAGTGCTTTTCCAATTCAGGGTCATTTAGCTCAAAATATATACTGAAATGCATGAAAAATAGCAAATGAAGTCAGAAAAGGGTTCAAAATTATGATGTGGCTATGAACGGAGCATATTGAATGCAGAAAAAGTCTGGAGTAACAATATGTTAAAAAATGAAATCCCTTTTGTAATAGATGATTTTCCGTCTGAAACCGTGTTACGTGGAAAGAGATTGTCTAGTTAGTACACGAAGTGCATCTAGTTTTTCTCGTAACCCTCTTATCTTTTTAGCACATGCTATGTGGTTGAAATTATGATGGCATGCCAAGTTTCTACTATTTAAAAGTTCCTTTGGAGTGGTTGTCAATTTCAGGGTCATTTATCTCAAAATAAATCATGAAATGCATGAAAAATAGCAAAGGAGTTCAGAAGAGGATTGAAAATTGATGATGTGGCTTTGAATGGTGCATATTGAATGCAGAAAAAGTCTGGTGTTAAAATATGTTAAAAAATGAAATCCCTTTTGTAATAGATGGGTCTTCTTCCAAAACCCTATTACTTTGAAGGAGATTGTCCAGATTGTACACGAAGTGCATCCAGTTTTTTCCGTAATGCTCTCAACATTTTTACAACCGCTATGTGGGTGAAATTATGAGACCATGCCAAGTTTCAACCTTTTTAGAGTTCATTTGCAGGGCTTTTGAAATTTAGGGTCATGTAGCTCAAAATAAATCATGAAATGCATGAATAATAGCAAATGAAGTTAGAAAAGGGTTGAATATCGATGATGTTGCTTTGAATGGTGCATATTGAATGCAGAAAATATCTCGAGTTAAAATATGCTAAAAAATGAAATCCCTTTTGTAACAGATGGGTTTTCGTTTGAAACCGTGTCACTTCGAAATAGATTGTCCAGTTTCTACAAGAAGTTCATCCAGTGTTTCCCGTAACCCTCTCAACATTTTAGCACATGCTACGTGGGTATAATTATGAGACCATACGAAGTTTCAATTTTTTCAGAGTTCATTTGGAGTGCTTGTCAATTTCAGGGTCATTTAGCTCAAAATACGTCATGAAATGCATGAAAAATAGCTAATAAAGTCAGAAAAGGGTTGAAAATAGATGATGTGGCTTTGAACAATTGATATGGAATGCAGAAAAACTCCGGAGTAAAAATGTATTAAAAAAATGAAATCCCCTTTATATTAGATGAGTTTTGTGTGAAACCCAATTACTTTGAAAGAGATTGTCCAGTTTGTACATGAAGTGCATCTAGTTTTTTCCGTAACCCTCTTAACTTTTTAGCACATGCTATGTGGGTGAAATTATGAGACCATGCCAAGTTCCAACCTTTTCCGAGTTTATTTGCAGTGTTTTTCAAATTTAGTGTCATTTAGCTCAAAATAATTCTCGAAATGCATGAAAATAGCAAATGAAGTCAAAAGAGGGTTGAAAATTGATGATATGGCTCTGCATGGTGCATGTTGACTGCAAAAAAAAATCTGGAGTTAAAATATGTCAAAAAATGAATCTCTTTTGTTATAGATGGGTTTTCGTCCGAAACCCTGTTACTTAGAAAGAGATTGTCCAGTTTGTACACGAAGTGCATCTAGTTTTTTCGTAACCCTCTCAGCTTTTTACACACGCTATTTGGGTGAAATTATGAGACCATGCCAAGTTTCAACCTTTTCAGAATTCATTTGCAGTGCTTTTCAAATTCATGGACATTTAGCTCAATATAAATCATGAAATGCATGAAAAGTAGCAAATGAAGTCAAAAAAGGGTTGAAAATTAATGATGTTGCTTTGAACGGTGCATATTGAATGCAGAAAAAGTCCGGAGTAAAAATATATTAAGAAAATGAAACCCCCTTTGTAAACGATGAGTTTTCGTCCGAAACCGTATTACTTCGAAAGCGATTGTCCATTATGTACACAAAGTGCATCTAGTTTTTCCCATAATGCTCTGAACTTTTTGGCACAAGCTATGTGGGTCAAATTATGATAGCATGCCAAGTTTCCACCTACTCGGAGTTCATTTCGAGTGCTTGGCAATTTCGGGACCATTTAGCTCAAAATAAATGATGAAATGCATGAAAATAGCAAATGAAGTGAGAAAAGGGTGGAAAATTGATGATGTGGCTTTGAATGGTGAATATTGAATGCTGAAAAAGTGTGGATTTAAAATATGTTTAAAAAATGAAATCCCTTTTGTAATAGACGGGTTTTCGTTCGAAACCATACTACTTCGAATGAGATTGTCGAGTTTCTACACGAAGTGCATCCAGTTTTTCCCGTAACCCTCTCAACATTTTAGCACATGCTACGTGGGTAAAATTATGAGACCATGCGAAGTTTGAACCTTTTCAGAGTTCATTTGCAGTGCTTTTGAAATTTAAGGTCAATTAGCTCAAAATAAATCATGAAATGCATGAAAAATAGCTAATGAAGTTAGAAAAGGGTTGAAAATTGATGATGTGGCTTTGAACGGTGCATATTGAACGCAGAAAAAGTCTGGAGTAAAAATATATTAAAAATGAAATCCCTTTTGTAATAGATGAGTTTTCGCCCGAAACCGTGTTACCTGGAAAGAGATTGTCCAGTTGGTACACGAAGTGCATCTAGTTTTTCCCGTAACCCTCTCAACTTTTTAGCACATGCTATGTGGGTGAAATTATGATAGCATGCCAAGTTTCAACCTTTTCATAGTTCATTTCGAGTGCTTGTCAATTTCAGGGTCATTCAGCTCAAAATAAATCATGAAATGCATTAAAAAATAGCAAATGAAGTTAGAAAATGGTTGAAAATTGATTATGTTGCTTTGAATGGTGCGTATTGAATGCACAAAATATCTCGAGTTAAAATATGCTAAAAAATGAAATCCCTTTTGTAATAGACGGGTTTTCGTACGAAACCATAGTACTTCGAATGAGATTGTCGAGTTTCTACACGAAGTGCATCCAGTTTTTCCCGTAACCCTCTCAACATTTTAGCACATGCTACGTGGGTAAAATTATGAGACCATGCGAAGTTTGAACCTTTTTAGAGTTCATTTGCAGTGCTTTTGAAATTTAGGGTCATTTAGCTCAAAATAAATCATGAAATGCATGAATAATAACAAATGAAGTTAGAAAAGGGTTGAAAATTGATGATGTTGCTTTGAATGGTGCATATTGAATGCAGAAAATATCTCGAGTTAAAATATGCTAAAAATGAAATCCCTTTTGTAACAGATGGGTTTTCGTTTGAAACCCTGTCACTTCGAAATAAATTGTCCAGTTTCTACAAGAAGTTCATCCAGTGTTTCCCGTAACCCTCTCAACATTTTAGCACATGCTATGTCGGTAAAATTATGAGACCATGCGAAGTTTCAATTTTTTCAGAGTTCATTTGGAGTGCTTGTCAATTTCAGGGTCATTTAGCTCAAAATACGTCATGAAATGCATGAAAAATAGCTAATAAAGTCAGAAAAGGGTTGAAAATAGATGATGTGGCTTTGAACAGTAGATATGGAATGCAGAAAAACTCCGGAGTAAAAATGTATTAAAAAAATGAAATCCCCTTTGTATTAGATGAGTTTTGTGTGAAACCCAATTACTTTGAAAGAGATTGTCCAGTTTGTACATGAAGTGCATCTAGTTTTTTCCGTAACCCTCTTAACTTTTTAGCACATGCTATGTGGGTGAAATTATGAGACCATGCCAAGTTCCAACCTTTTCCGAGTTTATTTGCAGTGCTTTTCAAATTTAGTGTCATTTAGGTCAAAATAATTCTCGAAATGCATGAAAATAGCAAATGAAGTCAAAAGAGGGTGGAAAATTGATGATATGGCTCTGCATGGTGCATATTGACTGCAGAAGAAATCTGGAATTAAAATATGTCAAAAAATGAATCTCTTTTCTAATAGATGGGTTTCTGTCCGAAACCCTGTTACTTAGAAAGAGATTGTCCAGTTTGTACACGAAGTGCATCTAGTTTTTTCGTAACCCTCTCAACTTTTTACACACGCTATGTGGGTGAAATTATGAGACCATGCCAAGTTTCAACCTTTTTAGAATTCATTTGCAGTGCTTTTCAAATTCATGGACATTTAGCTCAATATAAATCATGAAATGCATGAAAAGTTGCAAAGGAAGTCAAAAAAGGGTTTAAAATTAATGATGTTGCTTTGAACGGTGCATATTGAATGCAGAAAAAGTCCGAAGTAAAAATATATTAAGCAAATGAAACCCCCTTTGTAAACGATGAGTTTTCGTCCGAAACCGTATTACTTCGAAAGTGATTGTCCAGTTTGTACACGAAGTGCATCTAGTTTTTCCCATAATGCTCTGAACTTTTTGGCACAAGATATGTGGGTCAAATTATGATAGCATGCCAAGTTTCCACCTATTCGGAGTTCATTTCGAGTGCTTGGCAATTTCGGGACCATTTAGCTCAAAATAAATGATGAAATGCATGAAAATAGCAAATGAAGTGAGAAAAGGGTGGAAAATTGATGATGTGGCTTTGAATGGTGAATATTGAATGTTGAAAAAGTGTGGATTTAAAATATGTTTAAAAAATGAAATCCCTTTTGTAATAGACGGGTTTTCGTTCGAAACCATACTACTTCGAATGAGATTGTCGAGTTTCTACACGAAGTGCATCCAGTTTTTCCCGTAACCCTCTCAACATTTTAGCACATGCTAAGTGGGTAAAATTATGAGACCATGCAAAGTTTGAACCTTTTCAGAGTTCATTTGCAGTGCTTTTGAAATTTAAGGTGAATCAGCTCAAAATAAATCATGAAATGCATGAAAAATATCTAACGAAGTCAGAAAAGGGTTGAAAATTGATGATGTGGCTTTGAACGGTGCATATTGGACGCAGAAAAAGTCTGGAGTAAAAATATAGTAAAAAATGAAATCCCTTTTGTCATAGATGAGTTTTCGCCCGAAACCGTGTTACCTGGAAAGAGATTGTCCAGTTGGTACACGAAGTGCATCTAGTATTTCCCGTAACCCTCTCAACTTTTTAGCACATGCTATGTGGGTGAAATTATGATAGCATGCCAAGTTTCAACCTTTTCATAGTTCCTTTCTAGTGCTTGTCAATTTCAGGGTCATTTAGCTCAAAATAAATCATGAAATGCATGAATAATAGCAAATGAAGTTAGAAAAGCGTGGAAAATTGACGATGTTGCTTTGAATGGTGCATATTGAATATAGAAAATATCTCGAGTTAAAATTTGCTAAAAAATGAAATCCCTTTTGTAACAGATGGGTTTTTGTATGAAACCCTGTCACCTCGAAATAGATTGTCCAGTTTCAACACGAAGTGCATCCAGTTTTTCCCGTAACCCTCTCAACATTTTAGCAAATGCTACGTTGGTAAAATTATGAGACCATGCGAAGTTTCAAAATTTTTGGAGTTCATTTGGAGTGCTTGTCAATTTCAGGGTCATTTAGCTCAAAATACATCATGAAATGCATGAAAAATAGCAAATGAAGTCAGAAAAGGGTTGAAAATTGATGATGTGGCTTTGAACGGTACATATGGGATGCAGAGAAACTCCGGAGTAAAACTGTATTAAAAAAAATTAAATCCCCTTTGTAATAGATGAGTTTTGTGTGAAACCCTATTACTTGGAAAGAGATTGTCCAGTTTGTACATGAAGTGCATCTAGTTTTTTCCGTAACCCTCTAAACTTTTTAGCACATGCTATGTGGGTGAAATTACGAGACCATGCCAAGTTCCAACCTTTTTCGAGTTAATTTGCAGTGCTTTTAAAATTTAGGGTCATTTAGCTCAAAATAAATCTAGAAATGCATGAAAATAGCAAATGAAGTCAAAAGAGGGTTGAAAATTGATGATGTGGGTCTGCATGGTGCATATTGACTGCAGAGAAAATCTGGAGTTAAAATATGTTAATAAAATGAATCCCTTTTGTAATATATGGGTTTTCGTCCGAAACCCTGTTACTTAGAAAGAGATTGTCCAGTTTGTACACGAAGTGCATCTAGTTTTTTCGTAACCCTCTTAGCTTTTTACACATGCTATGTGGGTGAAATTATGAGACCATGCCAAGTTTCAACCTTTTCAGAATTCATTTGTAGTGCTTTTCAAATTCAGGGACATTTAGCTCAATATAAATCATGAAATGCATGAAAAGTAGCAAATGAAGTCAAAAAAGGGTTAAAAATTAATGATGTGGCTTTGAACGGTGCATTTTGAATGCAGAAAAAGTCCGGAGTAAAAATATATTAACCAAATGAAACCCCCTTTGTAAAAGATGAGTTTTCATCCGAAACCATATTACTTCGAAAGAGATTGTCCAGTTTGTACACGAAGTGCATCTAGTTTTTCCCATAACGCTCTGAACTTTTGGGCACAAGCTATGTGGGTGTAATTATGGTAGCATGCCAAGTTTCCACCTATTCAGAGTTCATTTCGAGTGCTTGGCAACTTCAGGATCATTTAGCTCAAAATAAATGATGAAATGCATGAAAATAGCAAATGAAGAGAGAAAAGGGTGGAAAATTGATGATGTGGCTTTGAATGGTGAATATTGAATGCTGAAAAAGTGTGGATTTAAAATATGTTTAAAAAATGAAATCCCTTTTGTAATAGACGGGTTTTCGTTCGAAACCATACTACTTCGAATGAGATTGTCGAGTTTCTACACGAAGTGCATCCAATTTTTCCCGTAACCCTCTCAACATTTTAGCACATGCTACGTGGGTAAAATTATGAGACCATGCGAAGTTTGAACCTTTTCAGAGTTCATTATGAGTGCTTGTCAATTTCAGGGTCATTTAGCTCAAAATAAATCATGAAATGCATGAAAAAAAGCTAATGAAGTGAGAAAAGGGTTGAAAACTGATGATGTGGCTTTAAATGATGCATATTGAATGCATAAAAAGTGTGGAGCTAAAATATGTTAAAAAATGAAATCTCTTTTGTAATAGATGGGTTTTCGTCCAAAACCTGTTGTTTCGAAAGAGATTGTCCAGTTTGTACATGAAGTGTATCCAGTTTTTTCCGTAACCCTCTCAACTTTTTAGCACATGCTATGTGGGTGAAATTATCAGACCATGCAGAGTTTCAACCGTTTCAGAGTTCATTGCAGTGCTTTTCAAATTCAGGGTCATATATCTCAAAATAAATCATGAAATGCATGAAAAATAGCAAATGAAGTCAGAAAAGGCTTGAATTTGATGATGTGACTTTCAATGTTGCATATTGAATGCATAAAAAGTATGGAGCTAAAACATGTTAAATAATGAAATCTGTAATAGATGGGTTTTCGTCCAAAACGTTGTTACTTCGAAAGAGATTGTCCAGTTTGTGCATGAAGTGCATCCAGTTTTTTCCGTAACCCTCCCAACTTTTTGGCACATGGTATGTGGATGAAATATGAGACCATGCAGAGTTTCAACCTTTTCAGAGTTCATTTGTAGTGCTTTCCAAATTCAGGGCCATTTAGCTCAAAACATATCATGAAAGTCATGAAAAATAGCAAATGAAGTCAGAAAAGGGTTGAAAATTATGATGTGGCTTCGAACGGAGCATATTGAATGCAGAAAAAGTTCGGAGTAAAAATATATTAAAAAAATGAAATCCCATTTGTAATAGATGAGTTTTCGTCCAAAACCCTATTACTTCGAAAGAGATTGTCTAGTTTGTACACGAAGTGCATCTAGTTTTTCCCATAACCCTCTCAACTTTTTAGCACATGCTATGTGGGTGAACTTATGATTGCATGTCAAGTTTCAACTATTTCAATGTTCATTTGGAGTGCTTGTCAATGTTAGGGTCATTTATCTCAAACTAAATAATGAAATGCATGAAAAATAGCAAAGGAGTTCAGAAGAGGGTTGCAAATTGATGATGTGGCTTTGAATGGTGCATCTTCAATGCAAAAAAAGTCTGGTGTTAAAATATATTAAAAATGAAATCCCTTTTGTAATAGATGGATCTTCGTCCAAAACCCTATTACTTTGAAAGAGATTGTCCAGATTGTACACGAAGTGCATCCTGTTTTTTCCGTAATCAGCTCAACTTTTTTACACATGCTATGTGGGTGAAATTATGAGGCCGTGCCAAGTGTCGACCTTTTCAAAGTTCATTTGCAGTGCTTTTAAAATTTAGGGTTATTTAGCTCAAAATAAATTATGAAATGCATGAAAAATAGCTAATGAAGTCAGAAAAGGGTTGAAAATTGATGACGTGGCTTTGAATGGTGCATATTGAATGCAGAAAAAGTCTGGAGTAAAAATATGTTAAATAATGAATTCCCTTTTGTTATAGATGAGTTTTCGTCTAGAAACCTCTTACTTCGATAGAGGTTGTTCATTTTGTACACAAAGTGCATCCAGTTTTTCCCATAACCATCTCAACTTTTTAGCACATCCTACGTGGGTGAAACTATGATACCATGCCAAGTTTGAACCTTTTCAGAGTTTATTTGGAGTGCTTGTCTATTTTAGCATCATTTAGCTGAAAATAAATCTAAAAAATGCATGAAAAATAGCAAATGAAGTCCAAAAAGGGTTTTAAATTGATGACGTGGCTTTTAACGGTGCATATTGAATGCAAAAAAAGTCTAGAGTAAAAATATGTAAAAAAATGAAATCCCTTTTGTAATAGATGAGTTTTCGTCTGAAACCCTATTACCTTTTCAATTTCAGGGTCATTTAGCTCAAAATAAATCATGAAATGCATGAATAATAGCAAATAAAGTCAGAAAAGGGTTGAAAATTGACGATGTGGCTTTGAACTGTGCATATTGAATGCAGAAAAAGTTTGGAGTAAAAATATATGAAAAAATGAAATCACCTTTGTAATAGATGATTTTTCGTTCGAAACCCTCTTCGAAAGAGATTGTCCAATTTGTACACGAAGTGCATCTAGTTTTTCTCATAACCCTCTCAAGTTTTTAGCACATGCTATGTGGGTGCAAATTGACGACGTGGCTTTGAATTGTGCATATTGAATGCTGAAAAGTCTGGAGTTAATATATCTTAAAAAAATAAAATCCCTTTTGTAATAGATGGGTTTTCAACCAACCCTCTTACTTCGAAGGAAATTGTCCATTTTGTACACGATGTGCATCCAATTTTTTTCGTAAGGCTCTCAATTTTTTGGCACATAGTATGTGGGTGAAATTATGAGACCATGCCAAGTTTAAACCTTTTCACACTTCATTTGCAGTGCTTTTCAAATTCAAGGTCATTTAGCTCAAAATAAATCATGAAATGCATGAAAAATAGCAAATGAAGTCAGAAAAGGGTTGAAAATTGACGATGTGGCTTTGAAAGGTGCATATTGAATGCATAAAAAGTCCGGAGTAAAAATGTATTAAAAAATGAAATCCGCTTTGTAACACATGAGTTTTCGTCCGAAACCCTGTTACTTTGAAAAAGATTGTCCAGTTTGTACACGAAGTGCATCTAGTTTTTTCCGTAACCCTCTCAACTTTTTGGCACATCCTATGTGGGTGAAACTATGAGACCATGCCACGTTTCAACCTTTTTAGTGTTTATTTGTAGTGTTCTTCGAATTTAGGGTCATTTAGCTCAAAATAAATTATGAAATGCATCAAAATAGCAACTGAGGTCAAAAAATGGTTGAAAATTGATGATGTGGCTCTGCATGGTGCATATTGACTGCAGAAAAAGTCTGCAGTTAAAATATGTTAAAAAATGAATCCATTTTGTAATAGATGGGTTTTCATCCGAAACACTATTACTTCGAAAGAGATTGTCCAGTTTGTACACGAAGAGCATCTTGTTTTTTTCGTAACCCTCTCAGCTTTTTAGCATATGCTATGTGGGTCAAATTATGAGAGAATGCCACATTTCAACCTTTTCAGAATTCATTTGCAGTGCTTTTCAAATTCAGGATCATTTAGCTCAATATAAATCATGAAATGCATGAAAAGTAGCAAATAAAGTCAAAAAAGGGTTGAAAATTGATGATGTGGCTTTGAATGGTGCATATTGAATACAGAAAAACTCAAGAGTAAAAATGTATTAAAAAAATGAAATCCGCTTCGTAATAGATGAGTTTTCGTCCGAAACCCTATTACTTGGAAAGAGATTGTCTAGTTTGTACAAGAAGTGCATCTAGTTTTTTCCGTAACCCTCTCAACTTATTAGCACATGCTATGTGGGTGAAATTATGAGACAATGCCAAGTTTCAACCTTTTTAGCGTTTATTCGCAGTGTTCTTCGAATTTAGGGTCATTTAGCTCAAAATAAATCATGAAAGGCATCAAAATAGCAAATGAAGTCAAAAAAGGGTTGAATATTTGATGATGTGGCTCTGCATGGTGTATATTGACTGCAGAAAAGTCTGGAGTTAAAATATGTTAAAAAAATGAATCCCTTTTGTAATAGATGGGTTTTCATCCAAAACAATATTACTTCGAAAGAGATTGTCCAGTTTGTACACGAAGTGCATCTAGTTTTTTCCGTAACCCTCTAAGCTTTTTAGCACATGCTATGTGGGTGAAATTATGAGACCATGCCAAGTTTCAACCTTTTCAGAATTCATTTGCAGTGCTTTTCAAATTCAGGGTCATTTAGCTCAATGTAAATCATGAAATGCATGAAAAGTAGCAAATGAAGTCAAAAAAGGGTTGAAAAATATTGATGTGGCTTTGAACGGTGCATATTGAATGTAGAAAATTTCCGTAGTAAAATATATTAAACAAATGAAATCCCCTATGTAAAAGACGAGTTTTCATCCGAAACCCTATTCCTTCGAAAGAGATTGTCTAGTTTGTACACGAAGTGCATCTAGTTTTTCCCATAACCCTCTAAACTTATTAGCACCTGCTGTGGGGGTGAAATTATGATAGCATGCCAAGTTTCTACCTTTTCGGAGTTCATTTGGAGTGCTTGGCAATTTTAGGGTCATTTAGCTCAAAATAAATCATGAAATGCATGCAAATGGCTAATGAAGTTAGAAAAGGGTTGAAAATTGATGATGTGGCTTTGAATGTTGCATATTGAATGCTGAAAAAGTCTGGAGTTAAAATATGTTTCAAAAATGAAATCCCTTTTGTAATAGACGGGTTTTCGTTCGAAACCCTATTACTTCGAATGTGATTGTCAAGTTTCTAAATGAAGTGCATCTAGTTTTTTCCATAACCCTCTCAACTATTTAGCACATGCTATCTGGGTGAAATTATGAGACCATGCCAAGTTTCAACTTTTTCAAAGTTCATTTGGAGTGCTTGTCAATTTCAGGGTCATTTAGCTCAAAATAAATCATGAAATGCATGAAAAATAGCTAATGATGTCAGAAAAGGGTTGAAAACTGATGATTTGGCTTTAAATGGTGCATATTGAACGCATAAAAAGTGTGGAGCTAAAATATGTTAAAAAATGAAATCTCTTTTGTAATAGATGGGTTTTCGTCCAAAACCTTGTTACTTCGAATGAGATTGTCCAGTTCGTACGTAAAGTGTATCCAGTTTTTTCCGTAACCCTCTCAACTTTTAAGCACATGCTATGTGGGTGAAATTATGAGACCATGCAGAGTTTAAACCTTTTAGAGTTCATATACAGTGCTTTTCAAATTCAAGGTCATTTATCTCAAAATAAATAATGAAATGCATGAAAAATAGCAAATGAAGTCAGAAAAGGGTTGACAACTGATGATGTGACTTTGAACAGTGCATATTCAATGCATAAAAAGCATGGAGCTAAAATATGTTAAAAAAATGAAATCTCTTTTGTAATAGATGGGTTTTCGTCCAAAACCTTGTCACTTCGAAAGAGATCGTCTAGTTTGTACACGAAGTGCATCGAGTTTTTTCCGTAACCCTCTCAGCTTCTTTGCACATGCTATCTGAGTGAAATTATGAGACCATACAGAGTTTCAACCTTTTCAGAGTTCATTTGCAGTGCTTTTGAAATTCAGGGTCATTTAGCTCAAAATATATCATGAAATGCATGAAAAATAGCAAATGAAGTTAGAAAAGGGTTGAAAATTATGATGTGGCTTTGAACGGAGCATATTGAATGCAGAAAAAATCCAGAGTAAAAATATATTTAAAAAATGAAATCCCCTTTGTAATAGATGAATTTTCATCCAAAACCCTATTACTTGGAAAGAGATTGTCCAGTTTGTACAAGAAGTGCATCTAGTTTTTCCCGTACCCCTCTAAACTATTTAACACATGCTATGTGGGTGAACTTATGATAACATGCCAAGTTTCAACTATTTCAAAGTTCATTTGGAGTGCTTGTCAATGTCAGCGTCATTTATCTCAAAATAAATCATGAAATGCATGAAAATAGCAAACGAGTTCAGAAGAGGATTGAAAATTGATGATGTGGCTTTGAATGGTGCATATTGAATGCAGAAAAAGTCTAGTGTTAAAATATGTTAAAAAATGAAATCCCTTCTGTAATAGATGGGTCTTCGTCCCAAACCCTGTAACTTTCAAGGAGATTGTCCAGATTGTACATGAAGTGCATTCAGTTTTTTCCGTAATCCTCTCAACTTTTTTACACCTGCTATGTGGGTGAAATTACAAGACCATGCAAAGTTGCAGCCTTTTCAGAGTTCATTTGCAGTTCTTTTGAAATTTAGGGTTATTTAGCTCAAAATATATTAAAAATGAAATCCCTTTTGTAATAGATGAGTTTTCGCCCGAAACCGTGTTACCTGGAAAGAGATTGTCCAGTTGGTACATGAAGTGCATCTAGTTTTTCCCGTAACCCTCTCAACTTTTTAGCACATGCTATGTGGGTGAAATTATGATAGCATGCCAAGTTTCAACCTTTTCATAGTTCATTTCGAGTGCTTGTCAATTTCAGGGTCATTCAGCTCAAAATAAATCATGAAATGCATTAAAAAATAGCAAATGAAGTTAGAAAATGGTTGAAAATTGATTATGTTGCTTTGAATGGTGCGTATTGAATGCACAAAATATCTCGAGTTAAAATATGCTAAAAAATGAAATCCCTTTTGTAATAGACGGGTTTTCGTACGAAACCATAGTACTTCGAATGAGATTGTCGAGTTTCTACACGAAGTGCATCCAGTTTTTCCCGTAACCCTCTCAACATTTTAGCACATGCTACGTGGGTAAAATTATGAGACCATGCGAAGTTTGAACCTTTTTAGAGTTCATTTGCAGTGCTTTTGAAATTTAGGGTCATTTAGCTCAAAATAAATCATGAAATGCATGAATAATAACAAATGAAGTTAGAAAAGGGTTGAAAATTGATGATGTTGCTTTGAATGGTGCATATTGAATGCAGAAAATATCTCGAGTTAAAATATGCTAAAAATGAAATCCCTTTTGTAACAGATGGGTTTTCGTTTGAAACCCTGTCACTTCGAAATAAATTGTCCAGTTTCTACAAGAAGTTCATCCAGTGTTTCCCGTAACCCTCTCAACATTTTAGCACATGCTACGTCGGTAAAATTATGAGACCATGCGAAGTTTCAATTTTTTCAGAGTTCATTTGGAGTGCTTGTCAATTTCAGGGTCATTTAGCTCAAAATACGTCATGAAATGCATGAAAAATAGCTAATAAAGTCAGAAAAGGGTTGAAAATAGATGATGTGGCTTTGAATGGTGCATATTGAATGCAAAAAAAGCTAGAGTTAAAATATGTTAAGAAAATGAAACCCCTATTGTAATAGATGAGTTTTGTGGGTGAAATTATGAGACCATGCCAAGTTTCAACCTTTTCAGAATTCATTCGCAGTGCTTTTCAAATTCAGGGTCATTTACCTCAATATAAATCATGAAATGCATGAAAAGTAGCAAATGAAGTCAAAAAAGGGTTAAAAATTAATGATGTGGATTTGAACGGTGCATATTGAATGCAGAAAAACTCAGTAGTAAAAATGTATTAAAAAATGAAATCCGCTTTGTAATAGATGAGTTGTCATCCGAAACCTTGTTACTTTGAAAGAGATTGTCTAGTTTCTACATGAAGTGCATCTAGTTTTTGCCGTAACCCTCTCAACTTTTTAGCACATGCTATGTGGGTGAAATTATGAGATCATGCCAAGTTTCAACCTTTTCCGTGTTTATTTGCAGTGTTCTTCAAATTTAGGGTCATTTAGCTCAAAATAAATCATGAAAGGCATCAAAATAGCAAATGAAGTCAAAAAAGGGTTGAAAATTGATGATGTGGCTCTGCATGGTGCATATTGACTGCAGAAAAAGTCTGAAGTTAAAATGTTAAAAAATGAATCCCTTTTGTAATAGATGGGTTTTCATCCGAAACACTATTACTTCGAAAGAGATTGTCTAGTTTGTACACAAAGTGCATCTAGTTTTTTCCGTAACCCTCTTAGCTTTTTAGCACATGCTATGTGGGTGAAATTATGAGACCATGCCAAGTTTTAACCTTTTCAGAATTCATTTGCAATGCTTTTCCAATTCAGGGTCATTTAGCTCAATATAAATCATGAAATGCATGAAAAGTGGCAAATGAAGTCAAAAAAGGGTTGAAAATTGATGATGTGGCTTTGAACGGTGCATATTGAATACAGAAAATCTCAAGATTAAAAAGGTATTAAAAAATGAAATCCGCTTTGTAATAGATGAGTTTTCGTCTGAAACCCTGTTACTTTGAAAGAGATTGTCCAGTTTGTACATGAAGTGCATCTAGTTTTTTCTGTAACCCTCTCAACTTTTTAGCACATGCTATGTGGGTGAGGTTTTGAGACCATGCCAAGTTTCAACATTTTTAGTGTTTATTTGCAGTGCTTTTCGAATTTAGGGTCATTTAGGTCAAAATAAATCATGAAATGCATCAAAACAGCAAATGAAGTCAAAAAAGGGTTGAAAATTGATGATGTGGCTCTACATGGTGCATATTGACTGTAGAAAAAGCCTGGAGTTAAAATATGCTAAAAAAATGAATGCCTTTTGTAATAGATGGGTTTTCATCCGAAACAGTATTACTTCGAAAGAGATTGTCCAGTTTGTACACGAAGTGCATCTAGTTTTTTTTGTAACCCTCTCAACTTTTTAGCACATGCTATGTGGGTGAAATTATGTGACAATGCCAAGTTTCAACCTTTTCAGAATTCATTTGCAGTGCTTTTCAAATTCACGGTCATTTAGCTGAATATAAATCATGAAATGCATGAAAAGGAGCGAATGAAGTCAAAAAAGGTTTGAAAATTAATGATGTGGCTTTGAACGGTGCATATTGAATGCAGAAAAACTCCATAGTAAAAATGTATTAAAAATGAAATCCGCTTTGTAATAGACGAGTTTTCGTCCGAAACCCTGTTACTTTGAAAGAGATTGTCCAGTTTGTACATGATGTGCATCTAGTTTTTTCCGTAACCCACTCAACTTTTTAGCACATGCTATGTGGGTGAAATTATGAGACCATGCCTAGTTTCAACCTTTTTAGTATTTATTTGATGTGTTCTTCGAATTTAGGGTCATTTAGCTCGAAATAAATCATGAAATGCATCAAAATAGCAAATGAGGTCAAAAAAGGGTTGAAAATTGATGATGTGGCTCTGCATGGTGCATATTGACTGCAGAAAAAGTCTGCAGTTAAAATATGTTAAAAAATGAATCCCTTTTGTAGTAGATGGGTTTTCATCCGAAATACTATTACTTCGAAAGAGATTGTCCAGTTTGTACACGAAGTGCATCTAGTTTTTTCTGTAACCCTCTCAGCTTTTTAGCACATGCTATGTGGGTGAAATTATGAGACCATGCCAAGTTTCAACCTTTCAGAATTCATTTGAAGTGCTTTTCAAATTCAAGGTCATTTAGCTCAATATAAATCATGAAATGCATGAAAAGTAGCAAATGAAGTCAAAAAAGGGTTGAAAATTAATGATGTGGCTTTGAACGGTGCCTATTGAATGCAGAAAAATGTCGTAGTAAAATATATTAAACAAATGAAATCCCCTATGTAAAAGATGAGTTTTTGTCCGAAACCCTATTTCTTCAAAAGAGATTGTCTAGTTTGTACACGAAGTGTATCTAGTTTTTCCCATAGCCCTCTGAACTTTTTAGCACCTGCTGTGAGGGTGAAATTATGATAGCTTGCCAAGTTTCCACCTTTTCGAAGTTCACTTGGAGTGCTTGGCAATTTTAGGGTCATTTAGCTCAAAATATATCCTTAAATGCATGCAAACAGCAAATGAAGTCAGAAAAGGGTTTAAAATTGATGATGTGGCTTTAAATGTTGCATATTGAATGCTAAAAAAGTCTGGAGTTAAAATATGTTTCAAAAATGAAATCCCTTTTGTAATAGACGGGTTTTCGTTCGAAACGCTATTGAATGAGATTGTCGAGTTTCTACACGAAGTGCATCCAGCTTTTTCCGTAACCCTCTCAACTTTTTAGCACATGCTATGTGGGTGAAATTATGATACCATGCCAAGTTTCAAAATTTTCAGAGTTCATTTGGAGTGCTTGTCAATTTCAGGGTCATTTAGGCAAAATAAATCATGAAATGCATGAAAAATAGCTAATGATGTCAGAAAAGGGTTGAAAACAGATGATTTTGGTTTAAATGGTGCATATTGAATGCATAAAAAGTGTGGAGCTAAAATATGTTAAAAAATGAAATCCCCTTTGTAATAGATGAGTTTTCGTCCAAAATCCTCTTACTTCGAAAGAGATTGTCCAGTTTGTACACGAAGTGCATCTAGTTTTTTCTTAATCCTCTCAACTTTTTTACACCTGCTATGTGGGTGAAATTATGAGACCATGCCAAGTTTCAGCCTTTTCAGAGTTCATTTGCAGTGCTTTTGAAATTTAGGGTCATTTAGCTCAAAATAAATCATGAAATGCATGAAAAATAGCTAATGAAGTCAGAAAAAGGTTGAAAATTGATGACGTGGCTTTGAACGGTGCATATTGAATGCATAAAAAGTTTGGAATAAAAATATGTTAAAAAATGAAATCCCTTTTGCAATAGATGAGTTTTCATCCGAAACCGTGTTACTTGGAAAGAGATTGTCCAGTTGGTACTCGGAGTGCATCCAGTTTTTCCCGTAACCCTCTCAACTTGTTAGCACATGCTATGTGGGTGAAAATATGATAGCATAACAAGTTTCAACCTTCTCATAGTTCATTTTGAGTGCTTGACAATTTCAGGGTCATTTAGCTCAAAATAAATCATGAAGTGCATGAAAAATTGCAAATGAAGTCGGAAAAGGGTTGAAAATTGATGATGTGCCTTCGAATGGTGCATATTGAATGCAAAAAAAGTTAGGAGTTAAAATATGTTAAAAAAATTAAATCCCTTTTCTAATAGATGGGTTTTCGTCCGAAAACCTGTTACTTCGAAGAAGATTGTCTAGTTTGAACACGAAGTGCATCCAGTTTTTTCCTTAACGCTCTCAACTTTTTATCACATGCGATGTTTGTGAAATTATGAGACCATGCCAAGTTTCAACCTTTTCAGAGTTCATTTGTAGTGCTTTTCAAATTCAGGGTCATTGAGCTCAAAATAAATCATGAAATGCATGAAAAAAATACCAAATGAAGTCAGAAAACGGTTGAAAATTCATGATGTGGCTTTGAATGGTGCATATTGAATGCAGAAAAAGTCTCGAGTTAAAATATTGAATGCAGAAAAAGTCTAAATACACTGTTACTTCGAAAGAGATTGTCCAGTTTGTACAGGTAGTGCATCTACATTTTCCCGTAACCCTCTCAACTTTTTACACGTGCTATGTGGGTGAAATTATGATAGCATGCCAAGTTTCAACCTTTTCAGGGTTCATTTGGAGTGCTTGTCAATTTCAGGGTCATTTAGCTCAAAATAAATCATGAAATGCATGAATAATAGCAAATGAGGTTAGAGAAGGGTTGAAATTGATGATGTCGCTTTGAAAGGTGCATATTGAATGCAGAAAAAGTCTGGAGTTAAAAAAATGAAATCCCTTTTGTAATAGATGGGTTGTCGTGCGAAACTTTGTTACTTCGAAAGAGATTGTTCAGTTTGTACATGAAGTGCATCCAGTTTTTTCCTTAACCCTCTCACCTTTTTAGCACATGCTATGTGGGTGAAATTATGATAGCATGCCAAGTTTCAATCTTTTCCGAGTTCATATGAAGTGCTTGTCAATTTCAGGTTCATTTAGCTCAAAACAAATCATCAAATGCGTAAAAAATAGCAAATGAATTTATAAAAGGGTTGACAATTGACGATGTGGCTTTGAATTGTGCATATTGAATGCCGAAAAATTCTGGAGTTAAAATATCTTTAAAAATGAAATCCCTTTTGTAATAGATGAGTTTTAGTCCGAAACACTGTTACTTCGAAAGAGATTGTCCAGTATGTACACGAAGTGCATCTACTTTTTCCCGTAACCCTCTCAACTTTTAGCACATGCTATGTGGGTGAAATTATGATAGCATGCAAAGTTTTAACCTTTTCGTAGTTCATTTGGAGTGCTTGTCAATTTGAGGGTCATTTAGCTCAAAATAAATAATGAAGTGCATGACAAATAGCAAATGAAGTGAGGAAAGGGTTGAAAATTGATGATGTGCTTTGAATGGTGCATATTGAATGCAAAAAAAGTCTAGAGTTAAAATATGTTAAAAAAATGAAATCCCTTTTGCAATAAATGGGTTTTCGTCCGAAACCCTATTACTTCGAAAGAGATTGTCCAGTTTGTACGTGAAGTGCATCCAGTTTTTCTGTAACCCTCTCAACTTTTTAGCACATGCTATGTGGGTGAAATTAAGAGACCATGCCAAGTTTCAAACTTTTTAGAGTTCATTTCAGTGCTTTTGAAATTCAGGGTCATTTAGCTCAAAATAAATCATGAAATGCATGAACAAAATACCAAATGAAGTCAGAAAAGGGTGAAATTGATCATGTGTCTTTGAATGGTGCATATTGAATGCAGAAAAGTCTGAAGTTAAAATATGTTAAAAAAATAAATCCCTTTTGTAATAGATGAGTTTTAGTGTGAAACATTGTTAATTCGAAAGAGATTGTCTAGTTTGTACACGTAGTGCTTTTGAAATTCAGGGTCATTTACCTCAAAATAAATCATGAAATGCATGAAAAAAATACCAAATGAAGTCAGAACAGGTTTGAAAATTGATGGTGTGGCTTTGAATGGTGCATATTGAATGAAGAAATAGTCCAGACTTAAAAGATGAGTTTTAGTGTGAAACACTGTTAATTCGAAAGAGATTGTCCAGTTTGTACACGTAGTGCATCTACTTTTTCCCGTAACCCTCTCAACTTTGTAGCACATGCTATGTGGGTGAAATTATGATAGCATGCCAAGTTTCAACCTTTTCAAAGTTCATTTTGAATGCTTGTCAATTTCAGGGTCATTTAGCTGAAAATAAATCATGAAATGCATGAAAAATAGGAAATGAAGATAGAAAAGGGTTGAAAATTGATGATGTCGCTTTTAATGGTGCATGTTGAATGCAGAAAAAGTCTAGAGTTAAAATATTAAAAAAATGAAATCCCTTTTGTAATAGATGGGTTGTCGAGCGAAACCGTGTTACTTCGAAAGAGATTGTCCAGTTTGTACACGAAGTGCATCCAATTTTTTCCTTAACCCTCTCAACTTTTTAGCACATGCTATGTGGTTGAAATTATGATAGCATGCCAATTTTCAACCTTTTCAGAGTTCATTTGAAGTGCTTGTCAATTTCAGGTTCATTTAGCTAAAAACAAATCATGAAATGCATAAAAAATAGCAAATGAACTGAGAAAAGGGTTGAAAATTGATGATGTGGCTTTGAATTGTGCATAGCGAGTTAAAATATGTTATAAAATGAAATCTCTTTTGTAATAGATGTGTTTTCGTCCAAAACCCCGTTACTTTGAAGGAGATTGTCCCGTTTGTACACCAAGTGCATCCAGTTTTTTCCATAACCCTCTCAACTTTTTGCACATGCTAATGGGTCAAATTATGAGACCGTGTGAGGTTTCAACCATTTCAGAGTTCATTTGCAGTGCTTTTGAAATTTAGGGTCCTTTAGCTCAAAATAAATCATGAAATGCATGAAAAATAACAAATGGAGTGAGAAAAGGGTAGAAAATATATGATGTGGCTTCGAACGGTGCATATTGAATGCAGAAAAAGTCTGGAGTAACAATATGTTAAAACAATAAAATCCCTTTTGTAATAGATGAGTTTTCATCCCAAACCGTGTTACTTGGAAAGAGATTGTCCAGTTGGTACACGAAGTGCATCTAGTTTTTCCTGTAACCCTCTCAACTTTTGAGCACATGCTATGTGGGTGCAATTATGATAGGATGCCAAGTTTCAACCTTATCATAGTTCATTTCGAGTGCTTGTCAATTTCAGGGTCATTTAGCTCAAAATAAATCATGAAATGCATGAAAAATAGCAAATTAGGTGAGAAAAGGGTTTAAAATTGATGATGTAGCTTTAAATTGTGCATATTGAATGCAGAAAAAGTCCGGAGTTAAAATATGTTAAAAAATAAAATCCCTTTTGTAATAGATGGGTTTTCATCCAAAACCCTCTTACTTCGAAGGAAGTTGCCATTTTTTACACGAAGTGCATCCAGTTTTTTCTGTAACGATCTCAACTTTTTAGCACATGGTATGTGGTTGAAATTTTTGAGACCATGCCAAGTTTCAACCTTTTCAGAGTTCATTTTTAGTGCTTTTCAAATTCAGGGTCACTTAGCTCAAAATATATCATGAAATGCATGAAAAATAGCAAATGAAGTCAGAAAAGGGTTGAAAATTATGATGTGGCTTTGAATGGAGCATATTGAATGCAGAAAAAGTCTGGAGTAACAATATGTTAAAAAAAATGAAATCCCTTTTGTAATAGATGAGTTTTCGTCTGAAACCGTGTTACCTGGAAAGAGATTGGCCAGTTGGTACATGAAGTGCATCTAGTTTTTCCCGTAACCCTATTATCTTTTTAGCACATGCTATGTGGTTGAAATTATGATAGCATGCCAAGTTTCCACTATTTCATAGTTCATTTGGAGTGCTTGTCAATTTCAGGGTCATTTATCTCAAAATAAATCATGAAATTCATGAAAATTAGCAAAGGAGTTCGGAAGAGGATTGAAAATTGATTATGTGACTTTGAATGGTGCATATTGAATGCAGAAAAAGTCTGGTGTTAAAATATGTTAAAAAATGAAATCCCTTTTGTAATAGATGGGTCTTCGTCCAAAACCCTGTTATTTTAAAGTAGATTGTCCAAATTGTACATGAAGTTCATCCAGTTTTTTCCGTAATCTTCTCAACTTTTTTACACATGCTACGTCCGTAAAATTATGAGAGGATGCCAAGTTTCAACCTTTTCAGAGTTCATTTGCAGTGCTTTTGAAAATTAGGGTCATTTAGCTCAAAAGAAATCATGAAATGCATTAAAAATAGCTAATGAAGTGAGAAAAGGGTTGAAAATTCGTGATGTCGCTCTGAATGGTGCATACTAAATGCAGAAAAAGTCTGGAGTTAAAATATGTTAAAAAATGAAATCCTTTTTGTAATAGATGGGTTGTCTTGCAAAACTGTGTTACTTAGAAAGATATTGTCCAGTTTGTACACGAAGTGCATCCGGTTTTTTCCGTAACCCTCTCAACTTTTTAGCACATGCTATGTGGGTAAAATTATTATAGCATGCCAAGTTTCAACCTTTTCAAAGGTCATTGGCAGTGATTTTAAATTTCAGGGTCATTTAGCTCAAAATAAATCATGAAATGCATGAAAAATAGCAAATTAGGTGAGAAAAGGGTTTAAAATTGATGATGTAGCTTTAAATTGTGCATATTGAATGGAGAAAAAGTCCGGAGTTAAAATATGTTAAAAAATAAAATCCCTTTTGTAATAGATGGGTTTTCATCCAAAACCCTCTTACTTCGAAGAAAGTTGTCCATCTTGTACACGAAGTGCATCCAGTTTTTTCTATAAAGATCTCAACTTTTTAGCACATGGTACGTGGTTGAAATTTTTGAGACCATGCCAAGTTTCAACCTTTTCAGACTTCATTTGTAGTGCTTTTCAAATTCAGGGTCATTTAGCTCAAAATATATCATGAAATGCATGAAAAATAGCAAATGAAGTTAGAAAAGGGTTGAAAATTATGATGTGGCTTTGTACGGAGCATATTGAATGCAAAAAAATTCTAGAGTAACAATTTGTTAAAAAATGAAATCCCTTTTGTAATAGATGAGTTTTCGTTTGAAACCGTGTTACCTGGAAGGAGATTGGCCAGTTGGTACATGAAGTGCATCTAGTTTTTCCCGTAACCCTATTATCTTTTTAGCACATGCTATGTGGTTGAAATTATGAAAGCATGCCAAGTTTCCACTATTTCATAGTTCATTTGGAGTGCTTGTCAATTTCAGGGTCATTTATCTCAAAATAAATCATGAAATTCATGAAAATTAGCAAAGGAGTTTGGAAGAGGATTGAAAATTGATTATGTGACTTTGAATGGTGCATATTGAATGCAGAAAAATTCTGGTGTTAAAATATGTTAAAAAATGAAATCCCTTTTTTAATAGATGGGTCTTCGTCCAAAACCTTGTTATTTTAAAGGAGATTGTCCAAATTGTACATGAAGTGCATCCAGTTTTTTCCGTGATCCTCTCAACTTTTTTACACATGCTATCTTCGTGAAATTATGAGAGCATGCCAAGTTTCAACCTTTTCAGAGTTCATTTGTAGTGCTTTTTAAAATTAGGGTCATTTAGCTCAAAATAAATCATGAAATGCATGAAAAATAGCTAATGAAGTGAGAAAAGGGTTGAAAATTCGTGATGTCGCTTGTCGCTCTGAATGGTGCATACTGAATGCAGAAAAAGTCTGGCGTTAAAATATGTTAAAAAATGAAATCCTTTTTGTTATAGATGGGTTGTCTTGCGAAACTGTGTTACTTAGAAAGATATTGTCCAGTTTGTACACGAAGTGCATCCGGTTTTTTCCGTAACCCTCTCAACTTTTTATCACATGCTATGTGGGTAAAATTATTATAGCATGCCAAGTTTCAACCTTTTCAAAGGTCATTTGCAGTGATTTTCAATTTGAGGGTCATTTAGCTCAAAATAAATGATGAAATGCATGAAAAATAGCAAATTAGGTGAGAAAAGGGTTTAAAATTGATGATGTAGCTTTAAATTGTCTATATAGAATGCAGAAAAAGTCTGGAGTTAAAATATGTTAAAAAATAAAATCCCTTTTGTAATAGATGGGTTTTCATCCAAAACCCTCTTACTTCGAAGGAAGTTGTCCATTTTGTACACGAAGTGCATCCAGTTTTTTCTGTAACGATCTCAACTCTTTAGCACATGGTACGTGGTTGAAATTTTTGAGACCATGCCAAGTTTCAACCTTTTCAGACTTCATTTGTAGTGCTTTTCAAATTCAGGGTCATTTAGCTCAAAATATATCATGAAATGCATGAAAAATAGCAAATGAAGTCAGAAAAGGGTTGAAAATTATGATGTGGCTTTGTACGGAGCATATTGAATGCAAAAAAAGTTTGGAGTAACAATATGTTAAAAAATGAAATCCCTTTTGTAAATCCCTTTTGTAATAGATGAGTTTTCGTCTGAAACCGTGTTACCTGGAAGGAGATTGGCCAGTTGGTACATGAAGTGCATCTAGTTTTTCCCGTAACCCTATTATCTTTTTAGCACATGCTATGTGGTTGAAATTATGAAAGCATGCCAAGTTTTCACTATTTCATAATTCATTTGGAGTGCTTGTCAATTTCAGGGTCATTTATCTCAAAATAAATCATGAAATTCATGAAAATTAGCAAAGGAGTTCGGAAGAGGGTTGAAAATTGATTATGTGACTTTGAATGGTGCATATTGAATGCAGAAAAAGTCTGGTGTTAAAATTTGTTAAAAAATTAAATCCCTTTTGTAATAGATGGGTCTTCGTCCAAAACCTTCTTATTTTAAAGGAGATTGTCCAAATTGTACATCAAGTGCATCCAGTTTTTCCGTAATCCTCTCAACTTTTTTACACATGCTATGTCCTTGAAATTATGAGAGCATGCCAAGATTCAACCTTTTCAGAGTTCATTTGCAGTGCTTTTGAAAATTAGGGTCATTTAGCTCAAAATAAATCATGAAATGCATGAAAAATAGCTAATGAAGTGAGCAAAGGGTTGAAAATTCATGATGTCGCTTTGAATGGTGCATACTGAATGCAGAAAAAGTCTGGCGTTAAAATATGTTAAAAAATGAAATCCTTTTTGTTATAGATGGGTTGTCTTGCGAAACTATGTTACTTAGAAAGATATTGTCCAGTTTGTACACAAAGTGCATCCGGTTTTTTCCGTAACCCTCTCAACTTTTTAGCACATGCTATGTGGGTAAAATTATTATAGCATGCCAAGTTTCAACCTTTTCAAAGGTCATTTGCAGTGATTTTCAATTTCAGGGTCATTTAGCTCAAAACAAATCATGAAATGCATGAAAAATAGCAAATTAGGTGAGAAAAGGGTTTAAAATTGATGATGTAGCTTTAAATTGTGCATATTGAATGTAGAAAAAGTCTGGAGTTAAAATATGTTAAAAAATAAAATCCCTTTTGTAATAGATGGGTTTTCATCCAAAACCCTCTTACTTCGAAGGAAGTTGTCCATTTTGTACATGAAGTGCATCCAGTTTTTCTGTAACGATCTCAACTTTTTAGCACATGGTACGTGGTTAAATTTTTTGAGACCATGCCAAGTTTCAACCTTTTCAGAGTTCATTTGTAGTGCTTTTCAAATTCAGGGTCATTTAGCTCAAAATAAATCATCAAATGCATGAAAAATAGCAAATGAAGTCAGAAAAGGGTTGAAAATTATGATGTGGCTTTGAACGGAGCATATTGAATGCAGAAAAAGTCTGGAGTAACAATATGTTAAAAAATGAAATCCCTTTTGTAATAGATGAGTTTTCGTCTGAAACCGTGTTACGTGGAAAGAGATTGGCCAGTTGGTACATGAAGTGCATCTAGTTTTTCCCGTAACCCTATTATCTTTTTAGCACATGTTATGTGGTTGAAATTATGATAGCATGCCAAGTTTCCACTATTTCATAGTTCATTTGGAGTGCTTGCCAATTTCAGGGTCATTTATCTCAAAATAAATCATGAAATGCATGAAAATTAGCAAAGGAGTTCGGAAGAGGATTGAAAATTGATTATGTGACTTTGAATGGTGCATATTGAATGCAAAAAAAGTCTGGTGTTAAAATATGTTAAAAAATGAAATCTCTTTTGTAATAGATGGGTCTTCATCCAAAACCCTGTTATTTTAAAGGAGATTGTCCAAATTGTACATGAAGTGCATCTAGTTTTTTCCGTAATCCTCTCAACTTTTTTACACATGCTATGTCCGTGAAATTATGAGAGCATGCCAAGTTTCAACCTTTTCAGAGTTCATTTGCAGTGCTTTTGAAAATTAGGGTCATTTAGCTGAAAATAAATCATGAAATGCATGAAAAATAGCTAATGAAGTGAGAAAAGGGTTGAAAATTGATGACGTGGCTTTGAACAGTGCATATTGAATGCAGAAAAAGTCTGGAGTAAAAATATGTTAAAAAATGAAATCCCTTTTGTAATAGATGAGTTTTCGTCCGAAATCGTGTTATTAATTACTTGGAAAAGGATTGTCCAGTTGCTACACGAAGTGCATCTAATTTTTCCCGTAACCCTCTCAACCTTTTAGCACATGCTATGTGGGTGAAATTATGAGACCATGCCAAGTTTCAACCCTTTCATAGTTCATTTCGAGTGGTTGTGAATTTCAGGGTCATTTAGCTCAAAATAAATCATGAAATGCCTGAAAAATAGCAAATGAAGTTAGAAAAGGGTTGAAAATTGATGATGTTGCTTTGGATGGTGCATATTGAATGCAGAAAATATCTCGAGTCAAAATATGTTAAAAAATGAAATTCCTTTTGTAATTGATGGGTTTTCGTTCGAAACCCTGTCACTTCGAAATAGATTGTCCAGTTTCTACACGAAGTGCATCCAGTTTTTTCCATAACCCTCTCAACATTTAACACATGCTACGTGGGTGAAATTATGAGACCATGACAAGTTTCAAATTTTTTGGAGTTCATTTGGAGTGGTTGTCAATTTCAGGGTCATTTAGCTCAAAATACATCATGAAATGCATGAAAAATAGCTAATGAAGTCAGAAAGGGTTGAAAATTGATGATGTGGCTTTGAATGGTGCATATTGAATGCATAAAAAGTGTCGAGTTAAATATGTTAAAAAAATGAAATGTCTTTTGTAATAGATGGGTTTTCATCCAAAACCTTGTTACTTCGAATGAGATTGTCCAGTTGTACATGAAGTGAATCTAGTTTTTTCCGTAACTGTCTCAACTTTGTAGCACATGCTATGTGGGTGAAATGATGAGACCATGCAGAGTTTCAACCTTTTCGGAGTTCATTTTGAGTGCTTGTCAATTTCAAGGTCATTTAGCTCAAAATAATCATGAAACTCATGATAAATAGCAAATGAAGTCGGAAGAGGGTTGAAAATTGATGATGTGGCTGTGAATGGTCCATATTGAATGCAGAAAAAGTCTTGAGTTAAAATATATTAAAGAAATGAAATCCCTTTTGTAATAGATGGGTTTTCTTTTCGAAAACCAGTTACTTCAAAAGAGATTGTCCTGTTTGTACATGAAGTGCATCCAGTTTTTCCCGTAACGCTCTCAACTTTTTAGCACATGCTATGTGGGTGAAACTATGAGACCATGCTAAGTTTCAACCTTTTCAGAGTCCATTTGTAGTGCTTTTCAAATTCAAGGTCATTTAGCTAAAAAAAATCATGAAATGCACAAAAATAGCAAATGAAGTCAGAAAAGGGTTGAAAATTGATGATGTGGCTTTGAACGGTACATATTCAATGCAGAAAATGTCCGGAGTACAAATATGTTAAAAAAATGAAATCCCCATTGTAATAAATGAGTTTTCGTCCGAAACCTTACTATTTCGAAAGAGATTGTCCAGTTTGTACACGAAGTGCATCTAGTTTTTCTTGTAACCCACTCAAATTTTTAGCACTTGCTATGTGGGTGAAATTATGATCCAAGTGTCAACCTTTTCGGAGTTCATTTGGAGTGCTTGTCAATTTCAGGGTCATTTACCTCAAAGTAAATCATGAATGAAAAATAGCAAATGAAGTCAGAAAAGGGTTGAAAATTGGTGATGTGGCTTAGAATGGTGCATATTGAATGCACAAAAAGTCTAGAGTTAAAATATGTTAAAAATTAAATCTCTTTTGTAATAGATGGGTTTTCATCCGAAACCCAGTTATTTCAAAATAGATTGTCCAATTGGACATGAAGTGCATCCAATTTTTTGCATAACCCTCCCAACTTTTTAGCACATGCTATGTGGGTGAAATTATGAGACCATGCCAAGTTTCAACCTTTTCACAGTTCATTTTTAGTGCTTTAGAAATTCAGGGTCATTTAGCTCAAAATAAATCATGAAATGCATGAAAAATAGCAAATGAAGTCAGAAAAGGGTTGAAAATTGATGATGTGGCTTTGAACGGTGCATATTGAATGTAGAAAAAGTCTGGATTAACACTATGTTAAAAAATAAAATCCCTTTTGTAATAGATGAATTTTTGTCCGAAATTGTGTTACTTCGAAAGAGATTGTCCAGTTGGTACGCGAAGTGCATCTAGTTTTTCCCGTAACCCTCTCAAGTTTTTAGCACATGCTATGTGGGTGAAATTATGACAGCATGCCAAGTTTCAACCTTGTCAGATTTCATTTTGAGTCCTTGTCAATTTCAGGGTCATTTAGCTCAAAATAAATCATGAAATGCATGAAAAATGAAAATTGAAGTCAGAAAAGGGTTGGAAATTGATGATGTTGCTTTGAATGTGGCATACTGAATGCATAAAAAATTCTGGAGTTAAAATATGTTTAAAAAATGAATTCCCTTTTGTAATAGATGGGTTTTCGGTCGAACCCATGTTAGTTCGAAAGAGATTGTCTAGTTTCTACACGAAGTGCATCCAATTTTTTCCGTCACCTTCACAACTTTTTAGCACATGCTATGTGGGTGAAATTATGAGACCATGCCAAGTTCCAACTTTTTCAGAGTTCATTTGAAGTGTTTTCCAAATTCAGGGTCATTTAGCTTAAAATAAATAATGAAATGCATGAAAATAACAAATGAAGTCAAAAAAGGGTTAAAAATTGATGATGTTGCTTCGAATGGTGAATATTGAATGCAGAAATTTTTTGGAGTTAAAATATGTTTAAAAAATGAAATCCCTTTTGTTATAGATGAGTTTTCTGTTGGAAATATGCCCTAGAAGAAATATATAAAGTGTTTATTATTAGATTTCCTTGTTCATGATAATCGTTTATTATCCATGCTATAATTGCATTGATTGGAAACACATTGCATGTGTGGGTAAATAGACAATACTGTGTCCCTAGTATGCCTCTAGTGAACTAGCTCGTTGATCAAAGATGGTCAGGGTTTCCTAGCCATTGACATGTGATGTCATTTGATGACGGGATCAGATCATTAGGAGAATTATGTGATGGACAAGACCCAAACTACAAACATAGCGTATGATCGTGTCAGTTTATTGCTACTGTTTTCTGCATGTCAAGTATATGTTCCTATGACCATGAGATCATGCAACTCACGTATATCGGAGGAGTGTATTGTGTGTATCAAACGTCGCAACGTAACTGGGTAACTATAAAGGTGCTCTACAGGTATCTCCAATGGTGTTTGTTGAGTTGGCATGGATCGAGACTGGGATTTGTTACTCCGTGTTACATAGAGGTATCTCGGGGCCCACTCGGTCATACAACATCACAATGAGCCTTGCAAGCAATGTGACAAATTGTTAGTTACGGGATCTTCTATTACGGAACGAGTAAAGAGACTTGCCAGTAACAAGGTTGAACTAGGTATGGAGATACCGACGATCGAATCTCAGGCAAGTAACATACCGAAGAACAAAGGGAACGTTATACGGGATTAACTGAATCCTTGACATAGAGGTTCGACCGATAAAGATCTTCGTATAATATGTAGGAACCAATGTGGACGTCCAGGTGCCGCCATTGGTTATTGGCTGTAGAGGTGTCTCGGTCATGTCTACATAGTTCTCGAACCCGCAGGGTCTGCACAGTTATGGTTCGGTGACGTTTCGGTAGTGTAGAGTTATGTATGGTGGTGACCGAAGGTTGTTCAGAGTCCCGGATGATATCCCGGACATCACGAGGAGCTCCAGAATGGTCAGGAGGTGAAGATTCATATATAGGAAGTCCCAGTTTGGTCGCCGGAAAAGTTTCGGGCTCATCGGTAGTGTACCGGGAGTGCCGGTAGTGTACCGGGAGACCTCCGGGAGGGGTATTTCGACCCTAGAGAGACCATGGGCTGTGGGAGAGTATTAACCAGCCCTTAGTGGGCTGGTGAATCAGCCTAAAAGGCCCATGGCGCAGGAGAGAAAAAGGCTAAAGGAAAAAGGCCAAAAATCAGCCAATAGGGAGCAATCCTACTCCAAGTAGGATTGGAGGTGGAATAGGATTCCACCCAATGGTTCCGCCGAACCAAGGACACCCTTGGGTGCCTCTCCTCTCCTCTCCTCCTATATATACTGGTGGAATAGCTAGGGTTTTGGCAACAATTGCAGCCACGTGCTACCCGTTCCACCGGTGCTCCTCTAGATTAGTTTTCCGAAGTGCTTAGGCGAAGCCATACGGAATTGCTCCACCACCACCATCACCGGAGCGCCGTCACGCTGCCGGTGAACTCTCTCTCCTCTCCACCTCCTCTTGCTGGATCAAGAGAGTGGAGATCATCATCAAGCTGCACGTGTGCTGAACGCGGAGGTGTTGTCCGTTCGGTACTAGATCGGAAGGATCGTGATCAAGGCCACGGGACATTCGTGATCGGATCGCGGGACGGTTCGTGATTGGTTCGCGGTACGGTTCGTGATTAGATCGTGGGATGCTCGGCGATTTGGATCGCGAAGAAGTACGACTACACCAACCGCGTTTCTTAACGCTTCCCGCTTAGCGATCTACAAGGGTACGTAGATCCACTCTCCCTCTCGTAGATGCTCATAACCATGGATAGGTTTGCGTTTGCGTAGGAAAATATTTGTTTCCCATGCGACGTTCCCCAACAGTGGTATCAGAGCTAGGTTGATGGTTCGATGAGATCTCGAGTAGAACACAAAAGGTTTGTGGGCGTTGATGCTTAGATTGCTTCCTCCCTTGGTCGGATATTGGTTCAGCGGGATTGTGAGATAAAGCGACCCAGACCAACATTACTAGTACGCTTACGAGAGACCGGTTCCCTCGACGCAACTTGTTGCTTAGATGGCTTGCGGGTGACAGTTTGTCTCACTTTAGTTGGATCGGATCCGACAAAGGCGGTCCTTGAGAAGGTTGAAAAGCAATCTACGTATCACCGTTGTGGTTTATGCGTAGGTGAGAATCGTTCTTGCTAGATACCCGTAGCAGCCACGTAAAACATGCAACAACAATTAGAGGACATCTAACTTGTTTTTGCAGGGTATGTTGTGATGTGATATGGCCAATTACATGATGTGATATATGTGATGTATGAGATGATCATGTGATGTATAGAATTTCACGACTTGCACGTCGATGAGTACGGCAACCGGCAGGAGCCATAGGGTTGTCTTTAATTATTGTATGACATGTGAGTCAATCATTAAGCGCTATGTAATGCTTTACTTTATCGCTAAATGATAGAAATAGAAGTAGAAGCAGGGCTGGCGCCACAACCCCGATGGTGACACGTTGATGGAGATCATGGTGTCGTGCCGGTGACGATGGAGATCATGCTGGTGCTTTGAAGATGGAGATCTTAAGCACAAGTTCATGGCCATATCATGTCACTTATGAATTGCATGTGATGTTAATCCTTTTATGCACCTTGTTTTGGTTAGTACGACGGTAGCATTATAAGGTGATCCCTCACTTAAATTTCAAGATAAAATTGTGTTCTCCCCAAGTGTGCACCGTTGCGAAAGTTCGTCGTGTTGAGACAACACGTGATGATCGGGTGTGATAGACTCTACGTTCGCATACAACGGGTGCAAGCCAGATTTGCATGCGCGGAACACTCCGGTTAAACTTGACGAGCCTAGCATGTACAGACATGGGCTCGGAACACAAGAGACCGAATGGTCGAGCATGAGTCATATAGTATATATGATCAACATAGTGATGTTCACCATTGAAGCCACCTTAACTCACGTGATGATCGGACTTGAGTTGGTGAATTTGGATCATGTGACACTCAGATGACCGGAGGGATGTCAATTTGAGTGGGAGCTTTAGTAATTTGATTAACTAAACTCATTATCTTGAACAATAGTCTAAGTAACCTTTGCATATTTATGTTGTAGATCAATGGCTCGCGCAGTAGCACCCCTGAATTTTAATGCGTTCCTAGAGAAAGCTAAGTTGAAAGATGACGAAAGTAACTTTGTTGATTGGGCCCGTAATCTGAGGATTATCCTGACGGCTTCCCAGAAGTCATATGTCCTTGATGCACCGCTTGGTGACCAACCAGAAGACATGACCTCCGAAGACATTAAGAACGCTTGGGAGGCTCGTGCTGGAGACTACTCAATAGTTCAGTGTGCAATATTGTATGGCTTAGAACCGGGACTTCAAAGACGTTTTGAACGTCATGGAGCATATGAGATGTTCCAGGAGTTGAAGTTTATCTTTCAGAAGAATGCTCGGATCGAGAGGTATGAGACCTCCGATAAATTCTATGCTTGCAAGATGGAGGAGAACGGGTCTAACAGTGAGCATATACTCAGAATGTCTGGATATTCAAACCGTCTAGCTGAGTTGGGAATTGCCCTTCCGCAAGAGGCGATCATTGATAGAGTTCTTCAATCACTGCCACCTAGTTACAAGAGTTTTGTGATGAACTATAACATGCACGGGATGAACAAGTCATCATCCGAGCTGTTTGCAATGCTGAAAGTCGCTGAGTCTGAAATCCATAAATAACATCAAGTATTGATGGTCAATAAAACCACTAGTTTCAAGAAAAATGGCAAGGGCAAAGGCAAGAAGGGTAAAATCAAGAAGGATGGCAAAGCAGTTGCTACTCCTACGAAGAAGCCTAAGCATGGACCTAAGCCAGAAACTGAGTGCTTTCATTGCAAGGGAACTGGTCACTGGAAGCAGAGCTGCCCCAAGTACCTGGCTAACAAGAAGGCGGTCAACGATAAACAAGGTATATATGATATACATGTTATTGATGTGTACCTTACTAGTTCTCGTAGTAGTGCCTGGGTATTTGATACTGGTTCGGTTGCTCACATTTGCAACTCAAAACAGGAACTACGGAATAAACGAAGACTGGCAAAGGACGAAGTGACGATGCGCGTGGGAAATGGTTCCAAGGTTGATGTGATCGCCGTCGGCATGCTCTCTCTTCTATTACCATCGTTATTTAGTGCTTGCGTTAAGCATGAACATTATATCTGGATCTTGTTTATTGCGAGATGGTTACTCATTTAAGTGAGAGAATAAAGGTTGTTCTATTTAAATGAGTAATATCTTTTATGGTCATGCACCCAATGTTAGGGGTTTATTCATATTGAATCTTGATAGTGATGACACACATGTTCATAACATTGATGCCAAAAGATGTAGAGTTGTTAATGATAGTACCACTTTCTTGTGGCACTGCCGTTTGGGTCATATTGGTGTAAAACGCATGAGGAAGCTCCATGCTGATGGACTTTTGGACTCACTTGATTTTGAATCACTTGACACATGTGAACCATGCCTGATGGGCAAGATGACTAAAACGCCGTTCTCTGGAACAATGGAATGGGCAAGTGACTTGTTGAAAATCATACATACTGATGTGTGCGGTCCAATGAATGTTGCAACGCGCGGTGGATATCGTTACTTTCTCACCTTCACTGATGACTTGAGTAGATATGGGTATATTTACTTGATGAAACAGAAGTCTGAAACGTTTGAAAAGTTCAAGCAATTTCAGAGTGAAGTTGAGAATCATCGTAACAAGAAGATTAAATTTCTGCGATCTGATCGAGGAGGTGAATATCTGAGTTATGAGTTTGGCAGTCACTTAAGACAATGTGGAATTGTTTCACAGTTGACACCGCCTGGAACACCACAGCGTAATGGTGTGTCTGAACGTCGTAATCGAACCTTATTAAATATGGTGCGTTCTATGATGTCTCTTGCCGATTTGCCACTATCATTTTGGGGTTATGCATTGGAGACAGCTGCATTCAATTTAAATAGGGCACCATCAAAATCCGTTGAGATGACGCCATATGAACTGTGGTTTGGCAAAAGGCCAAAGTTGTCGTTTCTTAAAGTTTGGGGATGTGATGCTTATGTCAAAAAGCTTCAGCCTGAAAAGCTGGAACCCAAAGCGGAGAAATGCGTCTTCATAGGATACCCGAAAGAGACAGTAGGGTATACCTTCTATCTCAGATCCGAAGGCAAAGTGTTTGTCGCTAAGAATGGAACATTTCTTGAGAAAGAGTTTCTCTCGAGAGAATTGAGTGGGAGGAAAATAGAGCTTGATGAGGTTATTGAACCTTTACTTCAACCAGAAAGTAGTGCAGCGCAGAAAGATATTTCTGCGGAACCTACGACGGTAGAAGAGGAAGTTAATGATGATGATCATGAAGCTTCGGATCACGCTGCTATTGAACCTCGTAGGTCGACAAGGGCACGTACTACTCTCGAGTGGTACGGCAACCCTGTCTTGGAGGTCATGTTGTTAGACAACAATGAACCTACGAGCTATGGAGGAGCAGTGATGGGCCCGGATTCCGAGAAATGGTTAGAGGCCATGAAATCCGAGATGGGATCCATGTATGAAAACAAAGTATGGACTTTGGAAGTACTACCTGAAGGGCGAAAGGCCATTCAGAACAAATGGATCTATAAGAAGAAGACGGACATGGACGGTAATGTCACCGTCTATAAAGCTCGACTTGTGGCAAAGGGTTTTTCACAAGTTCAAGGATTTGACTACGATGAGACTTTCTCACCCGTAGCGATGCTTAAGTCTGTCAGAATCATGTTGTCAATAACTTCTTATTTCGACTATGAAATTTGGCAGATGGATGTCAAAACAGCGTTCCTCAACGGTTTCCTTGAGGAAGAGTTGTATATGATGCAACCCGAAGGTTTCGTCGATCCAGAGAATGCTGACAAAGTTTGCAAACTCCAGCGATCCATTTATGGACTGGTGCAAGCATCTCGGAGTTGGAATAAGCGCTTTGATGAGGTGATCAAAGCGTTTGGGTTTATACAAGTTTATGGAGAAGCTTGTATTTACAAGAAAGTGAGTGGTTTCTCTATAGCGTTTCTAGTGTTATATGTGGATGACATATTGCTGATTGGAAACAATATATACATGCTGGAAAGCGTGAAGGAATATTTGAATAAGAGTTTTTCAATGAAGGACCTAGGTGTTGGAAATATGCCCTAGAGGCAATAATAAATTAGTTATTATCATATTTCCTTGTTCATGATAAACGTTTATTATCCATGCTATAATTGTATTGATCGGAGACTTAAATGCATGTGTGGATACATAGACAAAACCATGTCCCTAGTATGCCTCTAATGGACTAGCTCGTTGATCAAAGGATGGTTAAGGTTTCCTAGCCATGGACATGAGATGTCATTTGATAATGGGATCACATCATTAGGAGAACGATGTGATGGATAAGAGCCAAACTACAAACATAGCATATGATCGTGTCAGTTTATTGCTACTGTTTTCTGCATCTCAAGTATATGTTCCTATGACCATGAGATCATGAAACTCACGGATATTGGAGGAGTGCCTTGTGTGTATCAAACATCGCAACGTAACTGGGTGACTATAAACGTGCTCTACAGGTATCTCCGATGGTGTCTGTTGAGTTGGCATGGATCGAGACTGGGATTTCTTACTCCGTGTGACGGAGAGGTATCTCAGGGCCCACTCGGTAATACAACATCACAACAAGCCTTGCAAGCAATGTGGCTAAGTGTTAGTCACGGGATCTTGTATTACGGAACGAGTAAAGAGACTTGCCAGTAACGAGGTTGAACTAGGTATGGAGATACCGACGATCGAATCTCGGGCAAGTAACATACCGAAGAACAAAGGGAACGTTATACGGGATTAACTGAATCCTTGACATAGAGGTTCGACCGATAAAGATATTCGTAGAATATTTAGGAACCAATGTGGACGTCCAGGTCCCACCATTGGTTATTTACCGTAGAGGTGTCTCGGTCATGTCTACATAGTCCTCGAACCCGCAGGGTCTGCACACTTAAGGTTTGGTGACGTTTTGGTAGTGTACAGTTGTGTATGGTGGTGACCGAAGGTTGTTCGGATTCCCGTATGAGATCCCGGACGTCACGAGGAGCTCCGGAATGGTTCGGAGGTAAAGATTCATATATAGGAAGTCCCGGTTTGGTCGCCGGAAAAGTTTCGGGCTCATCGGTAGTGTTCCGGGAGTGCCGGTGGTGTACCGGGGGACCTCCGGGAGGGGTATTTCGACCCCAAGAGGTCCATGGGCTGTGGGAGAATAATAACCAGCCCTAAGTGGGCTGGAAAAACATCCACACCAAGGCCCATGGCGCAGGAGGAAAAAGTCCTAAAGGAAAAGGTGGAAACAAGGGTAAAAAGGAAGAGTCCTACTCCTACTAGGAGTGGCGGAGGAGTAGGACTCCTCCCCCTCTAGTTTGGCCGACAACTATTGGAGTTTTTCCTTGTTCCATCCCTCCTCTCTCTCCCTCCTTTATATACTGGTGAATTGGGTGCTGTTTGGACACAGTTTATGGCCACGTGCTACCCGTTTCACCGGTGCTCCTCCAGATCGGTTTTCTGCAGCCCTTAGGCGAAGCCCTGCCGGAATTGCTCCACCACCATCACCGGAGCACCGTCACGCTGCCGGTGAACTCTCTCTCCTCTCCACCTCCTCTTGCTGGATCAATATGGTGGAGATCGTCATCAAGCTGCACGTGTGCTGAACGCGAAGGTGTCGTCCGTTCGGCGCTAGATCGGAAGGACCATGATCGAGATCGCGAGACGGTTCGTGATGTGATCACGGAACGGATCGTGATGAGTTCGCGTGACATATCGTGATCAAGATCATGAGATGGGTCGTGATGAGTTCGCGGGACGGATCATGATGTGTTCGCGGGATGGATCGTGATTGGATCACGTGACGGATCGTGATGAGATCGCGGGATGCTCGGCGATTTGGATCGCGAAGATGTTCGACTACACCAACCGCGTTTCTTAACGCCTCCCGCTTAGCAATCTACAAGGGTATGTAGATCCACTCTCCCTCTCGTAGATGCTCATCACCAAGGATAGGTTTGCGTGTGCGTAGGAAATTTTTTGTTTCCCATGCGACGTTCCCCAACAGTGGTATCAGAGCTAGCTTGATGGTTTGATGAGATCTCGAGTAGAACACAAAAGGTTTGTGGGCGTTGATGATTAGATTGCTTCCTCCCTTGGTCGGATTATGATTTAGCGGGATTGTGAGATGAAGCGGCCCGGACCAACATTACTTGTACGCTTACGAGAGACCGGTTCCCTCGACGCAACTTGTTGCCTAGATGGCTTGCGGGTGACAGTTTCTCTCACTTTAGTTGGATTGGATTCGACAAAGGCGGTTCTTTAGAAGGCTGAAAAGCAACTAGTGTATCACCGTTGTGGTTTTTGCATTGGTGAGAATTGTTCTTGCTAGATACCCGTAGCAGCCACGTAAAACATGCAACAACAATTAGAGGACGTCTAACTTGTTTTTGCAGGGTATGTTGTGATATGATATGGCCAATTACATGATGTGATATATGTGATGTATGAGATGATCATGTGATGTATAGATTATCATGACTTGCAATTCGATGAGTACGGCAACCGGCAGGAGCCATAGGGTTGTCTTTAATTATTGTATGACCTGCGTGTCAATCATTAAGAGCTATGTAATGCTTTACTTTATCGCTAAATGGTAGCAATAGTAGTAGAAGCATGCAGGGCGTGACAACCCCGATGGCGACACGTTGATGGAGATCAAGATGATGGAGATCATGGTGACATGCCGGTGATGATGGAGATCATGCCGGTGCTTTCTAGATGGAGATCAAAAGCACAAGTTCATGGCCATATCATGTCACTTATGATTTGCATGTGATGTTAATCCTTTTATGCACCTTGTTTTGCTTAGGATGACGGTAGCATTATAAGGTGATCCCTCACTTAATTTCAAGATAAATTTTGTTCTCCCCGAGTGTGCACCGTTGCGAAAGTTCGTCGTGTTGAGACACCACGTGATGATTGGGTGTGATAGACTCTACACTCACATACAATGGGTGCAAGACAGATTTGCACACGCGGAAACACTCGGGTTAAACTTGACGAGCCTAGCATGTACAGACATGGCCTCGGAACACAAGAGACCAAAAGGTCGAACATGAGTCATATAGTAGATATGATCAACATGATGATGTTCACCATTGAAGCCACCTCAACTCACGTGATGATCGGACTTGAGTTGGTGGATATTGGATCATGTGTCACTCAGATTATCTGAGGGATGTCAATTTGAGTGGGAGTTTTTAAGTAATATGATTAATTGAACTCATTATCATGAACATAGTCAATAGTGTCTTTGCAAATTATGTCGTAGATTACTAGCTCACGCTGTAGCTCCCTTGTAATTTTATGTTCCTAGAGAAATAGAGTTGAAAGATGATGGTAGCAATATCGCGGACTGGGTCCGTGATCTGAGGATTGTCCTCGTTGCTGCACAGGAAGGCTTATGTCCTTGATGCACCGCTCGGTGCGCCACACCCTCTAGCGTCGTCTGTAGATGTTGTGAACATATGACACGCACGTTCCGATGATTCTTGATAGTTTAGTGCGTCATGAATTACGACTTAGAATTGAAACTCCAAAACGTTTTGAACGTCATGGAACATATGAGATGTTCTAAGAGCTGAGATTGTGATCTCAGGCTCATGCCCGTGTTGCGAGATATGAAATCTCCAACAAGACTCTCTGCCTGCAAGATGAAAGAGAATAGCTCAATCGTTGAGCATGTGCTCAGACTGTCTGGGTACTACAATCGCTTGAATCGAGTGGGAGTTGATCTTCCAGATAAGATAGTGATTGATGTAGTTCTCCAAGTCACTGTCATTGAGCTACTAGAACTTGGTGATGAACTATAAAATGCCAGGGAAGGAAATGTTGATCCCTGAGCTGTTCGCGATATTTGACACCGCGAAGGTAGAAATCAAGAAGGAGCGTCAAGTGTTGATGGTTAATCAAACCACTAGTTTCGAGAAGGGCAAGAGCAAGGAGGGAAACTTCATGGATAGCAAGTCAGTTGCTGCTCGAGTGAAGCAACCCAAAGTTGAACTCAAACTCGAGACTAAGTGTTTCTGTTATGAGGTGAGCGGTCGCTGAAGCGGAACAACCCTAGATACTTGGTAGATAAGAAGGCTGGCAACATTGATAGAAGTATATTTGATATATGAGTTATTAATGTGTACCTTGCTAGTGTTCTTAGTAGCACCCGGGTATTGGATACCGGTTCGGTTGCTAAATGTTAGTAACTCGAAATAAAAGCTACGGAATAAACGGAGAACTAGCTAAGGGTGAGGTGACGATATGTGTTCGAAGTGCTTCCAAGGTTGATGTGATCAACATCGCACGCTCTCTCTAACTTCAGG
The DNA here is from genome assembly GCA_022496015.1 of Hordeum marinum. Classification (NCBI taxonomy): domain Eukaryota; kingdom Viridiplantae; phylum Streptophyta; class Magnoliopsida; order Poales; family Poaceae; genus Hordeum; species Hordeum marinum. Next base: position 23,709,500 of record CM039673.1, on the reverse strand, counting down.
ATTAGTGACAAACCTAAATAAATGTTATTTGGTGTTTTGCGTTGAGCATGAACATGATTAGATCATGTTTATTGCAATACGGTTATTCATTTAAGTTAGAGAATAATGGTTATTCTGTTTACATGAATAATACCTTTAATGGTAATGCACCCAGTGAGAATGGTTTGTTGAAATCTTGATCGTAGGAGTACACATGTTCATAACATTGATGTCAAAAGATACAAAGTTAATAATGATAGTACCACATACTTGTGGCACTGCCGCTAAATGTCATATTGGTATAAAGCGCATGAAGAAACTCCATGCTGATGGATATTTGGACTCATTCGATTTCGAATCGGTTGAGACATGCGAACCATGCCTCTTGGGCAAGATGACTAAAGGACCCCGTTGGATGGAGCGGGCAAGTGATTTATTGGAAATGATACATGTTGATGTATGCAATCTAGTGAGTCTTGTAGCGTGGAGTGGATATCGTTATTTTCTTACCTTCATTGATGATCTGAGTAGATATAGTGTATATTTACTTAATGAAACACAAGTCTGAATCGTTTGAAAGGTTCAAGCAAATTCAGAGTGAAGTTAAAAGATCATTGTGACAAGAAGATAAAAATGACCACGATATGATCGTGGACGTGAATATCTGAGTGACGAGTTTGGCATACAACTTAAGACGATGTGAAATTTGTTTCACAACTAACACCACCTGGAACACCATAGTGTGATGGTGTGTCCGAACATCATAGTCATGTTCTATTGATATAGTGCATACTGTGATGTCTCTTATCGTTTTACAACTATAATTTTTGGGGTTATGCATTAGAGACAACTACATTCATTTTAAATAGGGCATCCTCTAAATCCGTTGAGATGACATCGTGTGAATTATGGTTTGATAGAAACCTAAGCTGTCATTTCTTAATATTTGGGGCTGCGACACTTGTGTGGAAAATGTTTTCACCTAATGAGGTCGAACCCAAGGCGGACAAATGCATCTTCATAGAATACCCTAAGAGCAGTTGGGTGAACCTTCTATCTCAGATCCGAGTGCAAAGTGTTTGTTGCTTAAACGGATCCTTTCTCGAGGAAATGTTTCTCTTGGAAGAATTGAGTGGGAGGAAGATAGAACTTGATGAGGTTGTTGAACCTTTGTTCAACCAGAGAGTAGCGCAGCGCAGGAAGTTGTTTCTGTGAAGCCTAAGTTAGTTGAAAAGGAAGTTAATGATGATGATCATGAAGCTTCAGGATCAAGTTACTATCGAACATCGTAGGTCGACAAGGATGTGTACTGCTCCTAAGTGGTACGACAACCCTGTCTTGGAGGTCATGTTGTTGGACAACGATGAAACTACGAGCTATGGAGAAGCGATGATGGGCTCGGATTCCGACAAATGGTTAGAGGCCATGAAATCCGAGATAGGATCCATGTATGAAAACCAAGTATAGACTTTGGTAGACTTGCTCGTTAGACGGCAGGTCGTTGAGTACAAATGGACCTTTAGAATGAAGACAGACACTGATGGTGAATGTCACCATTTGTAAAGCTCGACTTGTTGCAAAGTTGTTTGTGACAAGTTCAAGGAGTTGACTGCGATGAGGCTTTCTCACTCGTAGCGATGCTAAAAGTCTGTTGGAATTATGTTAGCAGTTGCTGCATTTTCAATTATGAAATCTGGTAGATGGATGTCACAACATCGTTTCCTTAACGGTTTACTTGAGGGAAGGTTGTATGTGATACAACGAGAAGGTTTTGTCAGTCCTAAGGATGCTAAAAGGTGTGCAAGCTTCAGTGATCCTTCTATGGACTGAAGCAAGCATCTCGGAGTCGGAATATATGCTTTGATGAGGTGATCAAAGTTTTGAGGTTTATACAAAGTTTATGAGAAACTTGTATTTACAGTACAGTGAGTGGGAGCACTATAGAGTTTCTGATAAGTATATGTGGTTGACATATTGTTGATCGGAAATAATGTAGAATTTCTGGAAGGCATAAAAGGTTTGAAAAGTGTTTTTCAAAGGAAGACCTGGATAAAGCTACCTAATTTTTGAGCATCAAAATCTATAGAGATAGATCAAGATGCTTGATGAGACTTTCAATGAGTGCATACCTTGACAAGATTTTGAAAGAGTTCAAAATGGATCAGCTAGAGAAATAGTTCTCGTCTGATTTGTAAGGTGTGAAGTTGAGTGAGACTCAAAGCTCGACAACGGCAAAAGAAAGAGAAAGGACGAATGTCGTCCCCTATGCATTAGCCATAGGCTCTATATTATGCCATGCTGTGTACCGCACCTGTGTGTGCCTTGCCATGAGTCTGTCAAGGGGTACAAGAGTGGTCCAGGAGTGGATCACTGGACAGCGGTCGGAATTATCCTTAGTAAAAAGAGGTCTAAGGAAATGTTTCTTGATTATGGAGGTGATAAAGAGTTCGTCGTAAAGAGTTACGTCGATGCGAGCTTTAACAACTATCCGGATGACTAGTAGTAGCAATCTCGATACGTATAGTGGAGCAGCCATTTGGAAATAGTACCAAGTGGAGTGTGGTAGCAGTGTTTACGGTTTGACATAGAGATTTGCAAAGTACACACGGATCTGAATATCGCAGACCCATTGACTATAAGACCTCTCTCACATGCAAAGCATGATCGAGCCCGAGAACTCATTGGGTGTTAGATTCATAACAACGCGAATCACATGGTGATGTGAACTAGATTATTGACTCTAGTGCAAGTGGGAGACTATTGGAAATATGCCCTAGAGGCAATAATAAATTAGTTATTATCATATTTCCTTGTTCATGATAATCGTTTATTATCCATGCTATAATTGTATTGATCGGAGACTTAAATGCATGTGTGGATACATAGACAAAACCATGTCCCTAGTATGCCTCTAATGGACTAGCTCGTTGATCAAAGGATGGTTAAGGTTTTCTAGCCATGGACATGAGATGTCATTTGATAAATGGATCACATCATTAGGAGAATGATGTGATGGATAAGACCCAAAGTACAAACATAGCATATGATCGTGTCAGTTTATTGCTACTGTTTTCTGCATGTCAAGTATGTGTTCCTATGACCATGAGATCATGCAACTCACGGATATCGGAGGACTGCCTTGTGTGTATCAAACGTCGCATCATAACTGGGTGACTATAAAGGTGCTCTACAGATATCTCCGATGGTGTCTGTTGAGTTGGCATGGATCGAGACTGGGATTTGTTACTCCGTGTGACGGAGAGGTATCTCAGGGCCCACTCGGTAATACAACATCACAACAAGCCTTGCAAGCAATGTGGCTACATGTTAGTCACGGGATCTTGTATTACGGAACGAGTAAAGAGACTTGCCAGTAACGAGGTTGAACTAGGTATGGAGATACGGACGATCGAATCTCGGGCAAGTAACATACCGAAGAACAAAGGGAACGGTATACGGGATTAACTGAATCCTTGACATAGAGGTTCGACCGATAAAGAGCTTCGTAGAATATGTAGGAACCAATGTGGACGTCCAGGTACCGCCATTGGTTATTTACCGTAGAGGTGTCTCGGTCATGTCTACATAGTTCTCGAACCCGCAGGGTCTGCACACTTAAGGTTTGGTGATGTTTCGGTAGTGTAGAGTTGTGTATGGTGGTGACCGAAGGTTTTTCGGAGTCCCGGATGAGATCCCGGACGTCACGAGGAGCTCCGTAATGGTCCGGAGGTAAAGATTCATATATAGGAAGTCCCAGTTTGGTCGCCGGAAAAGTTTCGGGCTCATCGGTAGTGTACCGGGAGTGCCGGTAGTGTACCGGGGGACCTCCGGGAGGGGTATTTCGACCCCAAGAGGTCCATGGGCTATGGTAGAATAATAACCAGCCCTAAGTGGGCTGTAAAAACAGCCACACCAAGGCCCATGGCACAGGAGGCAAAAGTCCTAAAGGAAAAGGTGGAGAAAAGGCTAAAAAGGAAGAGCCCTACTCCTACTAGGAGTGGAGGAGGAGTAGGACTCCTCCCCCTCTAGTTTGGCCGACTCCTATTGGAGTTTTTCCTTGCCCCGGCCCTCCTCTCTCTCTCCCTCCTTTATATACTGGTGAATTGGGTGCTGTTTGGACACAGTTTACAGCCACGTGCTACCCGTTTCACCGGTGCTCCTCTAGATCTGTTTTCTGCAGCGCTTAGGCGAAGCCCTGCCGGAATTGCTCCACCACCATCACCGGAGCACCGTCACGCTGCCAGTGAACTCTCTCTCCTCTCCACCTCCTCTTGCTAGATCAAGATGGTGGAGATCGTCATCAAGCTGCACGTGTGCTAAACGCGGAGGTGTCGTCCGTTCGGCGCTAGATCGGAAGGACCGTGATCGAGATCGCGAGACGGTTCGTGATGTGATCACGGAACGGATCGTGGTGAGTTCGCGGGACAGATCGTGATCAAGATCGTGAGACGGATCATGATGAGTTCGATCATGATGTGTTCGCGAGACGGATCGTGATTGGATCACGTGACGGATCGTGATGAGATCGCGGGACGCTCGGCGATTTGGATCGCGAAGATGTTCGACTACACCAACCGCGTTTCTTAACGCTTCCCGCTTATCGATCTACAAGGGTACATAGATCCACTCTCCCTCTCTTAGATGCTAATCACCATGGATAGGTTTGCGTGTGCGTAGGAATTTTTTTGTTTCCCATGCGACATTCCCCAACACTAGGAGAAGTTGCTTTCATATTAGGCATTAAGATCTATAGAGATAGGTCGAGACGCTTAATAGCACTTTCACAGAGCACATACCTTGATAAAGTTTTGAAGAATTTCAAAATGGAGCAGTCCAAGAAAGGGTTCTTGCCTGTGTTACAAGGTGTGAAGTTGAGTAAGACTCAATGCCCAGTGACTGCAGAAGATAAAGAAAAGATGAGCGTCATCCCTTATGCATCAGCCATAGGCTCTATCATGTATGCAATGCTGTGCACAAGACCCGATGTCAGCCTTGCCATAAGTATGGCTGGAAGGTTTCAAAGTGATCCTCGAGTGGAGCACTGGCAAGCGGTCAAGAATATCCTTAAGTACCTTAACAGGACTAAGGACATGTTTCTTGTTTATGGAGGTGATGAAGAGCTCGTCGTAAAGGGTTACGTCGATGCAAGCTTTGACACTGATCCGGACGATTCTAAATAGCAAACCGATACGTATTTATTCTTAACGGGGGAGCCGTAAGCTAGGGCAGTTCCAAGCAAAGCGTGGTAGCTGATTCTACGTGCGAAGCGGAGTACATCGCAGCCTCGGAGGCAGCGAAGGAAGGTGTCTGGATGAAGCAGTTCATGACAGATCTTGGAGTGGTGCCTAGTGCACTGAATCCAATAACCTATTCTGTGAAAACACTGGTGCCATTGCTCTAGCCAAGGAACCAAGGTTTCACAAGAGGACCAGACACATAAAGCGACGTTTCAACTCCATCCGGTTCTACATCGAGGAGAAGGACATAAATATTTGCAAAGTGCACACGGATCTGAATGTTGCAGACCCGTTGACTAAACCTCTTCCAAGGGCTAAACATGATCAACACCAGAACTGTATGGGTGTTCGATTCATTACCATGTAAATCACATAGTGATGTGAACTAGATTACTAACTCTAGTGCAAGTGGTAGACTGTTGGAAATATGCCCCAGAGGCAATATAGAAAGTGTTTATTATTATATTTCCTTGTTCATGATAATCGTTTATTATCCATGCTATAATTGCATTGATTGGAAACACATTACATGTGTGGGTAAATAGACAACACTGTGTCCCTAGTATGCCTCTAGTGAACTAGCTTGTTGATCAAAGATGGTCAGGGTTTCCTAGCCATTGACATGTGATGTCATTTGATGACGACATCACATCATTAGGAGAATGATGTGATGGACAAGACCCAAACTACAAACGTAGCGTATGATCGTGTGAGTTTATTGCTACTGTTTTCTGCATGTCAAGTATATGTTCCTATGACCATGAGATCATGCAACTCACGGATATCGGAGGAGTGCCTTGTGTGTATCAAACGTCGCAACGTAACTGGGTGACTATAAAGGTGCTCTACAGGTATCTCCGATGGTGTTTGTTGAGTTGGCATGGATCGAGACTGGGATTTGTTACTCCGTGTTACGGAGAGGTATGTCGGGTCCCACTCGGTAATACAACATCACAATGAGCCTTGCAAGCAATGTGACTAATTTTTAGTTGCGGGATCTTGTATTACGGAACGAGTAAAGAGACTTTCCGGTAACGAGGATGAACTAGGTATGGAGATACCGACGATCGAATCTCAGGCAAGTAACATACCGAAGAACAAAGGGAATGTTATACGGGATTAACTGAATCCTTGACATAGAGGTACGATCGATAAAGATCTTCGTATAATATGTAGGAACAAATGTGGACGTCCAGGTCCCACCACTGGTTATTGGCCGTAGAGGTGTCTCGGTCATGTCTACATAGTTCTCGAACCCGCAGGGTCTGCACACTTAAGGTTCGGTGACGTTTCGGTAGTGTAGAGTTATGTATGGTGGTGACCGAAGGTTGTTCAGAGTCCCGGATGAGATCCCGGACGTCACGAGGAGCTCCGGAATGGTCCGGAGGTGTAGATTCATATATAGGAAGTCCCAGTTTGGTCGCCGGAAAAGTTTCGGGCTCATCGGTAGAGTACCGGGAATGCCGGTAGTGTACCGGGAGTGCTGGTATTGTACCGGGAGACCTCCGGGAGGGGTATTTCGACCCTAGAGAGACCATGGGCTGTGAGAGAGTATTAACCAGCCCTTAGTGGGCTGGCGAATCAGCCTAGAAGGCACATGGCGCAGGAGAGAAAAAGGCTAAAGGAAAAAGGCCAAAAATCAGCCAATAGGGAGCAATCCTACTCCAAGTAGGATTGGAGATGGAATAGGATTCCACCCTATGGTTCGGCCGAACCAAGGACGCCCTTGGCTGCCTCTCCTCTCCTCTCCTCCTATATATACTGGTGGAATAGCTAGGGTTTTGGCAACAATTGCAGCCACGTGCTACCCGTTCCACCGGTGCTCCTCTAGATTAGTTTTCCGAAGTGCTTAGGCGAAGCCCTGCCGGAATTGCTCCACCACCAGCATCACCGGAGCGCCGTCACGCTGCCGGTGAACTATCTCTCCTCTCCACCTCCTCTTGCTAGATCAAGACGGTGGAGATCGTCATCAAGCTGCACGTGTGCTGAACGCGGAGGTGTCGTCCGTTCGGTACTAGATCGGAAGGATCGTGATCAAGGCCACGGGACGTTCTTGATCGGATCGCGGGACAGTTCGTGATTGGTTCGCGGGACGGTTCCTGATTAGATCGCGGGACGCTCAGCGATTTGGATCGCGAAGAAGTATGACTACACCAACCGCGTTTCTTAATGCTTCCCGCTTAGCGATCTACAAGGGTACGTAGATCCACCCTCCCTCTCGTAGATGCTCATCACCATGGATAGGTTTGCGTGTGTGTAGGAATTTTTTTGTTTCCCATGGGATGTTCCCCAACATTTTCGTCCCAAACCGTGTTACTACGAAAGAGATTGTCCACTTTGTACACGAAGTCCATCCAGTTTTTCCTGTAACCCTTTCGACTTTTTAGCACATGCTATGTGGGTGAAATTATGATACCATACCAAGTTTCAACCTTTCCAGATTTCATTTGAAGTGCTTTTCTAATTCAGGGTCATTTAGGTCAAAATAAATCATGAAATGTGGAAAAAATAGCAAATGAAGTCACAAAAGGGTCGAAAAGTGATGATGTGGCTCAGAATGGTGCATATTTAATGCAGAAAAAGTATGGAGTTAAAATATATTAAAAAATTAAATCCCTTTGGTAATAGCAAAAAGGGATACATGCTATGTGGGTGAAATTATGATACATTGCCAAGGTTCAACCTTTTGAGAGTTCATTTGCAGTGCTTTTCAAATTCAGGGTCATTTAGCTCAAAGAATGAACTAAAAAGCTTTTATAAAACTCTAATAGCAAAAAGGATGAACTAAAAAGATTTTATAAAACTCAAATAACAAAAAGAATGCACTAAAAAGATTTTATAAAACTCTTATAGCAAAAAGAATCAACTAAAAAGAATCAAAATAATATTAACTAAAAATATGAAAGTATTTATTTGTTAAAAACTTTAATAGTAAAAAGAATTTGCATCAAGTATATTTTTTTACAAGCATTAATTGAAAACTAAAAAGCTTTTATAAAACTCTAATAGCAAAAAGAATCAACTAAAAAGAATCAAAATAATATTAACTAAAATCATCAAAGTATCTATTTGTTAAAAACTTTAATAGTAAAAAGACTTTATAAAACTCTAATAGCAAAAGGAATCAACTAAAACATATGCAAACATAACATTAAAAATTTAAAAACATAATATATGCAAAAAATAAAAAAGGCCCGCCTACTAGCCATAAGGCCCCGCATACGACTAGAAACCCTAGCAATGGGTTAGGATGCAGGCCTGTAGTGCTACCAGGCCCATCAGGGCATGAGATAGGCATGTACTGCGTGCAATAGAGAGGAGCTCGAGAGGGAAGCGACATCAGTGCTTATAAACCACTCTGAGCCCCTCTCGACTAGCGAGGTGGGACTAAACTTTTGGTCGCGGGAAGCACTGCCCTTTAGTCCCGGTTGGTGGCTCCAACCGAGACTAAAGGGGAGGGCCTTTAGTCCCGGGTGGTGATACCAACCGGGACTAAAGGGCTATTCTTCCCACCCTTTTGGCTGCTGAAATTCACCTTTAGTCCCGGTTGGTGGCTCCAACCGGGACGAAAGGGGGGCCTTTAGTCCCAGTTGGAGCCACCAACCGGGACTAAAGGGGGGCTATATAAATGGCACTTAGAGAATTTTCCAATCCATCTACAGTTTCTTCTCTCCTCTCCCTCGACGGCGCCGCCGATGACCTCGTCGCTGCCAGCCTGCCAGATTTTGCCGTCAACACCCTATCCGCGCCCTTTCCCTCGCCAACGCCCTTGCCGCGCCCTGCCCCTGTGCCCCGACGGATGCCCTGCCCTGACACCGCCACTCCGCAACGTCACTGTGCCCCAGCCCTGACGTTGTCGCTCCGCAGATAGTACTTCCTCCACACCTCTCCTCCCTCCTTCCTCTCTCTTCCACCCCCTTCGTCCCTATTCCAACCGCAGCCATGGATCTCGGGGTTGCTAGAGTTCTTGTGTTCTTTTTGATATATCATACATGTTACTTGTTTGATGATTTGCTGAGCAGATTATGCTATTAGAGTTTTATAATGGATGGATTGATTGATGTATGTATATATGTATGGATGGATGGATTGATGATTTGCTGACCATGTATATATGTATATATGTATGGATGGAGCAGATTATGTACCAATCAAACTCTAATAGCCTCCTGACCATGTATGTATAGCCATTTGGAATCGGACGGCAATGGAAAGTTCCCTCCGCTCGAGGAGGTACAAGAGAGCCGACCGCCGCCTTGAAGGTCAGGTTCTGGCATTACATCATTAGGTCGCAATGTTTAGCTGCCATGATACAATCCACTAGGTAGCAATGAGCCATGAAATCAGGCTGAACGAGCTCCGTGGGAGCCATGCTGCTTCTCCACTGAGATGGTGGGGTACCTTCTGGGGTAGCATCGAAGGAAAGATCTTCATGCCACTCAAATGGTTGGCCTGTAGCTCGTTGGCTCTCAAGTTCCTCTAGTTTTTCTAATCTTGCACCGAGCTTCTGTATTTCGCTTGCTTCATGTTTCCTCTTTCTCTCTCGGCTTCTATAACCACCGCTGTAGGGAAACCCATGCGTCCACGGAACGGAGCCTGATGTACCTCGTGTTCGTCCAGGGTGTTCAGGATTCCCGAGGGCCTCTGGCAGCTCTTCCTTCTCTCTATCGGGAATGAACATCCCTTCCTGCGCTGCCTTGATTTCTGCCTGAAGCTTTTGTAAGGGTATTGCAAGTTGATCGTTTGTCCAAACACACTCCCCTGTTTCTGGGTCCAAAGTTCCCCCAACCCCGAAGAATCAAGTCCTTGAACAATCTGGCTAGTGCAATGTTGCTGGTTGGACATTCTTAGCAAGCATGTCTTGCTCAGGTTTGTCCCATAACTGCCGAGCTTTGTAGTAGCCACCTGACCCCTTGTGATGGTGATACATCTTATTTGCAACATTTTTCTTGTTTGTCAGTGACCATATCTGATCCTTTTCTGATTTCTTGTAGGCCCACGAATTCGGGCCATTGATCTCTTATCTTCTCATATCAAACGATGAATTTCGGAGTCTCCTCTTTCTCGACAAACTTTGTCAACTCTTTCTTCTAGTTCCTGAATAGTTCTGCCATCTTATTAAGAGCAAACGCCTTGACCTTTCACTCTATAACTGGGTCATGCGGATCCTCCTCTCGCGGTAGGCTGAAATTTGTCATCAGCTCAGTCCAAAGATCATCTTTCAGTCTATGACGGACATAAGAAACTTCAGGGTCCTTATTATTCTTATTCTATTGCTGGGTGTTGATCGAGACATAGTCCCTAACAACAAATCCACATTGATGTACAAATGCGTCCTTGGTCCGCTTGGGAGCAATCGGTTGGCCATCTTTCGCGACTTCTATGATCGTGAACCTTTAATCCGGGCGCAACCTTTTCTTTGGGCCTCGTCTCCTTACCTTGTCGGACTTTGCAATAGTTGAGGCTCCCTCCTCTGTTAGATCACCGGAGCCGTGATCATGATCTCCTTTCTCTGCCATTCGGTCACCGGAGCCGTCATGATCTCCTTCCTCCTCCATTGTTGGATCACCGGAGCCGCCGTCCTCTCCTTCTTGACCATCGGTGTCGTTGAGGTACGACAAGGGATCACCTCCCTCTCCTATTATATCCCCCAACAACTGTTCTTTTTCTAAGTCTATGTGATCCATAGTTTCTGCAAATATTACAACATGGCAATATACAAACATGAGATATGCAAATCAATACAAGTCAATGCAACAATACGATCATATAATATCACTAATACATCATCAAATAGTATCGCTAATACATCATCGAATATTATCATTAGTGCATCTCGAATATTATTATATAATATCACTAATACAGATAGAGTTGATGCCTCGCGGTGCAGGCGGTGGACACCAAAAGTGAAGGAACTATAACATGATCATAGCTCGGGTGAGATCCCTGAAGATCCTGCCAGGTATTGGAGAACCTGGCATCCAACACAGCCATGTAGCGTCGGACGTGATCCTCCTCCTCCCTGACACGTTGACGTACCACCTCCACGGGGGTCGGCTCCCTCTGCACCGACAGTGGTCCACGCGATCGCCACCAAAGAACCTGCGAGTCGACGACGGGACCCTGATTCCTCACCAAGATGGGCGATCGGGAAGGCAGCACCTCCCAGTGCCAGCCCGACGGAGCGTAGTCCCGGACATGGCACCTCTCAAGCAGGTGGTTGCCACCGAGTCGATGACGAGGATGCGTCGTTGAATCAACGGCTATGCTATGCAACTAAACATTTAAACATCTAATTAAACATCAGATCGCGTCACCAATGATCGTCGGGGACTCCTCGATATCGTCAGGAACTCTCCCTCACCGACGATCGTCGGGGGGTACTCTCCCTCGCCGACGATCGTCGGGGACTCCTCAATATCGCGTCACCGATGACCGATCATAAAACAACTAAACATCTAAACAATAAAAACAACTAAACAATAAAAACAACTAAAACAACCAAATTAACTAAATTAACTAAACAACTAAATTAACTAAATCAAACAAAACAACTAAAATTAACTAAATTAGGTAAACAACTAAATTAACTAAATTATCTAAATCAACTAAAATCGTCGGGTGCGGACGACACTGCGGGCTCGCCAGAGACGTGCGCGGGGCCAGCAACGTGCTGTGGTCGGCGCAAACGTTTTTTTTTAAATTAACCTAACTATCAAATTGTGATTTAAGGTTAACATAACTATTAGATTGGGTTTTAAAAGTAACATAACTATCATACTAACAAGGTTGGGCCCATATGTCACTGACCTAGCGGTTAATTAACAGGGTGATTAGCATTAAGCTAATCACCTGACGGTCAGGGCCCACCTACAGGTGACACAGGCGGCGATGCTCGTCACTGGCGACCTCTAGACGCGGCAACGCCCATGCTAGGGACCACAGGAGCGGCGCCTGAGGCCACTAGGGCATAGCCCATGCTCGGCCGCATCCAAAGGGGGCCACGGGAGGCTGTGGGGTGATCGGGGCTAACGGCAGCAATGCCGGAGGTGGCAGTTGGAGCTCGGCCTAAGTGGCACATGACGCTAGGGGCCGCGGGAGGGAGAACTAGAGGCGGCTACGACCTCCTGCGAGCTCCCTAAGCATGATGAAGTGCACGGTGGCAAGCTTTGGGATCTCTAGCCATGACAGCCAAGCGGCTCATGGGCAAGGCGGCTAGCGAGGTTAGGAGAGGAGATCGACGACGGGGCTAGGGGTAAAAGAACCGGGGCCTCACCGCGGTTGTGAAGGCATCAACAGCGTGGCTGGGGAGATCCTCGTTGCTGCCAATCGACCGGAGAAGGCTGACGGTGCCGAGGGCGAAGGCGGCAGGGCAGGGCGCGACAACGATGTAGGGGCAGGGTGCAACGATGGCGACATCAGGGCAAGGAGCGGGGGACGATAAAATCCGGTAACATGGCGGAATGGAGGTGGCCGTCGGCGCCATTGGGGGAGAGAAGAAACCGCAGATGGGATTGGAAATTTTTCCAAAGTGTTGCTTATATACAGAGACCTTTAGTCCCGGTTGGTGGCTCCAACCGGGACTAAAGGGGGGCATTAGTCCCGGTTGGAGCCACCAACTGGGACTAAATGTCAATTTCTGCATCCAAAGGGCGGGAAGAAGAGACTTTTAGTCCCAGTTGGTGGCTCCAACCGGGACTGAAGGGTGGCATTGGTCCCGATTTGTGGCTATGCCCGGGACAAAAGGGTGGCATTGGTCCCGGTTCGAGCCACCAACCGGGACCAAAGGGCTATGCGTGGCACAGCCGTGGTGCGGTTGGATGTTTAGTCCCACCTCGCTATTGCTACTTAATTTGCACTGTGTAGAAGTAACAGAGCAGTTTGGCTTTTTTCAATGTTTTTCTGTTGTTCTAGAAAACATAGTCTTGTCAACCTTGTACTGGAATCTGCTATTGCAAGCCCAGTACGTCGAAGCAGACATACTGCTTGATCACCTTCTAAATATTACCTGCATTCTTCGAAGCAAACTAGCTTTGTCTTGAGATTAAATTTTCATATATTTATTTATTATATTCTCATGACCATTTTCTGTCATTAGGTGGCACGATGGTAAGAACATGATGATTCCTACTCAGGTGATTTTGGCAAATACGTTCTACTCAAATTTATAATAATTATGTTGTTTTCTTATTTCAAAGGCAGGCATATTGTGGTTGTCTGACCTTCAATATCATCATATTAATGTTAGGTAAAAAAGGGGGGGCATTAGTCCCGGTTGGAGCCACCAACTGGGACTAAATGTCAATTTCTGCATCCAAAGGGCGGGAAGAAGGGACTTTTAGTCCCGGTTGGTGGCTCCAACCGGGACTGAAGGGTGGCATGGGTCCCGATAGGTGGCTACGCCCAGGACAAAAGGGTGGCATTGGCCCCGGTTCGAGCCACCAACTGGGACCAAAGGCCTATGCGTGGCACAGCCATGGTGCGGTTGGATGTTTAGTCCCACCTCGCTGTTGCTACTTAATTTGCACCGTGTAGAAGTAACAGATCAGTTTGGCTTTTGTCACTGTTTTTCCGTTGTTCTAGAATACATAGTATTGTCAACCTTGTACTGGAATCTGCTATTGGAAGCCCAGTACGTCGAAACAGACATACTGCTTGATCACCTTCTAAATATTACCTGCATCCTTCGAAGCAAACTAGCTTTGTCTTGAGATTAAATTTTCATATATTTATTTATTATATTCTCATGACCATTTTCTGTCATTAGGTGGCACGATGGTAAGAACGTGATGATTCCTACTCAGGTGATTTTGGCGAATACGTTCTACTCAAATTTATAATAATTATGTTGTTTTCTTATTTCAAAGGCAGGCATATTGTGGTTGTCTGACCTTCAATATCATCATATTAATGTTGTAAATTGTGGTTCAACTGAGAGTGTAATTTAGTTTTTCAGTGTTATTTTGCAATTATCTTTCTCTTTTCTAACTCTTTATTTGTGCTGAGAAGGGACTTGGTACAATTGGTGTGGAGGTGAAACAGTTGGCACAAAGAGCAAGGGATAACAAGTTAAAACCACAAGATTACGAGGTATGTGTCACATAGTGGTTATGTCAAATCCATTTTGTTAAGTGTTCACTCAGTTTTTTCCCCTTCGATGTAGGGTTTCGGTCCGAGTGACAAGAGTATACTTGATGCAGTTGACCCAAGGTTTTGTTGTGATACATGCTTCAGTCTATAGTCCATTTATTATAGAATTATTGATAATATTTCTTCTTTTTGCAGCGAGTTATCGGAGTTTGTTGATGGGTCTTTCGTATGCAGTGACAGGGGAGGCCCTCCTCAGTGTAAAAAAATGACACCAAACCATCACTACCTAGTGAAGGTATTGTCGGCACCAATCATGTGAAAGCATTTGAACTACTCCCTCTGTTCCTAAATATAAGTATTTTTAGACATTCCAATAGGGGACTACATACGCAGCAAAATGAGTGAATCTACACTCTAAAATATGTCTATATACATCCGTATGTAGTCCAATAGTGGAATCTCTAAAACAACTTATATTTAGGAACAAAGGGAGTACTTGTTATGTTTTTACATTCATGATATTTTGTACAATTGCTTGTACCTATATTTGTAGATGAATTTTTATCTTAAATCTGGTTCTATGAGGGATGTGAAGCTTTTTGATGGAGAAGGAAGCAATTCTTCTCTTCGATTTGAAGAGCTGAAGGTCTGATTCTGAAATAACATTTTACCTTCAAGATATAGTCTAGCTTGTTGCTAATTCTGGGTCAGCGGAACAAGTGCGGCGAGATGCGGGTAGAGGTGAGCCGCGGGGAAGGGCCCACGGACGGATTTGGAAAGTCGGTCGCTAGGTGCGACATCCGTGATCCGAAGCTAGTGTGGCGGTGCCCCACGCCGCGCGTGCAGATGGGGGCCGCGGCATCCTGCATCCCGGTGGTAGGGCGAGGAGGCGGAGGGGCCCGCAGCCACAGGGACACCTTTGCCTATGATGCCACCTCGAGCACCACTTGTTGGAAATATGCCCTAGAGGCAATAATAAATTAGTTATTATCATATTTCCTTGTTCATAATAACCGTTTATTATCCATGCTATAATTGTATTGATCAGAGACTTAGATGCATGTGTGGATACATAGACAAAACGATGTCCCTAGTATGCCTCTAATAGACTAGCTCGTTGATTAAAAGATGGTTAAGGTTTCCTAGCCATGGACATGAGATGTAATTTGATAATGGGTCACCTCATTAGGAGAATGATGTGATGGACAAGACCCAAACTACAAACGTAGCATATGATCGTGTCAGTTTATAGCTACGGTTTTCTGCATGTCAAGTATATGTTCCTATGACCATGCGATCATGCAAATCACAGACACTGGAGGAGTGCCTTGTCTGTATCAAACGTCACAACGTAACTAGATGACTATAAAGGTGCTCTACAGGTATCTCCGAGGGTGTCTGTTGAGTTGGCATGGATCAAGACTGGGATTTGTTGCTCCGTGTGATGGAGAGGTATCTCAGGGCCCACTCGGTAATACAACATCACAATAAGCCTTGCAAGCAATGTAACTAAGTGTTAGTCATGGGATCTTGTATTACGGAATGAGTAAAGAGACTTGCCGGTAACGAGGTTGAACTAGGTATGGAGATACCGATGATCGAATCTCGGGCAAGTAACATACCGAAGAACAAAGGGAACATCATACACGATTAACTGAATCCTTGACACAGAGGTTCGATCGATAAAGATCTTCGTAGAATATGTAGGAACCAATATGGGCATCCAGGTCCCGCTATTGGTTATTGACCGTAGAGGTGTCTCGGTCATGTCTACATAGTTCTCGAACCCGTAGGGTCTGCACACTTAAGGTTTGGTGACGTTTCGGTAGTATAGAGTTATGTATGGTGGTGACCGAAGGTTGTTCAGAATCCCGGATGAGATCCCAGATGCCACGAGGAACTCCGGAATGGTCCGGAGGCAAAGATTCATATATAAGAAGTCCTGTTTTCGTCGCCGGAAAAGTTTTGGGCTCATCGGTAGTGTACCGGGAGACCACCGGGAGGGGTATTTCGACCCAAGAGGCTTCATGGGCTGTGGGAGAGTGAATACCAGCCCTTAGTGGGCTGGTGGAGCTTCCACACAAGGCCCATGCGGCTAGGGAAGAAAAAACCAAAAGGAAAAGGTGGAAAAAAAGCAAAAAAAAGGAGAAATCCTAGTCCTACTAGGATTGGAGGAGGAGTCCTCCTCTCCTCCCCACATCGGCCGAACCAAAGGAGGCTTGGCCCTTGGGACAAGCCTCTCCTCCTCTCTTCCTATATATACTAGAGGGTTTTAGGGTTTTGCACAAGATTTTTTAGCTACGTGCTACTCGTTCCTCTAGTGACTAGTTTCTCCTCTAGATCGGTTTTCTGCAGTGCTTAGGCGAAGCCCTGCTGGAATAGCTCCACCACCATCGCCGGAGCGCCATCACACTGCCGGAGAACTCTCCTACCTCTCCGCTCCCTCTTGCTGGATCAAGAAGGCGGAGATCGTCATCGAGCTGTACGTGTGCTGAACGCGTAGGTGTCGTCCGTTCGGCGCTAGATCGGAAGGAGTGTGATCAAGATTGCGAGACGGATCGTGATGAGATCGCGGGACGGATCGTGATGAGATCGCGGGACGGATCGTGATGAGTTCGCGGGACGGATCGTGATTGGATCACGGGATGGATCATGATGAGATCGCGGGACGCTCGGCGATTTGGATTGCAAAGACGTTCAACTACACCAACCGCGTTTCTTAACGCTTCCCGCTTAGCGGTCTACAAGGGTATGTAGATCTACTTTCCCTCTCGTAGATGCTCATCACTATGGATAGATCTTGCGTCTACGTAGGAAATTTTTTGTTTCCCATGCAATGTTCCCCAACAGTGGCATCATGATCTAGGTCTATGTGTAGATGAGATCTCGAGTAGAACACAAAGAGTTTGTCGGCGTTGATGCTTAGATTGCTTCCTCCCTTGGTCGTGTTTTGGTTCAGTGGTATTGTGAGAGGAAGCGGCCCGAACCAACACTATTCGTACGCTTACGAGAGACCGGTTCCCTCGACTGCAACTTGTTGCATAGATGGCTTGCGGGTGCCAGATTCTCTCACTTTAGTTGGATCGGATTCGACAAAGGCAGTCCTTGAGAAGGTTGAAAAGCAACTAGTGTATCACCGTTGTGGTTTTTGTGTAGATGAGAATTGTTCTTGCTAGATACCCGTAGCAGCCACGTAAAACATGCAACGACAATTAGAGGACATCTAACTTGTTTTTGCAGGGTATGTTGTGATGTGATATGGCCAATTACATGATGTGACATATGTGATGTATGCAATGATCATGTGATGTATAGATTATCACGACTTGCATGTCAATGAGTACGGCAACCGGCAGAAGCCATTGAGTTGTCTTTAATTATTGTATGACCTGCATGTCAATCATTAAGCGCTATGTAATGCCTTACTTCATCGCTAAACGGTAGCAATAGTAGTAGAAGCATGTTGGGCGCGACAACCCCGATGGCGACACGTTGATGGAGATCAAGATGATGCAGATCATGGTGTCGTGCCGATGACGATGGAGATCACGCTGGTGCTTTCTATATGGAGATCAAAAGCACAAGTTCATGGACATATCATGTCACCTATGATTTGCATGTGATGTTATTCCTTTATGCACTTGTTTTTATTAGGACGACGGTAGCATTATAAGGTGATCCCTCACTTAAATTTCAAGACGAATTGTGTTCTCCCCGAGTGTGCACCATTGCGAAAGTTCGTCGTGTCGAGACACCACCTGATAATCGGGTGTGATAGACTCTACATTCACATACAACGGGTGCAAGCCAGTGTTGCACATGTAGAACACTCGGGTTAAACTTGATGAGCCTAGCATGTACAGACATGGCGTCGAAACACAAGAGACCGAAAGGTCGAACATGAGTCATATAGTAGATATGATCAACATGATGATGTTCACCATTGAAACCACCTCAACTCACGTGATGATCAGACTTTAGTTGGTGAATTTGGATCATGTATCACTCAATTGACCGAAGGGATGTCAACTTGAGTGCGAGTTCTTCAGTAATATGATTAATTGAAACTCATTATCATGAACATAATCAATAGTGTCTTTGCAAATTTATGTTGTAGATAACTTGCTCGCGCTGTAGCTCCCTTTAATTTTTATATGTTCCTAGAGAAATAGAGTTGAAAGATGATGGTAGCAATATTGCGGAATAGGTCCGTGATCTGAGGATTGTCCTCATTGCTGCACAGAAGGCTTATGTCCTTAATGCACCGCTCAGTGTGCCAACCCCTCTAGCGTCGTCTGTAGATGTTGTGAACATCTGACAGGCACGTTCTGATGACTACTTGATAGTTTAGTGCGTCATGCATTATGGCTTAGAATTGAGGCTCTGAAACATTTTGAACGTCACGGAACCTATGAGATGTTCGAAGAGCTGAAATTAGGATCTCAGGCTCGTGTCCGTGTTGCGAGATATGAGATCTCCAACAAGATTCTTTGCCTGCAAGATGAAAGAGAATAGCTCAATCGTTGAGCATGTGCTCAGATTGTCTGGGTGCTACAATCGCTTGAATCGAGTGGGAGTTGATCTTCCAGATAAGATAGTGATTGATATAGTTCTCCAAATCACTGTCACTAAGCTACTAGAACTTGGTGAGGAACATAAAATGCCAGGGATACAAATAATGATCCCTGAGATGTTCACGATGTTTGACACCGTGAAGGTAGAAATCAAGAAGGAGCGTCAAGTGTTGATGGTTAGTCAAACCACTAGTTTCGAGAAGGGCAAGAGCAAGGAGGGAAACTTCATGGATAGCAAGTCACTTGCTGCTCCAGTGAAGCAACCCAAAGTTGAACCCAAACCCGAGACTAGGTGCTTCGATTATGAGGAGAGCGGTCACTGAAGCGGAACAACCCTAGATACTTGGTAGATAAGAAGGCTGACAACATTGACAGAAGTATATTTGATATACGTGTTAATGATGTGTACCTTGCGAGTACTCCTAGTAGCACCTGGGTATTGGATACCGATTGAGTTGCTAAATGTTAGTAACTCGAAATAAAAGCAATGGAATAAACGGAGAACTAGCTAAGGTCGAGGTGACGATGTGTGTTGGAAATATTTCCAAGGTTGATGTGATCAACATCGCGCTCTCTCTCTACCTTCGGGATTAGTGACGAACCTAAATAAATGTTATTTGGTGTTTTGCGTTGAGCTTGAACGTGATTAGATCGTGTTTATTGCAACACATTTATTCATTTAAGAGAATAATAATTATTGTGTTTACATGAATAATACCTTCAATGGTTATGCACCCAGTGAGAATGGTTTGTTGAATCTTGATCGTAGTAATACACATGTTCATAACATTGATGCCAAAAGATACAAAGTTAATAATGATAGTACCACATACTTGTGGCACTGCCGCTAAATGTCATATTGGTATAAAGCGCATGAAGAAACTCCATGTTGATGGATCTTTGGACTCATTCGATTTCGAATCAGTTGAGACATGGGAACCATGACTCTTGGACAAGATGACTAAGGACCCCGTTTTCTAGATGGATGGAGCGGGCAAGTGATTTATTGGGAATGATACATGTCGATGTATGCAATCCAATGAGTCTCGTAGCCTACGGTGGATATCGTTATTTTCTTACCTTCACTCATGATTTGAGTAGATATAGTGTATATTTACTTAATGAAACACAAGTATGAATCGTTTGAAAGGTTCAAGCAAATTCAGAGTGAAGTTTAAGATCATCGTGACAAGAAGATAAAAATCTCTCTGAAATGATCGTGGAGGTGAATATCTCAATTATGAGTTTGGCATACAACTTTAGACAATGTGAAAGTTGTTTCAAAACTCACGCCACCTGGAACACCATAGTGTGATGGTGTGTCCGAACGTCATAGTCGTGCTCTATTGGATATGGTGCGTACTCTGATGTCTCTAATCATTTTGACTATAATTTTGGGGTTATGCATTTGAGACAATTACATTCACTTTAAATAGGGCACCATCTAAATCCGTTGAGATGACATCGTGTGAATTATGGTTTGATAGAAACCTAAGCTGTCATTTCTTAATGTTTGGGGCTGTGACGCTTGTGTGGAAATATGTTTTCACCTATGAGCTCGAACCCAAAGAGGACAAATGCATCTTCATAGATTACCCTAAGAACAGTTGGGTGAACCTTCTATCTCAAATCCAAGAATAAATTGTTTGTTGCTAAAACGGGTCATTTCCCGAGAAAAATTTTCTCTCGAAAGAATTGAGTGGGAGGAAGATAGAACTTGATGAGGTTGTTGAACCTTTGTTTCAACCAGAGAGTAGCGCAGCGCAGAAAGATGTTTCTGTGGAACCTACGTCAGTTGAAGAGGAAGTAAATGATGATGATCATGAAGCTTCAGGATCAAGCTACTATCGAACCTCGTAGGTTGACAAGGATGTGTACTGCTCCGGAGCGGTACGACAACCCTGTCTTGGAGGTCATGTTGTTGGACAAGGATGGACCTACAAGCTATGGAGAAGCGACGATGGGCTCGGATTCCGACAAATGGTTAGAGGCCATGAAATCCGAGTATAGACTTTGGTAGACTTGCTCAATGGACGGCAGGTCGTTGAGTACAAATGGACCTTTAAGATGAAGACGCACGCTGATGGTGAATGTCACCATTTATAAGGCTCGACTTGTCACAAAGAAATTTCCTGCCAAGTTCAAGGAGTTGACTACGATGTGACTTTCTCACTCGTAGCGATGCTAAAGTCTGTTGGAATTATGTTAGCAGTTGCTGCATTTTTCAATTATGAAATCTAGCAGATGGATGCCAAAACATCCTTTCCTTCCTTAAGGAACGGTTGTATGAGATACAACCAAAAGGTTTTGTCAGTCCTAAGGATGCTAAAAGGTAAGCAAGATTTAGTGATCCTTCTATGGACTGAAGCCAGCATCTCGGAGTTGGAATATACACTTTGATGAGGTGATCAAAGTTTGTGAGTCTATACAAAGTTTATGAGAAACTAATATTTACAATAAAGTGAGTGGGAGCATTATAGTGTTTCTGGTAAGCATATGTGGTTGACATATTGTTGATCGGAAATGATGTAGAATTGCTAGAAAGCATAAACGGTTGTTTGAAAGGAGTTTTTCAAAGGAAGACGTGGATAAAGCTACCTAATTATTGAGCATCAAGATCTATAGAGATAGATCAAGATGCTTGATGAGACTTTCAATGAGTACATACCGTGACAAGGTTTTGAAAGAGTTCAAAATGGATTAGTCAGAGAGAAGTGTTCTCGTCTTCTTTGTAAGGTGTGAAGTTGAGTGAGACTGAAAGCTTGACCAGGGCAGAAGAAAGAGAAAGGACGAATGTCGTCCCCTATGCCTTAGGCATAGGATCTGTATAGTATGCCATGTTGTGTACCGCACGTGTGTGTGCCTTGCCATGAGTCCGTCAAGGGGTACGAGAGTGATCTAGGAGTGGATCACTAGATAGCGGTCAAGATTATCCTTAGTAACTAAAAGACTAAGGCGATGTTTCTCGATTATGGAGGTGATAAAGAGTTCGTTGTAAAGAGTTACGTCGATGCAAGCTTTAACACCAATCAGGATGACTCGTAGTAGCAATCTGGATACGTATAGTGGACCAGCCATTTGGAATAGTACCAAGTGGGGTTTGGTAGCAGTGTTTACAGTTTGACATAGAGATTTGCAAAGTACACACAGATCTGAATGTCGCACACCCGTTGACTATAAGACCTCTCTCACATGCAAAGCATGATCGAGCCCCAGAACTCACTGGGTGTTAGATTCATAACAATGCGAATCACATGGTGATGTGAATTAGATTAATGACTCTAGTGCAAGTGGGAGACTGTTGGAAATATGCCCTAGAGGCAATAATAAATTACTTATTATCATATTTCCTTGTTCATGATAATCGTTTATTATCCATGCTATAATTGTATTGATCAGAGACTTAGATTCATGTGTGGATACATAGACAAAACCATGTCCCTAGTATGCCTCTCATAGACTAGCTCGTTGATCAAAAGAGGGTTAAGGTTTCCTAGCCATGGACATGAGATGTCATTTGATAACGGGATCACATCATTAGGAGAATGATGTGAAGGACAAGATCCAAACTACAAACGTAGCATATGATCGTGTCAGTTTATTGCTACAGTTTTCTGCATGTCAAGTATATGTTCCTATGATCATGAGATCATGAAACTCACGGACACCAGAGGAGTGCCTTGTGTGTATCAAACGTCGCAACGTAACTGGGTGACTATAAAGGTGCTCTACAGGTATCTCCAAGGGTGTCTGTTGAGTTGGCATGGATCAAGACTGGGATTTGTTACTCCATGTGACGGAGAGGTATCTCAGGGCCCACTCGGTAATACAACATCATAATAAGCCTGGCAAGCAATGTGACTAAGCCACTCGTAGAATG
Source organism: Hordeum marinum (assembly GCA_022496015.1). Classification (NCBI taxonomy): domain Eukaryota; kingdom Viridiplantae; phylum Streptophyta; class Magnoliopsida; order Poales; family Poaceae; genus Hordeum; species Hordeum marinum. The sequence goes on along the minus strand of CM039673.1, from coordinate 23,686,737 downwards.
TCTGTCTGTAGTCACGGTCGGGATGGGCCTTTAGTACCGGTTCCCCGGCCGGTACTAAAGGGTCGGGACTAAAGGTGCGGACCTTTAGTACCAGTTGGCCCACGGACCGATACTAAAGGCCCACCACGTGGCTGCCTGCGTGGGCTGGTGGTGGAGGACCTTTAGTACCGGTTGGTGATACCAACCGGTACTAAAGGCCCACCACGTGGCTGCCTGCGTGGGCTAGTGGTGGAGGATCTTTAGTACCGGTTGGTGATACCAACTATCACCAACTGGTACTAAGTGTTCTGTTTTTTTGTTTTAGCTTTTAATTAGGTTTTAGTTTTCCATTCATTTCAAATTTATTTTACGATGCTACATACTTTAAACATTACACAAGTTGATGCATATATATATATATTTAATATAATATACAATATCTCATACACATTATATATATACAAATGGAATTACATCTCCATATATATTCTGGGACTTATAACTTAAGGCCCAAAACCCGCCCGGGACTAGCTAGCTAGTGCTCCGGATGAAATCTCAGTTTTCTACTACTGATTTGCTGGCATTATTGAGGCGGTGGTAAGGAATAGTGCTGTCCATTTACATCAATGACATGTCGAAGAATAAATGCCACAGATTCCTCTTGAATTGCTACAAAGCGTTTCTCTGGTGAGAGCTTCGACATCATCGGCCAAACCTGGAGTTGTTTTTCACGTGCTCCTCTGCGACGAATACGGCCTTCGGTATGGATGTGAATGTTCTCGCAGAGGAATTATCGACATAAATATTTCCCTTGTGGCTGCTTTGCGCACTTTGCAAAATAATAGATTTCAATAAGATAATTAATAATCAAGCATGATAATGGTATTGAAACTAGAATTAAAGAGATGCGTGGACCTAGTAGTACTACTTAATTACCTGAATCTTTTTCCACTTCAGCTTCGGTTTCCATTGACGACCGTGATGGTTTTTTTCTATCATATTTTTCCAAATACTACGCGGCAAAGAAAAAGAACGAAAGAGTTATTATAATTACTTTTGATATCAGGAAATAATGAAAGAAAGTGAGGTCGATAAAGATTGTAATTACCGTTCTATCATAAAATACAAGTCCACGTATGATTGTTCTAGTGTATCTAGTGAGTCGTACACTTGAACAAGTCCATCCGCGAGGATAATATTTTGGAGGATATAGTGGTCTCTGCGCAGAAGTTTATATAATTAAGCAGTCATGCATATAACTCATCAACTACACTTGACAGCGAGCTAGTAAGCAAAAATAGAAAGAGTAGTATACAAGAGATTAAACACTCACCCCATGTTGTAAGGAAATATTATAGTAGATTTGGTATTCATTAGTGCCTCTAGAAAATATTCCAAGAGATCTTTTGTGTCCTTGGCATAATGTTTTACCACATGACCATTAACGGTACTCGGGTCGATGAACCCAGTGTCATCGATTCCCTCTTGTTTCAATTCCCACATCTTCAATCTACATAATAGAGTAAAAAAGAACATATATAGTGAGGATAAGCCAATGAATGATATCTTACCTAGAGACTTAAATTATTAAAGATATAAATTACATACAGACAATAACAACTGACGAGAGTTTTGTGGATAGAGTCCATGTGGTATAATTGGAAAAGTTCTGAGTATTCAAGACATATGTCACATGCATTGACGTAATGCTCTTTTCTAACTTTGACCATGACCGCCGTCGTCCCTTGCTTTGCTTCAGGCAGGTACCAATCATGCAACCGTCGCATCGCAGTTGGTAGTTCCTTGTACTACTCGGGTGTGACAAGTGATTTTCCGACGACATATTGCATTGCGTACTCAGTTGCACTGTACCCGCGGATTTCCTCGGTGCGAAGGATTTGGCCAAGAGTGAGACCTACAGCCTTTGCTTCTCCGAGATCGATTGGGTTGCCTTGCACGTCGATTAGTTGGATTGATTTCTTGCTTGGATTGGTACTCACCTTGATATAGTAGCTAATATATAGATCTAGCTAGAACGCTAGCGCCCAGGGGATATCGGGGCGGGCGGTGGACACCCAAAGAGATGGAACCATCACTGGAACATAGCTGCAGTGAGATCCCTAAAGAATCTGCCAGGTATTGTCGGACCTGGCCTCCAAAGCTACCACGTAGCGACAAACATGCTGGTTCTCCTTGCTGACATGGTACTGTACCACCTCCGCGGGGGACTCTAGCCTCCGAAAACTCCGTGGCCCATGGGGTCGCCACCACAGAACCTCCGGGTCGACGACGGGCTGGTTCCACACCAAGCTGCGCTGTCCGGAAGGCAGCACCTCCCAGTACCAGCCCGGCGGAGCCCAATCCCTGACAGGGCCCCTCAGCTCAAGCAAATGACCTCCTCCGGCGACTCGACGATGAGGATGCGGGATCGGCATCGTCGACGTCAAGAAGAAACACTTAATTATGAAAACAAATTAAATAAAACTTAGCAAAATTAACACTTAGCATCTAACAAATTAAATAACATTTAACAAATTAAATAACACTAAGCATCTAACAAAATTAACACATACCCTAATAACCTACAGACCTACCTACCTAACTAACTAAACTAACCTAAGTAACTAAACTAACTAAACTAACCTGACTAACTATTTATACGGGGGGACCTTTAGTACCGGCGCGTGGTACTAAACTAACCTAACTAACTAACTAACTAAACTAAACTAACTAACTAAACTAACTAAACTAACCTGATAACCTAACTAACTAACTAACTAAATAGGGGTGATGTGTCGTGGTCGGGGTCGGGGTGTCGGGGTTGTCGTGTCGGGGTGCCGGGGGTGTCGTGTCGGGGTAGGGGTGCTGTGTCATGGTCGAGGGTGCTGTGTCAGGGTGTCGTGTCGGGGTCGGGATGTCGGGGGTGTCGTGTCGGGGTCGGGGTGATGTGTTGCGGTCGGGGGTGCCTTGTCGGGGTGTCGTGTCGGGGTTGGGGTGTCGGGGGGTATCATGTCGGGGGTGCCGTGTTGGGGTTTTGGGGTGTTTAAACTAGCGGGGGGGCTAAACTAAGCCTAAACTAAACCTAGAACTAAACTAAACCTAAACTAAACCTAAACGTAACAAAATCTAAACTAAATTAAACCTCAACTAAACCTAAACTAAACAAAATCTAAATCTAAACTAAATTAAACCTAAACTATACCTAAACTAAACCTAAACTAAATAAAATCTAAACTAAATTAAACCTAAACTAAACCTAAACTAAACAAAATCTAAACTAAAATAAACTAAAATAAACTAAATTAAACCTAAACTAAACCTAAACTAAGCAAAAAAAAAGAGGGCAGACTCACGGCGGTGGCGACAGGGGTGGGGACGGCCGGCGGCAGGGGCGGGGGCGGCCGACAGGGCTGCGGCGACCGGCGGCAGGGGTGGGGGCGGCCGGTGGGGCTGCGGACGGCGTCGGGGTGTCGGGGCGGCGAGCGGCGTCGTGTCGACGCGCGACGTCGGGGCGACAGGGTCGCGGCGACGCGCGGCGTACGTCGGGGCAGCGGCGACGGCAATTTCCAGCAGCCTGGCGGCACGCGAATGACCTTCTCCCGGTGGGTGGCTCGCACCGGGACGAGGAAGATAGTATTTATACCTGCAGGACCTTTAGTACCGGTGCGTGGCTCGCACCGGTACTAAAGGGTCTTTAGTACCGGTGGGAGCCACGCACCGGTACTAAAGGCCCCCCCCCCAAAAGCGAGGCGGTGGACATTTAGTACCAATGCGTGGCTCGCGCCAGTACTAAAGGTATTTTTAATTCATTATTCTTTATTATTTTCAGAAAAAACCCTAAACTTTAAAAAATCATAGAAAATATCTATGACTCCAAAGGAACTAAATAGTATATGAAAAAATATCAGAAAAATATAAATAATCTGTTTATGCCATTACCATGCATGGTTGAACAACTTCAGCTGCTGTATGAGACAATTTGATTAAATGGCATTAGAAATGTCATATCTCGAGTTTGAATAGCCATATAAATGAACTCTGAAAAGGTTGTAACTTTGCATGACATCATAATTTCACCCACATTGCAACTTCTAAAGATATGAGAGGGTTACGGCAAAAACTGGATGCACTTGGTGTACAAATTGGACAATCTCTTTCGAAGTATGAGGTTTTCGGACGAAAACTCATCTATTACAAAGGGATTTCATTTTTAATAACTTATTTTAAATCCATACTTTTTGTGTGTTAAATATGCACCATTCAATGGCACATCATCAATTTTCAACCCTTTCTGACTTTATTTGATATTTTCCATGCATTTAATGATTTATTTTGAGCTAAATGACCCTGAATTTGAAAAGCAGTACAAATGAACTCTGAAAAAAGGTTGTACCTTGGCATGACATCATAATTTCACCCACATAGCAGCTTCTAAAGACTTGAGAGGGTTACGGAAAAACTGGATGCACTTGGAGTACAAATTGGACAATCTCTTTCGAAGTGTGAGGGTTTCGGACGAAAACTCATCTATCACAAAGGGATTTCATTTTTAATAACTTATTTTAACTCCATACTTTTTGTGTGTTCAATATGCACCATTCAAAGGCACATCAGCAATTTTCAACCCTTTCTGACTTCATTTGATATTTTCCGTGCATTTAACGATTTATTTTGAGCTAAATGACCCTAAATTTGAAAAGCAGTACAAATGAACTCTTAAAAGGTTTTAACTTGGCATGACATCATAATTTTACCCACATAGCAGCTTCTAAAGAGTTGAGAGGGTTACGACAAAAACTGGATGCACTTGGTGTACAAATTGGACAATATCTTTTGAAGTATGAGGGTTTCGGACGAAAACTCATCTATTACAAAGGGATTTCATTTTTAATAACTTATTTTAACTTCATACTTTTTGTGTGTTCAATATGGACCATTCAATGGCACATCATCAATTTTCAACCCTTTCTGACTTCATTTGATATTTTCCATGCATTTAATGATTTATTTTGAGCTAAATGACCCTGAATTTGAAAAGGAGTACAAATGAACTCTGAAAAGGTTGTAACTTGGCATGACATCATAATTTCACCCACATAGCAGCTTCTAAAGAGTTGAGGGGGTTACGACAAAAACTGGATGCACTTGGTGTACAAATCTGACAATCTCTTTCGAAGTATGAGGGTTTCGCATGAAAACTCATCTATTACAAAGGGATTTCATTTTTAATAACTTATTTTAACACCATACTTTTTGTGTGTTCAATATGCACCATTCAAAGGCACATCATCGATTTTCAAACCTTTTTGACTACATTTAATATTTTCCATGCATTTAATGATTTATTTTGAGCTAAATGACCCTGAATTTGAAAAGCAGTACAAATGAACTCTGAAAAGGTTGTAACTTGGAATGACATCATAATTTGACCCACGTAGCATCTTCTAAAGAGTTGAGAGGGTTATGGCAAAAAATGGATGCACTTGGTGTAGAAATTGGACAATCTCCTTCGAGGTATGAGGGTTTTGGACGAAAACTCATCTATTAGAAAGGGATTAAATTTTTAATAACTTATTTTAACTCCATACTTTCTGTGTGTTCAATATGCACCATTCAAAGACACATCATCAATTTTCAACCCTTTCTGACTTCATTTGATATTTTCCATGCATTTAATGATTTATTTTGAGCTAAATGACCCTGAATTTGAATAGCAGTACAAATGAACTCTGAAAAGGTTGTAACTTGGCATGACATCATAATTTCACCCACATAGCAGCTTCTAAAGAGTTGAGAGGGTTATAGCAAAAACTGGATGCACTTGGTGTACAAATTGGACAATCTCTTTCGGTGTACGAGGGTTTCGAACGAAAACTCATTTGTTACAAAGGGATTTCATTTTTAATAACTTATTTGAACTCCATACTTTTTGTGTGTTCGATATGCACCATTGAAAGGCACGTCATTAATTTTCAACCCTTTCTGACTTCGTTTGATATTTTCCATGCATTTAATGATTTATTTTGAGCTAAATGACCCTGAATTTGAAAAGCAGTACAAATGAACTCTGAAAAGGTTGTAACATTGCATGACATCATAATTTCACCCACATAGCAACTTCTAAAGAGTTGAGAGGGTTACGGACAAAACTGGATGCACTTGGTGTACAAATTGGACAATCTCTTTCGAACTATGACGGTTTCGAACGAAAACTCATCCATTACAAAGGGATTTCATTTTTAATAACTTATTTTAACTCCATAATTTTTGTGTGTTCAATATGCACCATTCAAAGGCACATCGTCAATAATCAACCCTTTCTGACTTCATTTGATATTTCCATGCATTTAATGATTTATTTTGGGCTAAATGACCCTGAATTTGAAAAGTAGTACAAATGAACTCTGAAAAGGTTGTAACTTGGCATGACATCAGAATTTCACCCACATAGCAACTTATAAAGAGTTGAGAGGGTTACGGCAAACACTTCGTGTACAAACTGGATGCACTCCGTGTACAAACTGTTATAAAGATACTATGCTCGAAAATGCATGCATGTCCTTCACATAGAAAGTGATGACAGTGAAGCCGGTCACATCGCAGAGTGGGATCTGGCGGTGTAAGACTTTTTCCGCGTGTTTTTCCCTTGCTTATGATTGCACCGTAACCATGGAGAATCTTCATCATTTAACAGGATGCTTGGGTCAGTCTTCACTCTAAAGGGAGGGATTTCATGAAACTTTTCATAATCTTCGGACACGTCTGTCTTCTCCTCCACTCCCACAATATTTATTTTCCTTGAAAGAACTATGTGGTGCTTTGGCTCATCGTATGATGTATTCGCTTGCTTATGTTTTTTTCTCCTCTGTTTGCTAGACATGTCCTTCACATAGAAAACCCGAGCCACGTCATTGGCTAGGACGAATGAGTCGTCTGTGTATCCAAGATTGTTGAGATCCACTATTGTCATTCCGTACAGTATATTTGACCCATTTGCACCAAAACAAAGGGACCTTAGGATCAGGTCCATAGTCAAATTCCCATATCTCCTCTATGCAACCATAATATGTGTCTTGAAAGTTAGTTGCATCATAGACGACACCACTGTTTTGGTTGGTGCTCTTTTTATCTTGGGCGATCGTGGAAAATGTATTCCCATTTATCTCGTACCCTTTGAAAGTGATTATAGTCGAACTTGATGAGCTTTGTCATTGATGAGCTTTGTTTGCAACCAACCGGCAAAAGTCTCCATATGTTTATGTTAAATCCAGGGGTTAGACTGCTCCAGGTTCTTGGACCGTACGATATCCTTGTGTTCCTCCATATATGGAGTCACCAAGGTGGAATTTTGTAGAACCATGTAGTGTGCTTGAGTGAAAGAATGCCCATCCATATTTATTGCTTCTTTCTTTCCAAATGTGCCTTTTCCACACAGTCTCCCCTCATGCCGCGATTCAAGAAGACCAATCGGCTTAATGTCAGGAACAAAGTCAACACAAAACTCAATAACCTCCTCTGTGCCATATGCCTTGGCGATGCTTCCTTCTGGCCTAGCACGGTTATGAACATATTTCTTTGAGACTCCCATGAGCCTCTCGACGGGGAAAATATTGTGTAGAAATACAGGACCCAGAATGTTAATCTCTTCGACTAGGTGAACTAGAACGTGTGTCATAATATTGAAGCAGGATGGAGGGAACACCAACTCGAAACTGACAAGACATTGGACCAGGTCATTTTGTAACCCTGGTAGGATTTATAGATCAATTACCTTCTGAGAAATTGCATTGAGGAATGCGCATAGCTTCACAATGGCTAATCGAATTTTTTCCGGTAGAAGCCCCCTAAGTGCAACTGGAAGTAATTGCGTCATAATCACGTGGCAGTCATGAGACTTTAGAAGCCCCCTAAGTGTAACCGGAAGACATTTTTTCTCTGCCATATTTATTATTCCCTTTATATTCGACAAGAAACCAGACGGTACCTTGATACCGAGCAGGCATTCAAAAAAGATTTCCTTCTCTTCTTTCATAAGAGCGTAGCTGGCAGGACCTTGATACTGCTTTGGAGGCATGTCGTCTTTTTCGTTAATTCTTTGCTTGTCCTCCCATGCATCCGGTGTATCTTTTGTCTTTCCATACACGCCCAAGAATTCTAGTAGGTTCACACACAGATTCTTCATCACATGCATCACGTCGATTGCATTGGAGACCTCTAGGGATTTCCAATATTCAAGTTCCCAAAATATAGATTTCTTCTTCCACATGGGTGCGTGTTCGTTGGCGTCATTCGGAACAGATTGTTCGCCATGACCCTTTCCAAAGATTACCTGTAAATCCTTGAACATATCAAATATATATTCACCAGTACGGAGGCTAGGCTTCTTCCGGTTATCTGGCTCACCTTTGAAATGGTTGCCTGCCTTTCTTAAGATATGCTTGATCGGTAGAAATCAGCGATGTCCCAGGTACACATTCTTCTTACATTTTTCCAAATATATACTTTCAATATCATCTAAACAGTGCGTGCATGCATTGTATCCCTTGTTTGTATGTCCTGAAAGGTTACTAAGACCAGGCTAATCATTGATGGTTACAAACAGCAATGCTTGTAGGTCAATTTCCTTCTGTGTGTGCGCATCCCACACACGTACACCTGGTTTTTTCCACAACTGTAGAAGTTCATCAACTAGTGGCCTTAGGTAGACATCAATGTCGTTGCCGAGTTGCTTAGGTCCTTGGATGAGCATTGGCATCATAATGAACTTTCGCTTCATGCACAACCAAGGAGGAAGGTTGTAGATACATAGAGTCACGGGCCAGGTGCTGTGACTAGAGCTCTACTTCCCAAAAGGATTCATGCCGTCTGTACTAAGACCAAACCATAAGTTCGTTGCGTCAGCTGCAAAGTCCTCGAACTCCCTCTCAATTTTTCTCCACTGCGACCCATCAGCGGGTGCTCTCAACATCCGTCTTTCTTACGTTCTTCTTTGTGCCATCGCAACAACTTGGCATGCTCTTTGTTTTGAAACAAACATTTCAACCGTGGTATTATAGGAGCATACCACATCACCTCGGTAGGAACCCTCTTCCTATGGCGTTCGCCCTCCACATCACCAGGGTCATCGCGGGGGATCTTATAGCGCAGTGCACCGCATACCGGGCATGCATCCAAATTCTCGTACTCCTCACCGTGGTAGAGGATGCAGTCATTAGGGCATGCATGTATCTTCTGCACCTCTAATCCTAGAGGGCAGACAACCTTCTTTGCTTCGTACATACTTTCATGCAATTCGTTATCCTTTGGAAGCATCTTCTTTATCATTATCAGCAATTCTTGAAATCCCTTGTCACTTACACCATTCTTCGCCTTCCATTGCAGCAATTCCAGCGTGGTACCCAGCTTTTTCTGGTCATCTTCACAATTCGGATACAATAATTTCTTGTGATCCTCTAACATGCGTTTCAACTTCAACCTCTCCTTATCATTTTCACAGTTTCTCTTTGCATCAGCAATGACCCAACCCAAATCATCAGCGGACTCATCTAATGCCTCTTCTTCAGCTTCCCCCATTGATGCGTCTTCTTCAACTTCCCCCATTGTTTTATCAGCGAAAGGATAGTTGTCATCATCCTCTTCTTCTTCATTGTCTTCCATTATAACCCCTCTTTCTCCATGTTTGGTCCAACAGCTATAGCCGGACATGAAACCGGACTTCAGCAAGTGGCAGTGAAGGGTTTTTGAGGTAGAGTAATTCCTATCATTCTTATAGTCACGACATGGACACCACATGAAACCATTCTGCTTGTTTGCCTGAGCCACACGTATAAAATCATGCAGGCCATTAAGAAACCCTAGACTTAGTCGGTCATCGTACATCCATTGTCGGCTCATGTTCACTACACAACATCGAAGTGACCAAATTAATACAACTTCATCATCACATTACAACCAAAAGTAGAGCTAGCAGTGACCAAATGTTATTACTGCAAACAATAGATACTTATAGTTCATACATACATCCCATAAAACAACATACAACTATCTTAAACATGTAAATGCAACAACAACTGCGATCATAATCGCAACTAAAGTAACAATTGAGCCAACAGCATAATGATACCAAGCCTCTTTATCAACGACATATTTTCTAATATTTCTAAGCTTCAAGCGCATTCCAGCCATCTTGTTCTTGTGATCATCGATGATATCAGCAACATGGAACTCCAATCCCATCTTCTCATCTTCAGTTCTTTTCATTTTTTCTTTCAAATGATAAATTTCTTTTTCAGCTTGTGTTAATTTCTCGAGCAGAATTGCATAGTTGGTTGGAATTTCTGGTTCAACTACTTCCTATAGATAAAAACATCTATGTCAATTTGGTGGCATAATTAATTGTCATAGACATTAGATGATGTGTGAAATAGTTATAAAAGATAACGACATACCACATCTGAATCATAGATTGGACGAGGGCCGATGTGGGGGGATACCATAACCATGATACTATAGAATAACTAACAATAATACAAGTAAGTAAATCATACACGCAGCTATCTAAATCATTCAAGTAATTTTTTTAAAGGTTTTAAGAAGAACAAGAGGCTCACCAAGGTGGTCGGTGCCGCAACGAGACGGTGCGAACGATCGATGGTGGTTAGGATGGCCGGGGATGGGAAGGCACCAAATAAACCGCACCGACACATATGCAACCTAACAAGTTAATTTGAGCTCAAATTGCATATAAATCAAATAAAATCCCACATAATGATCACTCCTCCAAAACCTAGCTAAAACCCACAAATCACATATCTTTGAGCATACCACAAGCTAATCTAGCAATGAGAGATGAAGGAGCAAAGTTGCTAACCTTTATGAACACTTGGATAGATGGGGTGCCTTTAAATCATGACAAATCCTTGGCAAAATGGATGAGCTTTGAGCAAGAAGAAGAACAGGGGAGAAAACAGATAAATGATCGAGCCCCTTCGATTGGCTGAGGACAAAGCATATATGTAGGACGTCTTTAGTACCGGCTAGTGACACCAGCCGGACTAAAGGTTCCCTTTAGTACCGGCTGGTGTCACCAGCCGGTACTAAAGGTGCACGTGGGGCCCAAGTCTGGCCAAAAGCCTGCCACGCCCCTTTAGTACCGGCTCGTGACACGAACCGGTACTAAAGATCTCTCACGAGCCGGTACTAAAGGTTGCCCTGCTCCTAGCCATTGGAGCCGGCACGAACCGGGACTAATACCGTCCTTAGTACCGGCTCGTAACCAGACCGGGACTAATGCTTGGGACGAAAGGTCTGTTTTCTACTAGTGTTAGTCACGGGATCTTGTATTAAGGAATGAGTAAAGAGACTTACCGGTAACGAGGTTGAACTAGGTATGGAGACACCGACGATCGAATCTCGGGCAAGTAACATACCGAAGAACAAAGGGAACATCATACGGGATTAACTGAATCCTTGACATAGAGGTTCGACCGATAAAGATCTTTGTAGAATATGTAGGAACCAATATGGGCATCTAGGTCCCGCTATTGGTTATTGACTGTAGAGGTGTCTCGGTCATGTCTACATAGTTCTCGAACCCGTAGGGTGTGCACACTTAAGGTTTGGTGACGTTTTGGTAGTATAGACTTACGTATGGTGGTGACCGAAGGTTGTTCGGAATCCCGGATGAGATCCCGAATGTCATGAGGAGCTCCGGAATGTTCCGGAGGTAAAGATTCATATATAGGAAGTCCTGTTTTGTTCGCCGGAAAAGTTTCGGGCTCATCGGTAGTGTACCGGGAGTGCCAGTAGTGTATTGGGAGACCACCGGGAGGGGTATTTCGACCCAAGAGGATTCATGGGCTTTGGGAGAGTGAATACCAGCCCTTAGTGGGCTGGTGGAACTTACACACAAGGCCCATGTGGCTAGGGAAGAAAAACCCAAAAGGAAAAGGTGGAAAAAAGACAAAAAAAGGAATAGTCCTAATCCTACTAGGATTGGAGGAGGAGTCCTCCTCGCCTCCCCACTTCAGCCGAACCAAAGGAGGCTTGTCCCTTGGGCCAAGCCTCTCCTCCTCTCCTCCTATATATACTTGAGGGTATTAGGGTTTGCACGAGATTTTTTAGCTACATGCTGCCCGTTCCTCTAGTGCATAGTTTCTCCTCTAGATCGGTTGTCTGCAGTGCTTAGGCGAGGCCCTGCCGGAATAGCTCCACCACCATCGCCGGAGTGCCGTCATGCTTCCGGAGAACTCTCCTACCTCTCCGCTCCCTCTTGCTGGATCAAGAAGGCAGAGATCGTCATCGAGCTGTACGTGTGCTAAACACGGAGGTGCCGTCCATTCGGCGCTAGATCGGAAGGATCGTGATCAAGATTGTAAGACGGATCGTGATGAGATCGCGGGACGGATCGTGATGAGATCGCAGGATGGATCGTGATGAGTTCGCGGGACGGATCGTGATTGTATCGCGGGACGGATCGTGATGAGCTCGCGGGACACTCGGCGATTTGGATCACGAAGTCGTTCGACTACACCAACCGTGTTTCTTAACGCTTCCCTCTTAGCAATCTACAAGGGTATGTAGATCCACTCTCCCTCTCGTAGATGCTCATCACCATGGATAGATCTTGCGTGTGCATAGGAAATTTTTTGTTTCCCATGCAACGTTCCCCAACACCATGTACCGTGCCTAGTATTGCAGATCCGTGCGCAAAGGTACGGGTCTCAGGCTCACCGCCCCTCACTCTCATGCCATCGAGCAAATACATCTTGACTATGAAGATTTCTTCTGCACCGTCTCGTTGTATCAGCAGTATACGTTGCATTGCGTATGTACCACCGTAGGCCTATACGTACAATTGTTGTCTTTTAAGTCATATATAATCCTCTATCTTGTGTGGGGTCTTGGGTTGTATATATAAACCTTTTCTTGTTCTATTTCAAATGTATGCACCTCTGCTGCATGTACTTCTGAAATGCTATGCATTTTAATGTAACTTTCTTTAGATCTTTCCTATATTTGCACAACAAAGTTTCACAATCAATTTTAGGCTGTGTCCTTTATTCTATTGTTTATAAATTTGTTTGTGGGTGGATATCTACTGCTCTGATGTATGGGCATTGTCTTCTTCTGTGTATTTGTATAGCTTTGGTTTTGTCTTACTCGTAAATAGATATCTATTCTGTGACCTTTAGAGCATTGATGCACTTCAAAATGTGTTTGTGATATATAGGATCGAGAGACAAGGAATGCCCAAGTGAATATCCGTTCTGACAAGGAAACAGACAGGGTAATAATATTGGGTTTCTTTTTTCAATAGTTAGGGTGAGCTAGTCAAAACTAGCTAGTTCTGGTTGTGCTTTTTTTCCTCTTTTCTAACTCATTACTTGTGTTGCAGGATGCAGAAAAGAAGCGAGTTGGTACAGTCGGTGAGGAGGTGAAGCAGTTGGCTCAAAGAGCAAGGGATAACACACAAGCAAAGAACGTCACTTGTACTAGTGCAAGCACTAACAGATCTGCTAATAACACTATTCAGGTATTCCCTCTGTTCTTTCCCCATTTCTATACCTGATTTGTACTACTATAGTTCCCCCTTTATGTTCTATATCTGACATGTTTGATTCTCAGATACTTGTAAATTTCCACGGATCAACCTTTCTTGTTCTGGAGAATCTCAGCATGCTAAGTGAAAATATGCTGATCGAGCATGTTTGCCGGCGTGCGGGAGTTAGGCCCACTGATCTGTATTCAATTTTTTGTGGGAAACTTTTGGAGCCGAACCAAGTTTTGTCCTATTATCAACTCCAGAGGGATTCTACGGTTTACATTAATCCTAGACTACGAGGTGGTAGGTATGTTTTAATTATAAATCTTATTATTACTGTATTTTTAGTTTTATGCTACAATTGTTTTTTACTATGATGTAAATTGTGCGCTGAATGTTTCTGAAGCACTGATTCTTGTTTCTTTTTTTAACCTTGGACCACTGTTAACTGTGTTGTGCTGTGCCATTTGACATGTTTCTGAAGCATTGACAAGCGTTACATCTGATGTACTAACATGTTCCTGAAAACAGATTCGTAATGCTTTTTTTACGTTAGATTGCTGTTAACTGTGATGTGCTGGCCTAACTAGTTTTTCTTTCCTGCAATACTTTGGGTCCCTGTGCATTGTAAAAGCACTAAATTGTGTTTGTTTTGTAGCGCCGATCGCAAAAATTGGGATACTGTAATCATTAATCTGGATCGCTACCACAGTGTGGCTTTGTCACAGGACCTACTTATGCCCTTTCAGACCAAGTAATATCCAGCAGTGAAAGTGTGGTACCTGGGTCATCTCCTACAAGTTTGGTGTAGAAAGGTGCTTATATACCTTTGCAGAAACCATTACAGTGGAATTTCTTTTGGAGGCTTCACTTCCAAGCAAATTCTCTTCGATGCTCAGTGTAATATCATATTGATGCTGCTCCTCAAGAGTATAGTCAGGAATTGGCCTTCTTGGATTATAGTGCAGTCTTTGGAGTATTTGACGATGCCTTAGGAGATGGACTCAACAAATATCCAACATATTTATATCATCTCGTCGATGTCCTATCAAAGGATGGTCCACCTATTGATTGCCGGAGTAAGGCTGTGATTGCTTTTGTCAGGAATCACGTCTCGCTGTTAACACATTCTCAAAGGATTCAGATCAGTGGATATCTCGATCTGTTGCTTAGAAGGCTAAATGAAGATGACTCAGAGGCCTTGATTGCTATACTTGAATTTTTTTATTGGGGGAACAAGTTGAAGAAGGTTCCTGCAATGTACCACACTTATTTCTTTCACTAGTGGTATGATACCGATGTGAACATATGTACCCCTTATAAGGATAATGGACTCAGCTTGCTAAGCTTCTCTAACAATTTTTTCAAGCATCACACCGTAAGATGTTTAGTCTTTGTCTTTGGATACCTTGTTGTAATTTTGTATGACAAGCTGATACAATCTTCTTTCCATGCAGCGCATTCCTCCAGTTCAGCGGGATGCAGCTTTTGCGTTGGCGACGAAGCACAAAAACTATCTACCTCAGCTATTGTTTTCCATTCTCGTCACATTCAAAGACTCAAAAAAGCCATGTCCTGCATCAGTTCAGGCTTTTATTGATGATGTGATTGAAATGTGAGCTATGGCACTTGATAGTCAGTCATACATAATATGTGAAGTTAGCTCACACTTTTGTTGATTATTTGCAGGCTAGGGAATCACACAGTCGATTGCGAGATTGTCCAAGCTAACTAATTGCAAGTGCAATGCCTGCGGGTGCCTGGGAACGAATGCGAGTTGGGTGACTGTCACGTCTAAGATGCGCGCCTATCCATATTAAGGCATGAGGGCCTCGCAAGGGATAGATGCGCATCTTGCCGTTAGCAAGAATAGTATCATCACAACATACAATACTGAAAAGAAGAGTATACAAGATTGGCTTACACTCGCCACATACTAAATTACAATTGCACACAAGTTCATAACGTCAAGTTGACGACAGGGTCCGACTACGGACGAAATCAAACGAGAAAAAGCAGTTGCAAATGATACTATCAAGCTATCCCAAAGATCACGACCAGGTCCTCTACTCATCCGGGTACGTCACGTACATCCTGGCTCTTTCCTCATCATATTCCCACTAGAGCTGGGTAAGATCGTCCTGCATGAACCCGTCTGAACCTATAGCTGGAGTGTTGTAGTAAACTGTGAGCCACAAGGACTCAGCAATCATGCATCCAGGTACCGAGACTATTCAAGCTTAAGGTTGGGAAGTGGTAAGTGTTTAGTTTGCAGTAGCACTAAGCATTTATGGTGGCTAACTTACGTAACAAGAATGTAAATGTGAGTGGCCTACGATGAGCAATCGAATCTAGCATAATCTCTATGATATCCTGAACACTTACTTACGTCAAACATAACCCCACCGTGTTCTCTCTCGGATCATGTTCACGAGCAGAGACGAACACGGTTACTCACACAGTTGGTGTATTTTGATTAGAGTTTACTTCAAGTTTACTAAAACCGGGTGTTAAACAAATATCCAAGTTGCCACATAACCGCAGGCACGGCTTCCGAAAAATTTAACCCTGCAGGGGTGCTCCAACTAATCCATCACAAATTAACCACACTCCGCGGGAATAACCTTGACCACGGATCTCGTGCTCATCATAGGTAATTCCATAGGAATTCCAACACCTCGAGAAAAACCCGAAGAAAGTCAGAGTCCACACGCAAGACAATCGATAAAGGTAAAACAAATCCAGCAAGACCTTCCGACGTGTCGACGAACCCGATAAGATCCGCGTATCTCATTCTCAGGACACGACAGATAAGTGACGTGTACGGAGGCCAGATAGAAATCTCCCAAGTTGCCCCGGGTTGGCCCCGCTTAGTGCTCTAGTTTGGACATGAGGAGCACTGGCCCGGGGGTTGATTAAATTATCCACGGGGTTGCAAAACCCTATGCAAGTTTTATTAAGTTATTAGCAAATGTAGTACCAAAGTTGGGTCTTGCCAGACAAGTTTTAATATCAACCAAATGAACAAGGGGGTCCTTATAACAATCCCGAGCATGTTAAGAGCGCAAAATATGGAAAACATAACACCGGTAACCAGGAACTAATGGCGGTAACAACGAAACAAATCACTTAGCAAAAGGCCAAGCCTTCCACCAATACCAAGCTATATATGTGCAATAAATTAAATTATAGATAATATGGTGATATCCAAATTCATGTTATCACATGGAACAACCTACACCTGCAACTGAGAATGCTATAAGAGGGGCTGAGCAGCGGTAACTTAGCCAATCAAAGGTTTGCTAGGATGTGGAGGTTAGAGGCTGTCATGGCACATAGGAGGCTGATATCAAGTGGTAGGTAGCGCAATTGTAATGATAAGAGCGAGAAACTAGCAAGCAAAAATAGTATCGGGATCCGGGTACGATCGTCTTGCCTTTTGGTTCTTCAGCGGTACAAGTAGCGAGATCCTCGTAGTGGTACTCTCCTGGGTCCTCGTACTCAGTATCGCCACTCGCGTCTAACCAAAAGAAACAGCAACAGTAAATATCCAACCAAGGTGCAATGCACAACCAAGATGATGCATGATCCATTTATGAAGAATTTAACATGGCAACCCAAAACTAGTCATGTTTCACATGCAAAGTTTGGTTATTAATGAATCTGGACAGAACCTCATGTTAAGTTATTTAGACATGCATTATCATGGAAATTATGGATGCATCATGCAAAATCGATAGAAATGCATATAAAGAACGCAAGAAACGTAGTTACGGTTCTCACGATACGCTCACGACAAGGTACGGAGGCAAATACACAAGACCACCAAGCCGTGGACTAATTTTTGGAAATCCAAGGTATCCACTGGATTGGTTATGAAAAATCATTCACAATAGACTCAAAGATCAATCAATTCCATGGGGTATAGTTCCACAAGTCACAAAACAATAAAACACACAATCTGCCACAAAACAGCAACATAGCAACTTCTACAGCTCACAACTTGAGCTACAGGAACCCTACAGCCACAAACATGATATTGACAGAATCTACTCAACACACACATCAACTTATCCAACTACATAATCAGCAAACAAGGTACACATCAATAAGTATGAAGCAATCAAGTTGACATGATGAAACAGTTTTCTGGGACTTAAGTGAAAATTCCAGTTTTCTGAAATCTGGGATTATAAAGTAGCAAGTTGACAGCATTAGTTAAATATGCTAGAGAGCTCCTACTGGCATGAAAATTAACAGGACGGTAGTAGACAACATCTACTCCAAATAACTAACACTAAACATGAGCAAATTCACAAGATGTTGATAGATGTCACCCACTCTTCATGGCATAAACATAACAGCAGATTCTCAGACTTGGTAGTTTTTAGCATGCTGAAACAGAAACATTAAGTTGGTCACTTAGCAACATGGTTCCCACTTATATGGGTGATTATCATGTTAAAAAAATACCATGGCATACTATGTACAAAATACTAGCACTTCCTAGTTGGCACATATCCCAAAGCAAGCATGAATTAAATCATGCAGAAATGACAAAATGGCATCTCAGCTAAAATGACAGATTTATCAACTTGCTCAAATGAGAGATGTGAGAGTTCCAATGGATTCATTGGCTCTTCCTACCCCAAAACCATGGGTCATACTCATATGCTCATGTGAAACACCAATGCACACTCAAATAGAAAATCTACCACCTACTCTTCATGGCATAACTTACTCTAAAGTACATAATTGGACATGAGCATGTATGGCAACTTGGCTAAGAATGGAAATGAGATGACAAACCTACATGACAAGCATATATCAACAAACATGTATGTCCAGTGGGAAAACCCACTAGTCCATTACACACACACACAAGTGCACAAGGCACTTCACTCATGACACAACTCATGTGTGTGGGTGGTTATCCACCACATATACATACATATATGCTCAATGCATATATGCAAGTGCATATGTAGATGATTACACACACACTCACACACACGCACCACAAACACTTGCATGTATACCACATTGATATACACACACACACTCTCAACAACATACATACACACAAGTTGATACACAGACAC
Source organism: Hordeum marinum (assembly GCA_022496015.1). NCBI lineage: Eukaryota > Viridiplantae > Streptophyta > Magnoliopsida > Poales > Poaceae > Hordeum > Hordeum marinum. The sequence continues at coordinate 23,668,113 of CM039673.1, read as the reverse complement.
TGAGCATACACATGGCAAGCACTTGCATAGTGCACCACACCACACATACAACAACCACATGCATATATACACACACACGAGCACACACATGCATAAGTGCATGAACACATGCACATACACATCACAACACACACCACATACACATATACCTACACACACACGCATGTGTGTATGCATAGTATACACACACAACACACAACACTACAATACATCTACTCAAAAGAAGAACAGAAAAAGAAAACCTACACATGCTGGTGCCATCTACACACACACATACCTTCAAAAGAGCAAAAACAAAAGAAAACAAAAGAAGGGAAAAATACAAAAAATGGGAGAGCTTGGGCTCGAACCCAGGACCTGATGGTCACCTCCCCCGAACCCAACCACTCTGCTACGCGCTCGATCGACAATAGAGTAGGGGCTCTGCCTATCTAATACACGCACACACGACTGCCTAACTGACGAAACTGAACCCATGCGACAACGGTGATAGGCAAACTGTGGCGGCAAACTCCGGCGATCCACGGCAGATCCGGCGGCGCAAGTGGCTCTCACGCACAATGGATCATCCATGACTCCATTCCCCTGCTCACCTTGCAGTGAGGAGGAAGGAGGCGAGCGGTAGGTGCTCGTCTTGCTACCGGCGGCGACAGACGCGGCGGCGACCACCTAACGAGCTACGCGCGGAGGAAAGGGATACGGGGACCGACAGCTCACCTTGGGGGAAGGCGATGACGAGACGGTCACGACGGAGTCTACGGAGGGGAAGAAGACGGCGAAGACGACGCAGGGGAAGAAGACGGCAGAGGGGGACTTCCGGCGACGACGGGGCCATCGCTGCAGAGCTCCTTTGGGGCCCCTAGCAGCGGGAATGGAACGGGGGAACCCCCAAACTCCATGCCATCACCATCTAGGACGCGGCCCACCGGAGATGCGGCGATGATGGCGATGACGACCAGCGGACTCAAGTGAACCTCTCTGAACCTCTCAAAATCTTACCTGGCAGGGGGAAAGAAGAGAGGAGGAAGAGAGATGGAGTGGGAAGAAGAGAGCTGCGGCAACGGCTGGGAGAAGCGGAACCCTAGGCGAGGGGGCACGCACGTCGAGGGCTTATATAGGCGATGGGACAGATGGCGACGGCGATGGAAAGGCGATGGCAGACGTGGCTCTCACTCTCTGAACCTGACGGTGAACTTGACGGAGTAGGTGACCGTCCCATCGAGCGGGCTGGGCCACAGGAAGGCCCACACTGCGCACTCTCTCTCTCAAAACAAATCAGGAAGGGTTTTCTCATTTTTTAAAATGCAGCCACATTAAAATAAATCCCGAGAGTAAAATAAAGACTTTAGTGCAAAACCAAATTATTTTTGTAAAGAAAATAATGTGCACTATTTAATAAAATTATCAAGTTGATTTATTGAGCAAGTTGTTTTAATACTTTAATAAAAGACAGCTCCTGTTTAATTTGAACACAAAAACAACCAAACCCCAACCATCAAAAGAATCACACTTTAAATTAATAAGATAATTAGGGCTACCTCTTGAGCATTTTTAAACAAGTTAAGAAAGCAACTTAATTCTGCTCATAAAATAACATGAAGAGAAGGGGGGTTGGAAGGGGATGTTTGATAGAGAATAGAGAGGGGAAGAATAAGAGGTTGCACACATCAACTCCAACCACACTCAATACCACCACAACACAAGGCACACACACAATACCACATCATTCAAGTACAGAAGAAAACAAGCAAGGCATGATGAATGCTATGATGGATGAAATGATGCATGAATGCAAACAACACATGGATGACAAGGTGCAATTCATAACATAGCTCATGACACATGGTTCATACAATGGGTTACATGCCATAAAAGGAAGGGACAACACTTGGGCTGTCACGACTCTCCCACACTACAAGAGGATCTCGACCCGAGATCTAGGAACGAAAGAAATCCGGAAATTCGGAATGGAGAAGGTCCTCGCGTTCCCAAGTAGCTTCTTTGTCGGAATGATGAGACCACTTCACCTTGAGGAACTTGATAGAATTGTTACGAGTCCTACACTCAGTTTCTTCAAGAATGGCAACTGGATGCTCACGATAAGAGAGATCTTCTTGGAGATTGATGTCTTGGAGGTCAATGGTCCGCTCAGGAGTCTTGAAGCATTTCAGGAGCTGAGAAACATGGAATACATCGTGCACGTTCGCGAAATTTGGAGGAAGCTCTAGTTGATATGCAAGACCACCTCTTTTTCCAACAACTTTAAAAGGACCAACAAAGTGAGGAGCTAGCTTCTCTTTAATTCCAAACCGCTAAGTGCCCTTCATGGGAGAGACTGTGAGATAGATTAGATCATCAACTTGGAACAAACATCCCGATGTTTGTTATCGTAATAACTCTTCTGTCGGGACTGAGCTGCTTTGAGGTTCTCATGGATGACATGGCACATTTCTTCTGCTTCAGTGATCATGTCATTGCCCGATATCTGATGCTCACTGGTTTCAGACCAGTTAAGCGGGGTACGACACTTTCTGCCATAGAGAATCTCGAAAGGGGCCTTGCCTGAACAAGCTTGAAAGCTATTGTTGTATGAGAATTCAGCATATGGAAGACAGTCTTCCCACTTCATGCCGAACGAAATCACACAGGCTCTGAGCATATCTTCAATGATCTGATTGACTCTCTCAACTTGACCACTTGTCTGCGGATGGAACGCGGTGCTGAAACGGATCTTGGTACCCATAGCAGTCTGGAAGGATTCCCAAAACTTGGAAGTAATGAGGCTTCCACGGTCAGAAGAGATGAGCTGAGGAATACCATGCAAAGACACTATCCTTGACGTATACAACTCTGCAAGCTGAGCTGTCGAGATAGATTCTTTGACTGGCAGGAAATGAACAACTTTCGACAGCTTGTCGATAACCACAAAGTTGGCATCGTTGCCTCTCTTGGACTTGGGAAACCCAGTTACGAAATCCATCTCCACATGATCGAATTTCCACTCTGGGATGGGCAAAGGCTAAAGAAGACTTGCTGGACGTCGATGCTCTGCCTTCACTCTGCGACAAACATCACACTCGTTCACGAACTGAGCAATTTCACGTTTCATGCGAGTCCACCAGAAGGTTTGCTTGAGATCCTGATACATCTTTGAACTGCCTAGATGAATGGATAGGAGAGAATTGTGTGCTTTGTCCATGATAACCTTTCTGAGATCACCTTTTGGAACCACAAGACGGTCCTCAAAGAACAAGGTATCTTTGTCATCAACACGAAAGCAATTATACTTCAGAATGCTCTTGGCCACACCCTTCTTCACTTTCTTCACCATAGCGTCAAGAAACTGCGCTTGGCGAACCTGATCTTCCAGAGTCGGAGAAACTTGAAGATTGGCAAGAAATCCTTGCGGAATCATCTGAAGGTTGAGCTTGCGGAAGGCTTCACAAAGCTCGAGTTAAAGAGGCTTCAAGATGAGACTATTGCAGTACGCCTTACGGCTGAGCGCGTCTGCAATGACATTTGCTTTCCCAGGAGTATACTCAATGCTTGGATTGAAGTCTTCAAGCATTTCCACCCAACGAGATTGCCGAAGATTTAGATTGGGTTGAGTGAAAATGTACTTCATGCTCTTGTGATCGATGTACACCTCAACTGGTCTACCCAACAACAAATGTCTCCAAGTCATTAGAGCATGCACAACTGCCGCCAACTCAAGATCATGAGTGGGGTAGTTCTTCTCGGCAGGCTTCAACTGACGCGAGGTATAAGCAACAATCTTCTTGTCTTGCATGAGAACACCACCAAGACCTTGGAGAGAAGCATCACCAAAAACTTGGAAAGGCTTGGAGTGCTCAGGAGGAACAAGAACTAGAGCTGAAGTCAGTCTCTGCTTGAGCGTACTGAACGCTACATCACACTCAGGAGACCAAACATACTTGACACTCTTCTGGAGGAGATTTGACAGAGGCTTAGCAATTTTAGAGAAGTTCTCCACGAATCTTCTGTAGTAACTTGCAAGCCCGAGGAAACTCCGAAGCTGCTTCATATTCTAAGGAGGTTCCCACTTCAAGATTGCCTCAACTTTCTCAGGGTGCACTTTAATTCCATCGGCAGAGATGACATGCCCGAGGTACACCACTTCATTGAGCCAGAACTCACACTTGGAAAACTTGGCATAGAACCGATGTTCCCTTAACTTGTCAAGCACAAGGCGGAGATGCTCTGCATGCTCTTCTTCTGTCTCCGAGAACACAAGGATAACATCCAGATAGACCAAGACGAACTCATTCTTGAAAGGAGAGAAGATGAAATTCATCATCCTTGAGAAGGTTGGAGGAGCATTTGCAAGACGAAAACTCGTCCTGATCTGCTTCAGCTGTATTCACCATATTCACTCTTGCGGCCTTGGGATTATGCTTCACCATAGCATTGCCTGGAGGCTTGACAAGAGGAGGAGGTAGAAGACGCTGCTGGTTGCACTTGTTTGCATAGTGACCCTTCTGGCCACACTTGTGACAAGTCACCTCAGAAAGCGGACAAACATTGCATGGAGGAGGAACAAGAACAGCCTTTGATGCCTGGGGTCTCTGCTGGAATCCTGGGTTGGGTGGATGGGAAGAATCGCGACCACCAAACTGCTTCTGCTGTTGAGGAGGACGAAACGGAAGAGGATTTGGCGCCCAATACTTTTGCTGCTTGGAAACCATCTGAGAGCTAGAAGAAGAAGAATATGAATCCCTTGAATGCTTCTTGGAGTTCTCTAACTTGAGCTGAGCTGCTTCCACCTTCAAAGCCATGTTGCAGAACTGATCAAACTCCCGAGGATCTTGAAGAACTAGGCCTGGCAGAAGCTCATCCTTGATACCACCTCTGAATTGATAGATCATAGCCTTGTCATCTGGAACATCTTGCTTGGCATAACGGGCTAGGTTCTGGAACTCGATGTTGTACTGGTAGACAGACTTGGTTCCCTGCTTCAGGTGCCTAAACTTCTCACGCATCTCCTCGACAAAGCTTGTCGAATGTAATGAGCCCTGAAGTCATGACGGAAATTGTCCCAAGTAACAACACGATCGCCCCTAGAATCCTTGTACTGCTGCCACCAATCAGCTGCTTGACCCTTGAGCTCGAACGATGCAAATCTGACAAAGTCCTCTGGCCTAACATTGCTGCACTCGAAATGCTTACTCATATCACGAAGCCAATCATCTACATCAAAAGGCTGCTCACAACAGGTGAAAGACTTGGGCTGGTTGGCAAGGAACTGATTGAGCGCTGTAAACTGAGGCTGATTCTGAAAATTCCCTTGAAAACCTTGCTGACCCTGCTCCCTTTCTTGCAACAGTCTGAGGAACATCTGAGTGTTCGCATTGGTTGCGGCCATCACAGGTTGCCAAGATTCTGGAGGAGGAGGCGGAGGAGGCAGTGGCGAGGGTGGTGGTGGAACATCGGTCTGCTCCTCATCACGACCCGGATTGTTGCGAGTTGATGGAGCCATCCTGAAGATGGACAACACGCATTAGCACATCATTGATAAGATAAACTCAAAGCTGAATCAAATGCTTGAAAGAAATTGAACAAATAACAACACATCCTTCCTACTGAAAAATTAGTAAGAATGCTTCTTCGGTTCATGAAAACATCATCAGATATAATAAACCACTTGCAATAACACAAAAGTATTGAGCTAAGCGCTCGGAACAAATGTACATGCCCACATACATCTGAAGAAGATGATCCTAGAAGACTACAAGATTTCCCACCTATGAACTTCCGAAAACTTTCTGGTTATGCAATCCTCTGTGGGGGATACAAGGAGGAAATATCTCACACAACTAGCAATCCTACACCCCAACTGTATCCATCCTTCAACATGTAACCAGAGGCTCTCGCAAATTTGTCTAATATCGAATCCTCGAACTCACAATGATACTAAACCATGGTGGTACCCCGAACGCCTCCCCAGTACTGGGTGACTCCGGCCTTATCTCACCACGATAAGTATTGAAGTAATTTCGAACACTCTCCGTCCTCAGATATGAAGGAAGCTGAATGATAACGATGTGCCAACATTCCCTGGAGCTCGACTCCCCGGAAGAAATCAAGTCAGACAGGAGGCACCAAGACAGAACCCTGTCACATCGGTATCATATAGACTCCAAAATACCGGTGTGATCCTAAATTTTTTGTGAGCAAGAAGAGGAGTAGAATCAAAATTCCTAAGTCGGATGCCTAACCAAAGCATAGAAGAGGAGTAAAAAGAATCCTACTCTCCGATATAACTAGACTCTAGTATTTACTAAACATGACTCGGCCAAGTTCGAACAAGCAAAGGCTCCTATGGTCGTATGGCTCTGAAGACCAACTTGTCACACCCAAGATGCGCGCCTATCCATATTAAGGCAGGAGGGCCTCACAAGGGATAGATGCGCATCTTGCCGTTAGCAAAAATAGTATCATCACAACATACAATACTTAAGAGAAGAGTATACAAGATTGGCTTACACTCGCCACATACTAAATTACAATTCCACACAAGTTCATAACATCAAGTTGACGACAGGATCTGACTACGGACGAAATCAAACGAGAAAAAGCAGTTGCAAATGATACTATCAAGCTATCCCAAAGATCACGACCAGGTCCTCTACTCATCCGGGTATGTCACGTACATCCTGCCTCTTTCCTCATCATATTCCCACTGGAGCTGGGTAAGATCATCCTACACGAACTCGTCTGAACCTGTACCTGGGGTGTTGTAGTAAACTGTGAGCCACAAGGACTCAGCAATCATGCGCCCGGGTACCAAGACTATTCAAGCTTAAGGTTGGGAAGTGGTAAGTGTTTAGTTTGCAGCAGCACTAAACATTTATGGTGGCTAACTTACGTAGCAAGAATGTAAATGTGAGTGGCCTATGATGAGCAATCGAATCTAGCATAATCTCTATGAGATCCTTGAACACTTAGTTACGTCAAACATAACCACACCGTGTTCTCTCTCGGATCATGTTCACGAGAAGAGACGATCACTGTTACTCACACAGTTGGTGTATTTTAATTAGAGTTTACTTCAAGTTTACTAAAACCGGGTGTTAAACAAATATCCAGGTTGCCACATAACCACGGGCATGGCTTTCCGAAAGATTTAACCCTGCAGGGGTGCTCCAACTAATCCATCACAAATTAACCACACTCCACGGGAATAGCCTTGACCACGGATCTCGTCATCATCATAGGTAATTCCATAGGAATTCCAACACCTCGAGAAAAACCCGAAGAAAGTCAGAGTCCACACGCAAGACATTCGATAAAGGTAAAACATATCCAGCAAGACCTTCCAACGTGTCGACGAACCCGATAAGAGCCGCGTATCTCGTTCTCAGGACATGACGGATAAGCGACGCGTACGGAGGCCTGGTAGAAATCTCCCAAGTTGACCTGGGTTGGCCCCGCACAGTTCTCTAGTTTGGACCAACACTCATGAGGAGCACTGGCTTGGGGGTTGATTAAATTATCCACGGGGTTGCAAATCCCTATGCAAGCTTTATTAAGTTATTAGCAAATGTAATACCAAAGTTGGGTTTTGCCAGATAAGTTTTAATCTCAACATAATGAACAAGGGGGTCCCCATAACAACCCCGAACACGTTAGGAGCACGAAATATGGAAAACATAACACCGGTAACCAGGAACTAATGGCGGTAGCATCGGAACAAATCACTTAGCAAAAGGACAAGCCTTCCACCAATACTAAGATATATATGTGCATTAAATTAAATGAAAGATAATATGGTGATATCCAAATCCATGTTATCACATGGAACAACCTGCACCTGCAACTAAGAATGGTATAAGAGGGGCTGAGCAGCGGTAACTTAGCAAATCAAAGGTTTGCTAGGATGTGGAGGTTAGAGGCTGCCATGGCACATCGGAGGCTGATATCAAGTGGTAGGTAGCGCAATTGTAACAATAAGAGCGAGAAACTAGCAAGCAAAAATAGTATCGGGATCCGGGTACGATCATCTTGCGTGTTGGTTCTTCAGCGGTACAAGTAGCCGGATCCTCGTAGTGGTACTCTCCTGGGTCCTCGTACTCAATATCGACACGCGCGTCTACCCAAGAGCCACAGCAATAATTTAACATGGCGGTACAATGCACAACCAATGTGCAATGCACAACCAAGATGATGCATGATTCATTTACGAAGAATTTAACATGGCAACCCAAAACTAGTCATGTTTCACATGCAAAGTTTGGTTATTAATGAATCTGGACAGAACCTCATGTTAAGTTATTTAGACATGCATGATCATGGCAAATATGGATGCATCATGCAAAATCGATAGAAAAGCATATAAAGAACGCAAGAAACAGAGTTACGGTTCTCACCATACACTCACGACAAGGTACGGAGGCAAATACACAACACCACCAAGCCATGGGCTAGTTCTTGACAATCCAAGGTAGCTGCTGGATAGTTTATGAAAAATCATTCACAATCTGCCACAAGTCACAAAACAATAAAACACACAATCTGCCACAAAACAACAACATAGCAACTACTACAGATCACAACTTGAGATACAGGAACCCTACAGCCACAAACAAGATATTGACAGAATCTACTTAACACACACTTGAACTTATCCAACTACACAATCATCAAAGGAGGCACACATCAATAAGTATGAAGCAATCAAGTTGACTTGATGAAACAGTTTTCTGGGACTTGATACACACACACACTTAGTTGGTCGATTCTCAGACTTGATAGTTTTTAGCATGCTGAAACAGAAACATTAAGTTGGTCACTTAGCAGCATGGTTACCACTTATATGGGTGATTATCATATTAAACAAAAATACCATGGCATACTAGATACGAAATATTAGCACTTCCTAGTTGGCATATATCCCAAAACAAGCATGAATTAAATCATGCAAAAATGACAAAATGGCATCTCAGCTAAAATGACAGATTTATGAACTTGCTCAAATAAGAGATCTGAGAGTTCCAATGGATTAATTGGCTCTTCCTACCCCAAAACCATGGGTCATACTCATATGCTCATGTGAAACACCAAGGCACACTCAAATAGCAAATATACCACGTACTCTTCATGGGATAACTTACTCTAAATAGGAAAGCACATAATTGGGCATGAGCATGTATGGAAAGTTGGCTAAGAATGGAAATGAGATGACAAACCTACACGACAAGCATATATCAACAAAGGGGTTTGTCCAGTGGGAAAACCCACTAGTCCCTTACACACACACACACAAGTGCACAAGGCACTTCACTCATGACACAACTCATGTGTGTGGGTGGTCATCCACCACATATACATACATATATGCTCAATTTATATATGCATGTGCATATGTAGATCATCACACACACACACACTCTCACACACACACACCACAAATACTTGCATGTATACCACAAAGATATACACACACACACACACTCAACAACACACATACACACAAGTTGATACACACACACTAAGCATACACATGGCAAGCACTTGCATAGTGCACCACACCACACATACAACAACCACATGCATATATACACTTGGGTATACACACACACACTAGCACACACATGCGTAAGTGCATGAACACATGCACATACACATCACAACACACACCACCTACACATATACCTACACACACACTCATGTGTGTATGCATAGCATACACACACAACACACACAACACACACAACACGTAACACTACAATACATCTACTCAAAAGAAGAACAGAAAAAGAAAACCTACACATGCTGGTGCCATCTACACACACACATACCTTCAAAAGAGCAAAAACAAAAGAAAAAAAAGAAGGAAAAAACACAAAAAATGGGAGAGCTTGGGCTCAAACCCAGGACCTGATGGTCACCTCTCCCGACCCCAATCACTCTGCTACGCGCTCGATCGACAACAGAGTAGGGGCTCTGCCTATCTAATACATGCACACACGACTACCTAAATGACGAAACTGAACCCATGCGACAGCGGCGATAGGCAAACTGCGGCGGCAAACTCCGGCGATCCATGGCAGATACGGCGGCGCAAGTGGCTCTCACGCACAATGGATCATCCACGGCTCCATTCCCCTGCTCACCTTGCGGTGAGGAGGAAGGAGGCGAGCGGCAGGCGCTCGTCTTGTTATCGGCGGCGACAGATGCGGCGGCGACCACCTAACGAGCTACGCGCGGAGGAAAGGGATACGAGGACCGGCGGCTCACCTTGGGGGAAGGCGATGACGAGACGGTCACGACGGAGTCAACAGAGGGGAAGAAGACGGCGAAGACGACGCAGGGGAAGAAGACGGTAGAGCGGGCACTTTCGGCGACGATGGGGCAGTCGTTGTAGAGCTCCTCCGGGGCCCCTAGTGGCGGGAATGGAACACCGAGAGAACCCCCGAGCTCCACGCCATTACCACCTAGGACGCGGCCCACTAGAGATGTAGCAACGACGACGACGACAACCGGCGGACTCAACTGAACCTCTCTGAACCTCTCAAAATCTTACCTGGCAGGGGAAAGAAGAGAGGAGCAAGAGAGATGGAGGGGAAGAAGAGAGTTGCGGCATCGGCTAGGAGAAGCGGAACCCTAGGCGTGGGGACACGCACGTCGAGGGCTTATATGGGCAATGGGACAGACGGCGACGGCGACGGAAAGTCGACAGCGACGGAAAGTCGACGGCGGACGCGGCTCTCACTCTCTGAACCTAACGGTGAACCTGACATTGCAGGTGACCATCCCATCAAGCGGGCTGGGCCGCGGGAAGGCCCACACTGTGCACTCTCTCTCTCAAAACTAATCAGGAAGGGTTTTTCTCATTTTAAAAAATGCAGTCACATTAAAATAAATCCCGGAGAAAAATAAAAGACTTTAGTGCAAAACAAAAATATTTTTGTAAAGAAAATAATATGCACTATTTAATAAAATTATCAAGTTGATTTATTGGACAAGTTATTTTAATACTTTAATAAAAGATAACTCCTGTTTAATTAGAACACAAAAACAACCAAACCCCAACCATCAAAAGAATCGCACAAAATTAATAAGATAATTAGGGCTACCTCTTGAACATTTTTAAACAATTTAAAAAAGCACCTTAATTTTGCTCATAAAATAATACGAAGAGAAGGGGGGGTTGGAAGGGGATGTTTGATAGAGAATATAGAGGGGAAGAAGAAGAGGTTGCACACATCAACTCCAACCATAGTCAACACCACCACAACACAAGGCACACACACATAATACCACATCATTCAAGGACACAAGAAAACAAGCAATCCATGATGAATGCTATGATGGATGAAATGATGCATGAGTGCAAACAACACATGGATGACAAGGTGCAATTCATAACATAGCTCATGACACAAGGTTCATACAATGGGTTACATGCCATAAAAGGAACGGACAACACTTGGTCTGTCACAGTGACTGTTTAGCTAGATGGCATGTTATGTTTGGCAGAGCGGGATGCATGTGTAACACCGACAACAATTTGTAGTTGTTGTAAGCCTTTGAGCCTTGTTCAAGATTTATATAACTAATGTTTGTATTGTACCATTTCGTACCATGTTCATGGTCTTAATTTTATTGCTTGTGGCTTCCGAGTTGGGAGGAAGAATCAGTCGACCAGACACTACTAGGAAAAGGGCTATAACTAATATAGACATTAGTGGCGCTCTGTGTATGTGGTGCGCCACTGCTATATAGTAGTGGAGCACCAGATACTGGTGTGCTATTAGTGGCCATATTACTAATGGCGCACCTGGTGTGTGGTGCGCCATTACTAGTTGTGTCCTGGCCCCACACCCCTCCCCAGACTTAGCAGTGGCGCACCAGGTGAATGTAATGACGCACCACACCCACGATGCGTCACTACTAACAAAAAAAAATTCAATTTTTTTTTCAAAACTAGTAATGGCGCACCACCCACCAGATGCGTCATTAGTAACCTTGGGAAGGCAAAAGGTCCAAGAAGATCGAATATGAATGCCCTCCCGCGTGCTTTAATCTAAGTCAGAAGGAGATCGAGTAGTTTTTCACCTCCCTCGTAGGAGTAAAACTTCCTTACGGTTACGCGGCCGGGGAAGATAAGCAGATACCTAGACTCAGCGAAGCAGAAGTTCAGCGGGATGAAGTCTCACGACTGTCACGTGCTCATGATGCAGATACTTCCAGTTGCAATCCGTGGGATCATGGACACACACGTCTGTGAAACGCTATTTGGCCTATGCAACTTTTTCGACGTCATCTCTCGGAAGTCGGTTGGCATGAAGCAACTCAGAAGGCTACCAAGAGAGATCGTGGTGATACTATGCGAGCTTGATGATGACGACGATGATGTACCATACACCACAAGAACAAGCAGGACCACCCTACCTAGAGGACGTCCGTTCAAGAGAAGAACTCAAGGGGTTCCGGGCTAAACTATTCAACCACGAGAAAGAAGGGCAAGAAGATTGTGAAAATATAGCTAAGATCGAATCACGACGTGTCGGCCGCGTGTGTGTATCAGTGGCAAGCTCAATCTTTGATGACTTTTATTTCATGTCACTTGATTTCAACCATGTCATCTAATTCTAAATCTTTGCACAATGGTTTTATCACTCCATTTGCATTTTCCTTTTCTTTTATCTCAAATCTTAAATTATTACATGCAACTAAAAATCCCAAAAAAAAAGTTAGTAATGGCGCACCAGGAGAAGGTGCGCCATTGCTATCATGATGTTTATGGCGCACCCCTAAAAGGTGTGCCATTGATGTACCAATAAAAAAAAGTTAGTACTGGCGCACCAGGAGAAGGTGTGCCATTGCTATCACGGTTTTTATGGTGCACCCCTAAAAGGTGCGCCATTGCTAACCCTCCCCCCACTACGGCCTTACCTCTCTCCCCACCCGTCTCCCGCCTTCCCCTTATTTCACAACTGGCTAGGGTTTCGACCTCCCATCCCCGCTCCGCCATCGCCTCCCACCCCCACCCATGCCGCCCTCGCCTCCCGCTTCCCGCCTCCCCCGCCGCTGCCTGCCGGAGCCCGCCTCGCTGCCTCATCCAGGTGCAAGAGGCCTACGAGACGCTCTCCGACCCCAGCCGCCGCACCAGCTACAACCGCGCCCTCGCCCACAGCTTGTCGGTGTTCCTCCTGACACCGCACGCCTACCGCCACAGCGCCACTCCGAGTCCGGCCGGAGCTCCTCCTCCTGCCGACACTCCCATGATCACCTGCGCACCGCTGTCGGACGCCTCTCCCGACCCGCCTCGCTGAGCTCGACAACGACTCGCCGGTGCTCGTCCGGCAGCGACTTGCCAGAGATACACCGGCCCTGACCCAGCTGCCCCGTCTCCTCCGGCTCGGTGAGCTCCTCTACCTCCTCACTTCCCTGTCTCCTCCTCTGTCAATGGTCAATGGATGAATTGATGAACAACGGTACAGCCGTAGTGATGTTAATCTACCCTGTCATTTTGATTCCGTTGAAACGAGCAAAGAAAACACACAATTTTTTGGTGCTAGATAATAACTGAATGCCCATTTTCTTTGTTCTAGACAAATTTGTCAAGTCATGTAAACATCTGGAGGTATTGTTTTGTTCTGGATAAGCATGTGAATTTTGGCAGGCATTTCCTCTGTTCATCTACATTCAGTTAGGCTTCAGTTATGAATTTTGTTCTGAACTTTTGATGGGTGGCAGGTGTTGGCAAGATTTCACGATTTAAACTGTGTGTTATATGCTACTGTACCTTGCTTTCTGAAGGATTTGTAATTTGCAATTGGCATGGCTAAAGGCTTACTGTAGCTTGCACACATGCAGAGTAATTTTTAATCATGTACTCGGTTGATTTCCATTCCTTGTTATGTTTCCATACCAGCATAAAGCATGTGGGTGTCCTGGTTCATAAGCATGGTTGACCCGTATGTTATAACCATAGTTCATAACCATGGTTTTAGTTCAGTATAGTTACTCAAATTGCTAAGCACCCGTGTGTCCTGGAATGTTGACGCCAAGACAAATAGTTACCCCTTTCTCCTGAAATGTTGATTAATTTCCATTTCGGTTGAGAATGGGGCACTCCTAGGTCAAGAAAATTAGCAAAGGTCATGCCCAATTTTCTTGACCTAGAAGGTGCCTGATTCTCAACCGAAACAAAAATTAATCAACATTTAGAGTCAAAAATTAATCAAGATTTGCTAGAAAGAGAATTAAACGATGTTTTGAGTTGACTATAAGTCTGTCGGGGCTCCATACATGACAGTCAAAAAATCAGTGAGGGAGAGTCTCCACCATATATGAGAGAAGAAGAATGCCCACTGTTGTCATGGGGGTCGCTTCTCCTTCTTCTCCTTGTACTAGACCTTTGTTATGCACTAGGGGAAGAAGGAGTCGCGACCGTCATCGATGGTCGAAAAAACAATGAGGGAATGTCCACCATATATGAGAGAGGAAGGAGAATCCCGACAGACCGATAGTCAACCCGTGATGAATAATAATGATCTAATTTAGTTTTTGTAGTATATATATTTAAGTTTAGAAGTTTATTAATTTTGTTTTCATAATTAAGAATTTGTTCTCGACGTCGGCGATGCCTGGCCCGCATCCTTGTCGTCGAATCGGCGGAGGAGGCCTGCTTGATTATAGGGGCCATGTCCGGGACTGGGCTCCGCCGGGCTAGTACATCGAGGTCCTACCTTTCGGGGCGTGCAACTTGGTGAGGACGCAGCCCGTCGTCGACCCGGAGGTTGTTTGGTGGCGGTCGCGTGGGCCACTGTCGGTGAAGAGGGAGCCGGCCCCCGCGGAGGTGATACATCGCCGTGTTAGGGAGGAGGACGAGCACGCCCGACGCTATATGGCTGCGTTGGACGCCAGGTTCACCAATACCTGGCAGGTTCTTTAGGGATCTCACCCGAGCTATAATCCTATGATGGTTCCTTCTCTTTGGGTGTCCACCGCCCGCGCCGATACCCGTCGTTCGCTATGGTTCTAATTGTATTAGTGATGTATTAGTGATACTATTCGATGATGTACGGACGCAAGAGATGATTTAGTTTTGCTTATTGAATACACGTCTGTTTGGTATATGGAACGGGTTGGCTTTAGGTCTGTTTCGGCTCCTTGTGTTTCTTTTAGTGAGGGAGAGTCTCTCTCTCTCTCTCTATATATATATATATATATGAGAGAGGAAGAATCTCGACTGTTGTCGTGGGGGTCGCTTCTCCTTCGTTCCCGTGTGCTAGACATTTTTGTATAATGCACTCGGGGATGAATGGAGGAGCCACCACCACCGACTGTCGCAATATCAGAAGAGTGCCCATCATATACGTGAGATGAGAGTTTAGGAAGGAAAGACTCTACAAACCTAAAGTCAACCTGTTGCATATTGAGTAATTTAATAGTGATCTGTGTGTTGATCAGTTTTCTCTTAGTTTCCTTCGATCGGTTTTAAATGTTTCAACTATGAACATAGAAAATGTCTGACGATGAAAGTGAATTCGGTATGTGTGAATACTGCGAAGACGAGCACGGCCTGTGTGACAAGACTTTCCTAGTTGATGGTAGGCGCTTCAACATCATGCTGGATGAGAACTTCGAAGTGGATACAGCAAGTCACAATGACAAGTCTTTTTTCGTGATTAAGCATGACTTCTGCCTCTTTTGCTTCAACTTATAATTAATTTTTATTTTTTACTGTTCTACTAGTGTATCCCCCGCCATGCAAGAGTTGCTGTCTTGGATAAGATTGGTTTCAATACTAAAAAAGAAATTGAGGTAAAGATAGTTCAATTGAGGACCGAGCATAGTTTTATTTTTGCGGTAAAATTGTACCATGCAGATACCTATTGCTATTTTGAATGCAAAAATTGGCAAGCACTATGCAAGGCTTACGCATTTGAGCCTAATATGCTTATCACCTGTGATATTCGTCCGGAAGATGAAATAGAAGGTAATATCAACATCTGGGTCGATGTGCAGATGCCTCCAGTTCTACCATTATGTGAGTTTCTCAACCATATTTATTAAGTAATTTATATTGTTTATTTTAAAATAGTTGACAACTTATTTGCATTTACAGCTTATTTTCATTCTTCAAAAAATATACGGAAGATGGTAGACAGAACCTACTACTACAATGATGAAGCAGAATTAACTTATAAGGAGAAAGATCATCTTATCGCATTTCTTAGTCATCTTGAGAATTACAATAGTTATTATTAAACTCCTGCACGTTATGTTCAATACGTGCCACTAGTGCACGCGGTGAACTACGGTAACATCCATTGAGATTGCATGGTAAGATTTTAATTCTACTATTACGACATCCGAGCATCTTTTGCATAAATTCTTTTAAAACTAAACTACATTGCTAACTACAAAGTTATTACTATGTTTTTCAACAGAAAATCCCGGAAGATTGTGTGCCTCATCTGATGTTTCCGAGAGGCCACGTTGTTGTTACGAGCTTAGGGCCACCATGACCAGGTCAGCCGACGCATCACTCCAGTCCATACCGGATTTCTAAAACCGATGAAGTCATGACAATCAAAGATTAGGAAAGATATATGCTCAATCGTAGAGAGCTACTTGGAAGCAACATTGTGCGTAGGCGAAGACTGGGAGACAGGATGATCTCCGTTCTCCATAATGGAGAGTCGGGGTCTATTTTGTTTTATGATATTGTACCTAAGAGAGGGTAGAGTAGGTCCTACGAGAGAGGACTAGGTCCTAGGTACAATGTGTTATTATGTGCTACAATGTGTTAGAGTTGATGATGAGGAGGAGGAGAGAGGAGGGAACGGAGGAGGAACCGGATGAAGACCAGTTTCATCGCGATGATGCTCATCGTGACCGCAGCTCTCTTCTATGTGATGGTAGTTTAGATGATCGATATCGACTTTGTAATGTGAAGACAAACTCAGCTAATACGATGAACTTTGCTAATGTCTCGAGACCTAAACTTGGCTAATGTTTAAACTTTGTTCGCTATTTCGAATTTGGAGACTAATATGATGAATTCTATTGTGTGATTTTTATATTATGTGCTGTAACGTATTTTGTAACCTGTGCAAATACCAAAAAACCAAAAAATAATAATTCCTAATATTCATAGTAGTGACGCACCATATTGAGCATTAGTGACGCACCAGGGCCAAATAGCAGTGGCGCATTACGGGGCATAGTAATGACGCATCTGGAGCATAGGTGGAGGCAAATATGTCCCCCTAGGAGGCATAGTAATGGCGCACTGTTGGACATAGTAATGACGCACTATGTGGTGCGCCACTATTATTTGGGATACTAATGGCGCACTAGAGGTGCGCCATTACTATTTGTTACTAGCGGCGTGTTAATAGTGACGCACCTATAGTGCGCCATTAATAGCAAAAACGGATGCGCCACTAACAGCCTATTTTGTAGTAGTGAGAAGCATGTCGACTAGCCTCTCTCTATCCAGCACAAGAGACATTTCATGTTTGTTTTTGGACACGATCGTGTGTTTCTTGGTTTGCTTCCGTTGAGTCCTAGTTTACGTATACAACACCGGTTGCAGCATCCAAAACGGCTCCATTACTCAATGACGTCGTATAAAGATGCTTCCGTGTACCATATACAAATGTTTTCCTTTCAAGAGTGATGATAAATGATGATGTATCAGTTTTTGAAGTTCAATAAACCTAGCTGGATGGCATTCCCTTGAAAAAAAACCACAACAAGTGTACCACAAGCTCCACACCAAGGCCTTCTGGAGATGAACTACCGCACACAATAAAACCAGGGGTCTCAAGATGAACTACCACACACAATAAAACCAGGGCCATCTGGAGATGAACTACCACACACAATAAAACCAGGGGTCTGGAGATGAACTACCACACATAATAAAACAAGGGCCATCTGGAGATGAACTACCACACACAATAAAACCAAAACACTAGATGCCTAACCTAAACCGAAAGTCAAAGCCACGTCTCCACAAACACCAGACATCGACAACACACCACTTTGACTTCCCTAATCAACGCACGATCCACCCATGATTGCCTAAAAGTGGTTGCCAAGTACGCCCTCTGTAAACTAATATAAGAGCATTTAGATTACTAAAATAGTATTCTAAACACTGTTATATTAGTTTATGGAGGGAGTAGGTGGCAGGACTTGGCCGGTCTTGAGAAATGCATTGTCTTGATGCACCAGCGACGACGTACGTAGCGCCCCTAAAGCTTAACCTAGGGTAGCAACGAGCACCAAATGATCGCAACACATGAACTACACACACCCTACTCCCAACTAGGGATGCAAGCGGATGTAAGGAATTAGTTCAATCTAAACAGAATTTAGGTGAAAATAAATAAAACTAACTTGATCTATTTTTCCTATGAAGCGGGGCTGGTCGGGTGCCGCTCTGCACTCCTACTCCCAACAAAGGAGTGGCGTCGAGAACACCGTCGTCGCCGATTCCAAACTAAACCTAGGCTTTCGCACTTATACAAAAACCAAACACCAATGCGAGAGGGGAGATGCTGACACATGCACGAGCGGCGTCCATAACACTGCACACCTCCAACCCTGCCCATCTGATTGGGGGCTCCACCGTTCAAGTTGGATCACATCATCTCTGCTGCAACACCTCATCTTCGTAGCCAAAACGCTGTTGTCCACCACATATCAGCAGAAACATGAGCATGCAACCCATCTTCCACCTTCGGCACACCCGAGAGCCCACAACCCCAAGCCAACAATCCCTAGCCGCACCGTCCCGGGCGTCGTCGCCACCGACAGATGTCGCGCCAACTCCAGGCGGACAACCACACCACGGTCGCGACCATAGGACACGAAACGGGCCCTGAAAGGGTAACATTTGACTGGTTACGCCACCATCCGACACCACTGTGCCATCAACACTACTGGTTACGAACCTCCACCACACTTTCGCCGCCCCTATACCTCGCACTATAGCCACCTCCGTGCCACGAGTCCACTGACGTGTGCAAGCACCTCTATCGCGTCTCCCAACCTAACCCCGCTGCAACTCCGAAGACCTACCACCCCGGTCCCTTTGGAGGCCGCCGAGTGCCGCCACCACCGCCAACGCCGGCAGCCATGGAAGACAAGGGCAGGGGCTTTTTATTTGTCTAGGTTTTGGGGCCTCCAGGGTTGCCCGGGGCTATGGCTATCGAAGGCAGTATGTCTCTTGTCCACACTAAATACAAATGTTAAGTTTAAGAGGCCATGTTTTCTTTTTGAAAAGAATCTCGAACTGGCTGCAACTCGTTTCATGAAGACCAGTTTTTCTTCAGAAAAGGCACACAAAATCAAGGGGCATCTTTCTTGAGCCATGATTGTACACCTTCAGTCGAATCTTGAAAATTGCACTAATCATTGAAGGCTGCAATAGCGTAACATCGGTTCAGGCATAAGAAATCCAGCCATGCCACAGAACCAATATAACCAAGAGCCAATGCCTTGGTTCTGGCAACAGACAAGACACTGGTAGAAAAAGGCCCATTTGTCCCGGTTCCAGAGGTCCATTTGTCCCGGTTCCGGAACCGGGACTAAAGGGTCGGTACTAAAGCCCAATACCTTTAGTCCCGGTTCGCCTACGAACCGGGACAAATGGGGCTCCACGTGGGCTGCTGTGGTACGCTGGCCGGAGGACCTTTAGTCCCGATTGGTAACACGAACCAGGACCAAAAGGCATCCACGCGTCAGTAGTCCAGGGCCTGGGGTTTTTTTTGAAAGGGGGTGGGGGGTTTAGGGGGTTTTGCAGGGTTAATTTAGGGGTTTCATATATTATTTTAGCTAGCTAATAGAGAGAAGTGTCCTCTCTTATCTCCGTGCTTGGTCGACGCTACGTACTATACGTATAGAGAGGACTCGACACGCTAGCTAGCAAGAAAATGAAGGAAACCATTAAGTACACAAGATCGTCATGAACGTATACAGAGAGAAGTGGTCCACCTCTCCTTCTCCGAGAGATTGGTCGAACAACAAGTTTTCGTATATCTATCCGACGCTACCGGCTACATATATACAATATAAGATCTCTTACAATCCCCTAACATCTGAACTCAACTTCCACATGGTATTCTCCGCCAATTCCTCTTGAATTGCTTTTATGCGACCTTGTGGTAGGAGTTGATCCTGCAGCTCCGAAAGCTAATTTGAAGAAGGGGGTCAATACATATATATGAATGAAACTCAACACAAATGATGGTAATAAAATAAAATTGTGAATATTATTGCTTACGCACTTCAAAATCTTCTTTAGAGTAGCCGGCATGCTTAGAGGTCGTCGCGTCATAGATGTACTCGCAAACGTAGTATCCACAACGATTAGTCCCTTCTTCCTGCCACAACCACTTTGCGAGAAATAGAGGTCAATCAAATTGATAATCAAGCATTATAAATGGTATTGGTGAAAACTAGATAGAATCAATGGGAGATACGCGGAACTAGCTAGTAGTACTTACTTTCGGGTATGTAAATTGCAGCTTCCCCGGCAGTCCCGGAGCTATTGCGGTGAACTGTTTCCAAACCCTGCCAGACAAAGAAAATAATTATTACCTGATATCAGGAAATGAATAAAGTTGCCGATATGGTGCGATAATGATCTATTGAACTTACTTCACGAGCATTTCAGTGATCGCCGCATACTGCTTGCGATCTTTTCGTCTTGAGTCTAAGATGGTTACTAGTCCCTCCACAAGCTTAATCTCTAGGAGAATAAAGTGGAAGCTGCGCACGCATGCATAACTCATCAATTACATTACTATAACCTCAAGTAATAAGGAAAACCGAATATGCACAAGACAGTAACACTCACTCGAAGTTGTAAGGAATGATTATTTTATCTTTGTTTTGATGTTTAAACAATGAATTTAGCAAGTTGGCCTCGGCTCGTTTGGCATCATGTTTAATTTCCCATTCATTAAAGAGATTTAGGTTAATGAACCCAATATTATAGATTTGTTTTTTCTTGCATTCGACGATCTTCAATCTGCATGATATAGTGAGGATAATTATACGTACATGCAATGAAAGAGCTGAGCTATATATAGAGACTTAATTAAAGAAGTAGTACTTACAGACAGTAGCAAGTGACGATTACTTTATCGATGGCCATTTGTTTGAAAAGCTGGAATAACTCCTCAAATGGAACACACAACAGTTCAATTGCAACGAGGTCGTGCTCCTCTTTAACTGTCAGCATCAAAGTATCCGTCCTAGACTTGCAGGTGTCCATGTACCACTCATGGAATCTTCGCATCATCGTTGTTAGAGGAGAATGACCAGGTCTGACGAGAGGCTTCCCGTGCCGGTATTTGTGATCGTCCTCCTCCATTATATCAAAATGTACATCGTCAGGCAGGTCCAGGATTGGTACCGGGCACCATTACCGGCAGATTTGGGACGATATCGCTAGACACCTTCAGCGGGGGGCACGATTGGTTCGCCTGTTCACCGAGCTGGGGAATTTTTTCCCTTTTGTAATTTGTTCTTCTCTCCTCTTGTCACTTCTAGTGGTTCCAGACCGGCGCGCTTCTAGCGCTGTCTTTTTAATAGTGTGGACATAGTTGTCATCCGGCGGAGGCGGTGGTGGTCGCTTCAGGGCATCCAAAGTGCGCTTCACTTTCACCGGATCTATCTTCTCCTCCGGAGGTGGATCTAACTGCTCAAGAGCCTTGAGAGATGATGGACCGTATTGGTATCGCCTCCCCCCACTGGTTGTACTGCTAGACGCCGGAGCAGCCGGAGCGGCGGCGGCTGTCTTCCTTTGTTGCTTACGAGGCGGAGAAGGAGTGTTACGAGGAGGCGGAGCAGCCGGAGCGGCGGACGCTCTCTTCCGCCCTTGCTGAGGAGGCGGAGGAGGAGACGGGCTGCTCGGACGCGCCGGCGCAGGCAGAGAAGGAGGCGGAGTGCCACCACGCGCCGGAGCAGGCGGAGTGCCCTGATCACTCGCTGGAGGAGGAGGCGGAGTGCCCTGACTCGCCGGAGGAGAAGGAGGAGGCGGGGGCGTCCAGTTCGGAAGCTTGATGAGCTCCTTCTGCCATAGACATGTAGTCTTCAGAGCACATTCCAGTAGAGTCTCCCCTTCACCGGTAGGGTGGTCAAGCTCGAGGTCCTCAAATCCCTCCTCTATCTCATCGACCATCACAATAGCATAGCCTTGTGGAATCGGAAGGCAGTGAAAAGTTGCGCTGGGTTTGGAAGGTGCAACAGAGCCGACAGTCGCCTTGACTTTGCGGTGATGCCATTGCGTCATAAGGTTGCAAGGTTGAGCCTCCTTGATAGCATCCACGGGGTATCTAGGAGCCGTGAAGTCAGGATGGTCAAGCTCGATGGAAGCCATGCTGCTTCTCCGCTAAGATGGCGAGGTAGCTTCTTGGGTAGCTTCGTCCCGCTGAGATCGCTGGTTCTCAACTGCTTGTTTCTCTAGCACTAGTACTCTTTCATTCAACTTCTGTAGATCGCTTTGCTCCTGTTTCCGCTTCCTCTCGCGGGATTTGTAACCGTCTGCGTCGGGAAACCCAACCTTCCACGGAACGGAGCCTGCCGTGCCTCGTGTTCGTCCTGGGTGCTCGGGATTCCTGAGGGCCTGTGTGAGGTCATCATTCTCTCTGTCGGGAACGAACGTCCTTTCCTGCGCTGCGGCGATATACTGTCGAAGATTCTTGACCGGTATTGACAGTTGCTCGTTCGTCCAAACGCACTTCCCTGTTTCAGGGTCCAAGGTTCCCCCAGCCCCGAAGAACCAAGTCCTTGCACGGTCTGGCCAGTACAATGTCTCTGGTTGGACCCCTTTAGCAAGCAGGTCCTTCTCAGCCTTGTCCCACAATGGCCGGGCTTTGATTTAGCCACCTGACCCCATGCGATGGTGAAGCTTCTTCTCTGCAGCATTTATCTTGTTTGTCGCTGACATCTTCCTACTCTTCTCCGAAGTCTTGTGGGCCACAAATGCGGGCCAGTGATCTCTTATCTTCTCAAATCAGCCGGTGAATGTTGGAGTCTTCCCTTTGTCGACAAACGTTGATTTCAACTCATTCTTCCCCCTCCTGAATAGATCTTCCATCTTCTTAAGAGCATGAGCCTTGACCAATGGCTCTATAACTGGCTTATTCGGATCCTCCTTTGCCGGTAGGGTGAAATTTGCCTTCAGCACGGTCCAAAGATCATCTTTCTGTCTATCGTTGACAAAAGACACTTTAGGGTCTCCGCTCTTCGGCTTATTCCATTGGTGGAAGGTGATCGGGATCATGTCCCTAACAAGAACCCCGCATTGAGCAGAAAATGCTTCCTTGGTCCGGCTGGGTTCAATCGGTTGGCCATCTCTATTGATGCTGGTGATCGTGAACCTTTCATCCTGGCACAACTTTTTCTTCGGGCCTCGTCTCGTTACCGAAGTTTGGCTCTATCCGGATCCGGAGGGCTAGAAAAGAATAAAGAAAAGAGTTAATATGTGTACATACCAAAACAATTAATGCATTAATTAGCTAGTCAGCACAGACTTAATTAATATATATACCTCGTCGGACTTTGCAACTGCTCCTTCCTCCGTTCACTCACCGGAGCCATCATAATCATGTTCTTCCACCTCCATTGTCCGATCATCGGAGCCTTCTTCACCCTCTTCTTCCAGACCATCGGTGTCGTTCAGAAACGATAAGACAACATCACCTCCTTCCCGGATGATGTCCCCCAACAACGCTTCTTCTTGTAAGTTTCTTTGCGGAAGATTCGGATCGTCCATAGTTTCTGCAAATATTACAACATGACAATTAATATACTAGTGGCAAACATAGACCTAGCTAGCTCGACGCTTCTACGGTTTGGGGATGGATACACAAGGCAACCTCTCGACCACTCGGTGATCCACGACCCTCTACCCTAGTTCCCGACCCTCGACCCCCTCATGTCACGTTTGTCTAGTGTCAAAGGATTCAACAAATAAAACCATGTCTTCATCATTAGGCAAAAGTAACAGACGAAAGTGCGTATGAAGCTCTCCAAAGTTATTTTGGAACGGAGTCCTAGATAGGATAATTTGCTTTTTGGTACAAAGTTCAGCAAGAGCCTTCCGAATATCGCTATTTGGAAGGCCTTTGCTGAAATTCGTACCAAAAAGCGAATTATCCTATCCGTGACTCTGTTCCAAAATAACTTTGGAGAGAACTCTGTACGTACTTTCGCCTGTTACTTCCGGCTAATGATGAAGCCATGGGGATTTCTCAATACTTTGACACAAGGCAACCTCTCGACCCATCGGCGGTCCACACCCTATAGTTGCCGACCCTCGACCCCCTCACGTCACGTTTGTCTAGTGTCAAAGGATTCAACAAATAAAACCATGTCTTCATCATTAGGCAAAAGTAATAGGCGCATGATGGTACGAAGCTCTCCAAAGTTATTTTGGAACGGAGTACCAGATAGGATAATTTGCTTTTTGGTACAAAGTTCAGCAAGAGCCTTCCGAATATCGCTATTAGGAAACCTTTGCTGAAATTCGTACAAAAAAAGCGAATTATCCTATCAGGGACTCCATTCCAGAACAACTTTGGCGAACTTCATACGTACCATCATGCCCCGGCTACTTCCAGCTAATGATGAAGCCATGGATTTCTTGAATACTTTGACACAAGGCAACCTCTCGACCCCTCGACGATCCACGACCCTCTACCCTAGTTCCCGACCCTCGACCCCCTCATGTCACATTTGTCTAGTGTCAAAGGATTCAACAAATAAAACCATGTCGAAGAGGAAGAAGAAGAAAAAAAAGGAGGAGGAGAAGATTTTTTCTTCTTCTCCTCTATTCCTTCTTCTTCTCCTCTTTTTTTCTTCTACTTCTTCCTCTCCCCTTCTTCTTCTCCTTCTTCTCCTCCTTCTATAGTGGCTCGACGACAACGCTCCTTCCCCACCGCCGCGCTCACCATAGCCTTGCCGGCGTCGAGCTCGGGCGGCGGCCGGAGCACAGCCACGGCGGAGACGGCGATGGGGAGCACGGGGAGGAGCACGGAGAGGTGGGGAAGAAGAGGGGGGAATGGGGGGAGGGGCTCACAGCGAGGCAGAGGGCGGCGATGGCGAGGTCGGGGTAGAGGGCGGCGACGGCGAGGTCGGGGCAGAGGGCGGCGACGGCGAGGTTGAGGCAGAGGGCGGCGACGGCGAGGTCGGGGCAGAGGGCGTCGACGGGGCAGAGGGCGGCGACGGCGTGGCGGTCGGGCAGCCTGACGACGTCGGTGTCGTCTCTGGCGTCGTCGGGGGCTAACGGCGAGATGATGACTGAAAATTCCTAAGTGCCACTTATATACCCAGAGCATTGGTCCCGGTTCGTAGCACCAACCGGGACCAATTCCCACCTTTCGTTCCGGTTGGTGCCACCAACCGGGACCAAAGGTCTCTTTTCAGCAGCCCAAACCTTTGGTCCCGGTTGGTGGCACCAACCGGAACTAAAGGGGGCATTAGTCCCGGTTGGTGCTACGAACCGCTACCAATGCCACCCTTTCGTCCGGTTATTGCTACCAACTGGAACCAAAGGCCTTGCACCGCAGTGCAGTGGGATGTTTAGTCCCACCTCGCTAGTCGAGGGAGCGCGAGAGCGGTTTATAAGCGCTGCTGCGCCAACCCTATAGAGCGGCCTATTGTGTCACTCTTTGCCCGTGGGCCTACTGGGCCTTCTGCGAGCCTGAATCCTGGCCCATTGTTGGGTTTCTAGTCGTATTCAGGCCGTGATGGCCCTGTAGGTGGCATTTTTTTGCTTTATTTTATTTTGTTTCCACTTTTTTGCTTTTAATGTTTTGAACGGAAAATACTTTTTTTCTATTTTTTTGTTTATTTTTTTATTTTCTTTTTTGCTTTATTTAATTTATTTTGTTTCCACTTTTTGCTTTTAATGTTTTGAACAAAAAATACTATGATAATTTTAGTTGCATAAATTTTATATAATTTTAGTTTTAATAATACTATAGGGACATACGCGAAGAAATAGGGTCGTGTGCCTCTTTAGTACCGGTTGTGCGATAGGGAAACACAACCCTAATCCAACGACTCACAAGCGTGATCCAACGATAAGGAGGAGTAGTTTTTTTATGTTTTAAAATAAAATGTTCTAGGTTTGAGATGTTACTTCGTTGAATGTTTTAAATTTCCCGCGCCGCCGCCACCATGCCACCATATGTTCTAGGTCTCCCGCGCATAAGTAGAAGCAATAAAGATATGTCAAATGTTCTAGCACTACAAATGAACTCCAAAAATGTTGAAACTTGGCATGGTATCATCATTTCACCCACATAGAATGTGTACAAAATTTTACAGGGTTACGGCAAAAACTGGATGCACTTCGTGTACAAACTGGACCATCTCCTTCGAAGTATGAGGGTTTCGGATGAAAACTCATATGTTACAAAGGCATTTCATTTTTCTAAACTTATTTCAATTCAAGACTTTTTGTGCATTCAATATGCACCATTCAAAGTCACATACTAAAATTTCAAACCTTTCTAACTTTATTTGCTATTTTTCATGCATTTAATGATTTATTTTGAGCTAAATGACCCTGAAATTGGAAAGCAGTACAAATGAATTCAGAAAAGGTTGAAACTTGGCATGGTATCATCATTTGACCAACATAGCATGTGCTAAAAAGTTGAGAGGGTTATGGCAAAAATTGGATGCACTTCGTGTACAAAATGGACAATCTCTTTCGAAGTATCAGGGTTTCGGACAAAAACTCATCTGTTACAAAGGTTTTTGAACTTATTTGAACTCCAGACTTTTTGTGTGTTCAAAATGAACCATTCAAAGCCACATCATCAATTTTCAACCCTTTCTAACTTCATCTGTCTTCACTTTTTCTTTGCTTGTGTCCTTTGCTTATTGCGTCGTAACCATGGATATTCTTCATCGCTTAACAGGGTGCTTGTATCAGCCTTGACTTTGAAGGGAGGAATTTCATGAAACTTTTCATAATCTTCAGACATGTCTGTCTTGCCCTCCAATCCCACGATGTCTCTTTTTCCTGAAAGAACTATGTGGCGCTTTGGCTCATCGTATGATGTATGCGTTTCCTTATCTTTTCTTTTTCTCGGTTTGGCAGACATGTCCTTCACATAGAAAACCTGCGCCACATCATTGGCTAGGACGAATGGTTCGTCTATGTACCCAAGTTTGTTCAGATCCATTGTTGTCATTCCGTACTGTGGATCTACCTGTACCCCGCCTCCTGACAGATTGACCCATTTGCACTTAAACAAAGGGACCTTAAAATCATGTCCGTGGTCAAGTTCCTATATGTCCACTATGTAACCATAATATGTGTCCTTTCCCCTCTTGGTTGCTGCATCAAAGCGGACACCGCTGTTTTGGTTGGTGCTCTTTTGATCTTGGGCGATCGTGTAAAATGTTTTCCCATTTATCTCGTATCCTTTGTAAGTCAATACAGTATAAGATGGTCCCCTAGACAACGAGTACAGCTCATCAGAAACAATGTTGTCAGCTCTAAGACGTGTTTTCAACCAACTGCCGAAAGTCCTGATGTGTTCACGTGTAATCCAGTCATCACACTGCTCCGGGTGTTTGGAGCGCAGACTGTTCTTGTGTTCATCGACATACGGGGTCACCAAGGTAGAGTTTTGTAGAACTGTGTAGTGTGCTTGAGACCAAGAATGCCCATCCCTACATATTATTGAGTTCTCTCCAAGCGTGCCTTTTCCAGTCAGTCTCCCCTCATACCGCGATTGAGGGAGACCAATCTTCTTAAGGCCAGGAATGAAGTCAACACAGAACCCAATGACACCTTCTGTTTGATGGCCCATGGAGATGCTTCCTTCTGGCCTAGCGCGGTTACGGACATAATTCTTTAGGACTCCCATGAACCTCTCAAAGGGGAACATATTGTGTAGAAATACGGGGCCTAGAATGACAATCTCGTCGACTAGATGAACTAGGACGTGCGTCATGATATTGAAGAAGGATGGTGGGAACACCAGCTCGAAACTGACAAGACATTGCGCCACATCACTCCTTAGCCTTGGTAGGATTTCTGGATCGATCACCTTCTGAGAGATTGCATTGAGGAACGCACATAGCTTCACAATGGCTAATCGAACGTTTTCCGGTAGAAGCCCCCTCAATGAAACCGGAAGCAGTTGCGTCATAATCACGTGGCAATCATGAGACTTTAGGTTCTGAAACTTTTTCTCGGCCATATTTATTATTCCCTTTATATTCGACGAGAAGCCAAACGTGACCTTCATACTGAGCAGGCATTCAAAGAAGATTTCCTTCTCTTCTTTGGTAAGAGCATAGCTGGCAGGACCTCCATACTGCTTTGGAGGCATGCCGTCTTTTTCGTGCAAACGTTTCAGGTCCTCCCGTGCCTCCGGTGTATCTTTTGTCTTCCCATACAGACCCAAGAAGCCTAGCAGGTTCACACAAAGGTTCTTCGTCACGTGCATCACGTGGATTGACGAGTGAACCTCTAGGTGTTTCCAGTAGGGTAGGTCCCAAAATATAGATTTCTTCTTCCACATGGGTGCGCGTCCCTCAGTGTCATTCGGAACAGATAGTCCGCCGGGACCCTTTCCAAATATTACATGTAAATCATTGACCATAGCAAGTATGTGATCACCGGTACTCATGGCGGGCTTCTTCCGGTGATCTACCTCGCCTTTGAAATGCTTGCCTTTCTTTCGACATTGATGGTTGGTCGGAAGAAATCGACGATGCCCCAGGTACACATTCTTCCTGCAATTGTCTAGGTATATACTTTCGGTGTCAGCTAAACAATGCGTGCATACGTGGTATCCCTTGTTTGTCTGTCCTGAAAGGTTACTGAGAGCAGGCCAATCATTGATGGTTACAAACAGCAATGCATGCAGGACAAATTCCTCCTGTTTGTGCTCATCCCACACACGTACACCGTTTCCATTCCACAACTGTAAAAGTTCTTCAACTAATGGCCTTAGGTACACATCAATGCCGTTTCCGGGTTGCTTAGGGCCTTGGATGAGAACTGGCATCATAATGAACTTTCGCTTCATGCACATCTAAGGAGGAAGGTTATACATACATAGAGTCACGGGCCAGGTGCTTTGATTGCTCCTCTGCTCTCCGAAAGGATTAATGCCATCCGCGCTTAAACCAAACCATACGTTCGTTGGGTCAGCTCCAAAGTCAGCCCGACCGTACTTTCTCAGGATTTTTCTCCATTGTGACCCGTCAGCGGGGTGTCTCAAATTCCCGTCTTTCTTACGGTCTTCATTGTGCCATCGCAACAACTTGGCATGCTCTTTGTTTCTGAATAGACGTTTCAACCGTGGTATTATAGGAGCATACCACATCACCTTGGCAGGAACCCTCTTCCTGGGGGGCTCGCCGTCAACATCACCAGGTTCATCTCGTCTGATCTTATACCGCAATGCACCGCATACCGGGCATGCGTTCAAATCCTCGTACGCACCGCGGTAGAGGATGCAGTCATTACGGCATGCATGTATCTTCTCCACCTCCAATCCTAGAGGGCATATGACCTTCTTTGATGCGTACGTACTGTCGGGCAATTCGTTATCCTTTGGAAGCCTCTTCTTAAATATTTTCAGTACCTTCCCAAATCCCTTGTCAGGTATACCATACTCTTCCTTCCATTGCAACAATTCCAGTGCGGCACCGAGCTTTGTGTTGCCCTCTTCGCAATTGGGGTACAACCCTTTTCTGTGATCCTCTAACATGCGATCGAACTTCAGCTTCTCCTTTTCACTTTCGCACTGTCTCCTTGCTCAACAATGACCCGGCGGAGATCATCATCGGGCACATCATTGTCTAGTTCCTCTTGATCTTCAGCTTGCCCCGTTGCAGCATCACCGTATTCAGGGGGCACATAGTTGTCATCGTCCTCTTCTTCTTCAATGTCTTCCATCATAACCCCTATTTGTCCGTGCTTGGTCCAAACATTATAGTGTGGCATGAAACCCTTATAAAGCAGATGGGGGTGAAGGATTTTCCGGTCAGAGTAAGACTTCGTATTCCCACATAGAGGGCATGGACAACACATAAAACCATTCTGCTTGTTTGCCTCAGCCACTTCGAGAAAATTATGCACGCCCTTAATGTACTCGGAGGTGCGTCTGTCACCGTACATCCATTGCCGGTTCATCTGCGTGCATTATATATAATTAAGCGTGTCAAAAACCATTACAGAACATCATGAATAGATAAGTGACCAAATTAATATAAATGTTTTTCTTTTAGAAAGAATATAAGAACAAGAGGCTCACCACGGTGGTGTCGGCGACGAGATCGGCGCGGGCGATCGACGACGGTGAAGACGGGGACGGGACGTGACGGACCGCTAAACCTAGACAAATCTTGAGGAAAATGAAACTTGGAGGTCGAGTTTGGAGAGCAGAAAGCTTAAGTAGTGTGGCTCGGGCATTTCATCGAACACCTCATGTGCATAGGAGGTGAGCTAGAGCACCACAAAGCCCTCCCCTCACACTCCAGGAAAAAACAGAGCAGTGGAGTGCTCTGCTCGCGGGGGAGGGGTATATATAGCCACATCATTGGTCCCGGTTTGTGGCTCGAACCGGGACTAAAGGCCACACTTTAGTCCCGGTTCCATCCACGAACCGGGACCAATGGATGTGGGCCGGGAGCGAGGCCCATTGGTCCCGGTTCGTGTCTGGAACCGGGACAAAAGGGTCCATACGAACCGGGACCAATGCCCCATGAGGCCCGGCTGGCTCCCTGGGCGCACGAACCGGGACGTATGCCCCCATGGGTCCCGGTTCGTGACTGAAATGGGACTAATGGGCTGGCCAGGCCTGAACCAAAGCCCAGTTTTCTACTAGTGACAGTTAATACATTGAGTAACTATATTCTTTTAAAATCCAGAATTTATTTTGTTTTTGGTCTGCCAATACGAGTCAAATTATGGGCAAGCAAACAGCACTGGAGGGACGCACTAAAATAGTTTAAAACATCTAATATTGCTTCTAAATCAAACCAGTAGGATTCATGCAAGAAAATGACAAGTTACAATCCAAAAGAAGCCAGTCACTAGAAAAGAGCCATGACTCAAGCATAATGCATACTACCCAACATCCAGTCTAACTACTAACACTTGATAATGACAACATTAAATGTCTCCAATTGACCTAAGCAGAAACAAGTGATAATGATGTGGTCCAAATTTCCACATGATATGTTGTAAGGAGCTCAGGTCTTCGTCCTATTTCCACTTGCACCAACCTCGCTTGCTTCCATCTCTCTCTGGCAAAAAGAAACATAGATGTCTGTCAAATATAGTACTTTAATGTGACCATATGTCAGGTTACAATAATATAAAAACAAATTAAAAAAGAAAAAAATGCAAGGCAGAGTACATATGCGGCGATATTAATTAATTGGGCACCACCCAACACAATGTCTAAGGACAGTCCAAGATGCTCTAAATGTCTAAGGTCAGTCCAGGATGCTCTAAATGCCTAAGGTCAGTCCAGGATGCTCTGAATTAAAATTCTTGAGACAACCATCTGTGTCAAGGGTAAATTTTTTACTTTTGACATCTTTCATTCAGACACTTTTCAGTGCTCAGCTCTAGTTTGAAATTATGCTTCATCTGCTATGTGCATATTTGAATGGACTTGGCTCATACCAATTCCGAGTTAAGAAACGAACTACACATGCCGTGCTATCTTCACTGAATGCCTTAAAATATAGGGGGTGAAGCTAATGACAACACTGTCTCTATAAGCAAAAGAGAAAAGAAGTAAACAGACTTAAAACATGCAAAAGAGTGTCATCATGATGTGAAAGAAATTGGGTACTGATATGATAAGAGGGCAGAGTAATTTGGTGATAAAAAATGATTCCAGAATAATGATTGCCGATGAGCATCAATATCAGATATCTAGTGTTCAACATGGGGAGGTGGCCAAATATCTTGATTTCTATTAGCAAGTACTCCCTCAATTCCTAAATATAAGTCTTTTAAGAGAATCCACTACGAACCACATACAGAGCAAAACGAGTGAATCTACACTCTAAAGTATGTCTATATACATCTGTACTAGAATCTCTTAAAAGAATTATATTTAGAAACGGAGGGGGTATGAAGCAAACTG
This sequence comes from Hordeum marinum, assembly GCA_022496015.1. Taxonomy (NCBI): domain Eukaryota; kingdom Viridiplantae; phylum Streptophyta; class Magnoliopsida; order Poales; family Poaceae; genus Hordeum; species Hordeum marinum. The sequence goes on along the minus strand of CM039673.1, from coordinate 23,635,975 downwards.
GATGCAGTAAGCAAGCATTGGAATTTTAATCATTTTAAAACCTATATAAGCAAACTTACACTACTAGCATATGCCTGCAAATGAAAGTATGTTCAGTGATAGTGAACATATATAAATAAAATGACAGTAGTATGCAAATGAAACCATGCTTGGTGGTGGCAGTAGTACCGGGTGATCCTGTCGTCGGTGCTCACTGAACTCACTTGCAAAGAGCTGGGAAAAAATACGCCCCGTCTTCTGTTGATAGACCTGGACATCGTTGTTATTCCCCATGTCGACACGAAGCAAATACTGGGCTTTGAACACTAGTCGACGGCCCACCACACTGGTATCATTTATGACTAGGTAGACGACCCCGTCTTCATGGATGCTCAGGACAGGGAACGACGGAGCAAGGCGACTCAAACCAGCAGACTGGTAGTTGGCGTTTGCCCAGATGTCTCCAACGTTGCGCTTGTAGCTTATGTTCCACCCTCAGTGGTCAGGCAACAGAGTCCAGATGGTCAGTCCAAATTCTTCGCCGGGCTAGCGCTCAACAAATTTGTTGAAGGCGAGGAACTTGATGGAGCCACGAACACAGGCCACTGAACAATGGGAAAGCCAACAATGCCCTCCGCGGCCCCGCCCCCATATACCTCAACCCTCTCCTCCGATCCAATCTCTTTCCTAAATAATCGCCATCGCAAGCCCGCTGCTCCTCCTCTCCTCTGCTGCCCCATGGGCGCTAGCGAACTGAGCCAACCCCCCGATGCGAATGAAGCGACGAGGGGCGGAGGAAGGGAGAGATGGCGCCAGCAACGGTGGGAGAGGAGACGTTGCGGGCGACGGGCGTCCTGATCAAGCACGAGGGGTTCGGCGCCAAGGCGTCCTGAGGGTCAGGTCATCTCCACCATCACGCGTGCTGATGCCGCCACGCGCCTCGACGAGCTCCGCGGCCAGATCCTCACCGGTCGCGCCTCCTCTGCCGACCTCGCACCCTCCTCTGCCGACCTCGCACCATCTCGTCTCCCATCGAGTGCCGCCGCTTGGTCTCCTATCTCTCCCTGACCCAGTCCTATGATTTGTCTCTCCCGATTGGACCTGTGCAGATGTGCGCACGTGGATTATGGAAGTGGGCGGAGGTCCAGCAGTACTAGCCGTCGTACACCGTGTCACCGGCCTAGCATGCGCACTGGAGCAAGACGATGACGGCGTGCGTGAAGTACGCAGCTGGTAGCTCGTACCCGGTTTGACCTCTTGGACCTCCAAGAAGCCGTCGCGGGTTCCGGCATCGGCGGTGTGCGGTGGCTGCCAACACAGTGGCTCAAGTGAAGATGTTCTAACCTGTCCGTGTCTTTCTGCATGAATGGTGATAATTTAGAAATCGAAAATATGTTTTCTCGATTTATATCTGCAGGAATGGTGTCCCTCTCCTCCATCGAGCGGTGACGCGATGCGGGATGCAGCAGGCCTGACCTGCATCGGTGGCCGCTGGGTCCCTCTCCTCCGTCGAGCAGTTGGGGTAGCGTGGGACGCAGTGGGCTCAGCCTGCATCGGGAGCGGCAGGGTCCATCTCCTTACGCGAGCAGCACACTACCAGAATCAGGGTTGTTGCCAACGGCTTGGACTATGCCGACGGCCTCTGTCGGCATACGACACCCTACGCCGACCACCAGAGCCTCACCGTCGGCGCACAAAACACTGTCGGCGTAGATGAACCTATGCCGACGGCCCCCGTCGGCGTACAAAGGCCATCGGCGTAGGTGAACCTATGCCTATGGTGGCCCTCGGCGAGGATACCTCGTCGGCGTATCAGTGGGCCCGGCTGCTCAATGGATAACTCCCGTTTCACACTGTCAAAGATATGCCGACGGCGCTGACGGAAACCGTCGGCATAGCTTCGACGTGCCACGTCATCGATCCGCAGTAGGTGCCACGTCACTGATCCGAGGAGGTGCGGATTCGTGGGCGCATCTACGTCGACGGTTATGCCGTCGGCATACTTTTGGGCTACGACCATCGGCGTAGGTAAAATTTTTTTTATTGCACCTACGCCGACGGTTACACCATCGGCATAGCTTCCATGTGCCATATCATTGATCCGCGGCAGGTACCACGTCACCGATCCGATAAGGTGCGGATCCGGAGGCGTATGTATGCCGACGGTTATGCCGTCAGCATACCTTTCGGGCTACGCCGACGGTGTAACCGTCGGCGTAGGTGCACCTGTTTTTTTCACATCTACGCCGACGGTTACATCGTCGGCATAGGTACATTTAAAAAAAATCTCTATATTAAAATTTATTTTAAATAGAAAGTCTATAGACCATGTCCATGTTATATATAGTCTACACGCTGTTTTTTCAATGTATCGTCTATTTAGGAGTGTGTATAGGCACCCTAGATGCGTCTCGGGAATGTGTCCCTCCTCAGGGATAGCGCTGCCGCCGTCACACGGAGTGTGGAAACCAGGTGAAAATGTTCCTCGGTCAAACCCCGTCCGGTGAAAGTCAAAAGGATAGATCCGTTCGATCAACAGTGTCAGGGTTAGATGGGACGGGGGACCTGGGGGTGGGTTGGGCCCGGACTTTGATCCGAAGTAAACCTATGGGCTGGCCTACCACAGACAAGTGAAAATGACCCTCGGTCAAACCCCGTCCGGTGGAAGTCAAAGGGGTAGATCCGTCCGGTCAAGAGTGTGAGGGTTAGATGGGACGGGGGACCTAGAGGGGGCTATGCCGCCAGGTCTTGCCGTGGGCCCTCTTAATTACGTTCGGAAAACGTGGCATCGGGTCGACACCGAGGGAATCTTGCGGTGGTTTGGGCCCAGACCTTGTGCTAAGGTGTTGCTATGGGCTGGCCTATCACAGCCAGGTGAAAATGTCCCTCGGTCAAACCTCGTACGGTGAAAGTAAAAGGGGTAGACCGTCAACACTCTGTAAGAATTTTCCCTCTTATCGTCCTTTTTCTTATTTTATTTTTCACACCAAGATTCACTCTGAAAGAAAAGTTTCATCATGTTATATTAAAGGCCTACATTGAGTACCAACGTCAGGAGACCATGGCGTGGAACGCGAGACTTGCAGCAGTCTCGGACCATGCCAGTCGCATGATGAAGGTTAGTTTAGCCCTTTTCATTTGACTTTCACATTTGCATTCTCATTTCTTCTAACCTTCGTGTGTGCTTCATCAACTAACATGCAGCTCGTTTTTTAGTCCATGGCGACCGGAACGGTTCCAGTAATGGAACCACCACCATCGCCTGCTGGAGAACAACCAATTCTGCTTACGTTTGAAGAATTTGTGGCACAACACTGTCTGACTACGGTTAGTACATTCCCAAACTATCCAACTACTTATCGTGCATTCAACACTATCATATATCTCTATAACATCTCTTTTTAAACATGCAAGGAACTGATCGATCCTCCGTTGGTGGTGGTGCCAATTCTGGCATCACTCCCGAGTCATGGAGCCCGGTCACTCCAATCCACCGAGGAGGTGGCGGTCACAGTCTTGCAGGAAGCGCTGTTGGTAGTAGTGACGACCTTGGCTTTGGCAGTCTTGGTGGTACCGAACTTGATGGTGGACCTCTTGACGCTTAGGCCTCTTGGTGGTGGTGGTCATGACTTGTGTTTCGTGCATTCATATTATGTTGTTCAGACGTATGTTGTATTGTTTAGACATATGTTTTATATGTTGTGATGGTAATACTTATATTCTAGTTGTAACGATGTGGATGTGTGATATATATATGTTGTGTACTAGTTGTGATATATTTGTGCTGTATATTGCCGAAAAATAAAACAAAAACAGAAAAACAACACCTATGGCGATGGTGTAACCGTCGGCGTAGCCCCGGCCGCTGCGCACCAGAATCTGACACGTCGCGGGCTACGCCGACAGTGTAACCGTCGGCATAGGTACAACATCTATGCCGATGGTGTAACCGTTGGCGTAGATCCGACCTCGGGTGCGCCAGAAACAGACACGTGGCAGGCTACGCCGATGGTTACAACGTCGGCAAACGTGCTGGCCTATGCCGACGGTGTATCTGTCGGCGTAGCCTGGTTTCGGGTACACCAGCAGCTGCCATGTGGCGTTGATACGCCACCATCGGCATAGATATAGAACCTATGCCGACGGTGTAACCGTCGGCGTATCTACGCCACGTGGCAGCTTCCGGTTGGAGCAAGAACTCCGTCGTCGCCGTCTGCCGCCGTCAAGTGAGAACTACGCCAACGACCCATCTACGCCGACGGTCGTACGGCCGAAGGTCGGCATAGGGGACCTACGCCAACGGTTTTTCATGCCGACGAGAATGCCCGGGTACACCGACGTTCACGATCCCGACGGACCTACGCCAACGGGTGCCGTCGGCGTAGGCCTAGGCCGACGGCATTCTGGCCTACGCCGACGGTGTCAGGCCGTCGGCATAGGGTCCGATTCCGGTAGTGGCGGCGGCGTGGGACACTGCAGGCTCGGCCGCGAAGATGGTTTTCTCTGGCGGGGCATTCGACTCCCGGCCGTTGTTCCTTGACCTCGCGTCAGGGACGGATATGCACCCGCGATCGTTCCTCCTCATGATTAGCGATGCAGATGCCGCCGATGTCGTTCCTCGCACAACCGAGGGCGCGGAAGCCGCTGTCGCTGCTCCTCTACGCGACGGTGAGACACACCGTGTAGCCGATGCCCTCCAGAACCATGGCAGCACGTCGTTGAATGCCCTAGGGAGGCACGCTGCTAGGGGATCACCATGTAGCGTGTGAATGCCCACCAAACGTTCGATGAGTTCCCCTAATCGATCTTTCTATATAGCTAGCCCTCTCTGTTTCAGTCTCTCTTTGCCCATATATTCCATGAGTTGATTCATTGAGATATGAACTTGTTTTTGTTTCAGGTTTATGCTGGATTTAACACTGACATTTGTTCAAATCCTATCCAGATAATAACTCCAGAGGAATCAGTATGGTCTCTGTTTCTATATGTTCAGTGTGACTAGGAACCAACATGCTCACTGCTAAAGTTATTGCAGGTGTATTTCTTTAATTTGAGAAGGCTCTATATAACATTGGGAAAAAGTTACTACTGAAGAAATCATTCTGCAACACTTTGACCTTGAGTTTGTACTTGCTAAAAGAGATGCACCCAAAACAATATACTCCTGGTTGTTTGATTGGCAACGTCCTCTCACGGAAAACTCGAATTAGATTCTTTTTACTTCCTAATCCTGTCATTTTGCATTTTAATCATTATCCTATATGCACAGGATCATAGAAAAATACTATTAATGTCTACATTGAAAAGGATCCAAACTATAAACAATTGATTGGCGAATAATTTTTTATCTAGGTTCAGAAGTTGATAATCCACTATAGTTCTTTCATTGTGCAGGCAAACTCAGGTATGATGAAATGGGTTTCTTTTGTTTTGCCGTCACATTGCTGAATATGACTTCGAATCTCAATTGCACTTGACTGCACCTTCTATCTTGATCTGCTTGACAACTTATAATTTGCACAAGCATTCTCCTGCGTAGTTTGTCCATGGTCTGAAAGAACAATTCCTGATATATTCCAAATCCGGTCGTTGCCTAGATCATATGGACATCTTTACTAATCAGAAGGTCTTACCACATTTCTCTTGTTTTCTACAATTGGCGAGCAAATTATTCAAGATTGCGTGGCGTACAGATGTAAGGTTTCCGCACTCGCATCCACAGAAATCTGGGTGTTGGTAAATTCTGTTTTGGATGGATTTTTTTATCGAGGATCAGACACTACTAAGGGACTAACAAGAACACAGTAAATTACTAGATCATATTTCAGAACTTTGGTTAAATTTGATGTGTATTGTATAGCTGATATTGGTATTTTGCACATTATTCAAGCCCATTGATATATTGCAGCCATATATTTTCTATTTCTGGGTCAATCAGATTTCAATTGATATCTGTGTCGTAAGAGTTTGAGTGCGAGTTCATAGTGATATGCACTTCCATCCTATTTTCTGTTTTTTGCCCTTATGTTCTTGTAGCTTATGCTTTATTCAGGCATATAACATACTTGTACTTCCATTGCTCTATGTTTCTCTTTTTCATCACATATTTGTCACTTTGTAAAATCAGTGTGTATCTCTAAATCTTCAAAGTTGCGGAGGAGTGATACATTATTTCATTAATCCATTTTAGAGCATGTCATGTTAAATTCTGATCCAAATTCTATCGCGTTGTACTAGACGTTTATTTCGTTTGACCTAACAAATGATATACAGAACTCAGGTTGGTAGATACGAGATTAATCTGAGTCCCACTCGAGAGCTAGGGTTTGGCGTTCTGTACGCCGTTGGCAGGATCGATTCCGCTGCTACTCCCGCCCCGTCGCCGAGACCGACAAAAAGTTCTACTCCAGTCGTCGCACCCGCGCCGCAATCTGTTCGAAGCGTGTCCGAGATCGATCGGCGCAAGTTTCAGCCGGCGAGACGAACTCTGCTGCACGGGTGCTACACGCCTGACTAGGCGCTTCAAGTCCCGAGGAGAGATCTGTCCAGCCGACGTTCCATCACGTGAAGCTAAGTCCAGATTTGTTTTCTCCTTTACTCATTGATCAAGAACTAGTACTAATCAGCCAGCTACTAGTACTAGTATTCCCACGTGAAGCCATCACATCAAGTTCTGTTGCTCTTTGGTTGCTACGTCTACCCGGGACATACTATCAGATTTAATCTATTCATGGCTTCCATGAAGTATGATCTTCCGCTGCTGGATTGTGACACAAGGTTTATCCTATGGCAAGTCAAGATGCGGGCGTTGTTGACGCAAGCCGACTACGATGATGCACTGGATAGTTTTGGAAAAATAGAATTGACGATTGGACTGCCGAGGAGAAAAGAAATGATCGTAAAGCTTTGTGATAAATTCAACTTCATTTACATAATAATATTTTGCAGGAAGTTCTGAGAGAGAAAACTGCCGCCGCTCTATGGCTAAAGTTGGAAGGGATTTGCATGACGAAAGATCTCAGCAGCAAGATGCATCTGAAGCAAAAATTATTCATGCACAGGTTGTTGGAAATATGCCCTAGAGGCAATAGTAAATTAGTTATTACTATATTTCCTTGTTCATGATAATCGTTTATTATCCATGCTATAATTGTATTGAATGGAAACACATTACATGTGTGGGTAAATAGACAACACTCTGTCCCTAGTATGCCTCTAGTGAACTAGCTCATTGATCAAAGATGGTCAAAGTTTCCTAGCCATTGACATGTGATGTCATTTGATAACGTGATCACATCAATAGGAGAATGATGTGATGGACAAGACTCAAACTACAAACGTAGCATATGATCGTGTCAATTTGTTGCTACTGTTTTCTGCATGTCAAAGTATGTGTTCCTATGACCATGTGATCATGCAACTCACTGACATCGGAGGAGTACCTTGTGTGTATCAAACGTCGCAATGTAACTGGGTGACTATAAAGGTGCTCTACAGGTATCTCCGAGGGTGTCTGTTGAGTTGGCATGGATCAAGACTGGGATTTGTTACTCCGTGTGACGGAGAGGTATCTCAGGGCCCACTCGGTAATACAACATCACAATAAGCCTTGCAAGCAATGTGACTAAGTGTTAGTCACGGGATCTTGTATTACGGAACGAGTAAAGAGACTTGCCGGTAACGAGGTTGAACTAGGTATGGAGATGCCGACGATCGAATCTCGGGCAAGTAACATACCGAAGAACAAAGGGAACATCATACGGTATTAACTGAATCCTTGACATAGAGGTTCGACCGATAAAGATCTTCGTAGAATATGTAGGAACCAATGTGGACATCCAGGTCCCGCCATTGGTTATTGACCATAGAGGTGTCTCGGTCATGTCTACATAGTTCTCGAACCCGCAGGGTCTGCACACTTAAGGTTTGGTGACGTTTCGGTAGTATAGAGTTATGTATGGTGGTGACCGACGGTTGTTCGGAGTCCCGGATGAGATCTCGGACGTCACGAGGAGCTCCGGAATGGTCCGGAGGTAAAGATTCATATATAGGAAGTCCTATTTTGCTCGTTAGAAAATTTTCGGGCTTATCGGTAGTGTACCGGGAGTGCCGATAGTGTACCGGGGGACCATCAGGAGAGGTATTTCGACCCAAGAGGCTACATGGGCTTTGGGAGGGTGGAAACCAGCCCTTAGTGGGCCGGTGGAAGTCCTCTGAGAGGCCCATGCGGCTGGACTTGAGAAAGAAAGAAAAAACGCAAAAGGTGGAAATAGACTCCAAGTAGGAAAGGAGCAATCCTAGTCCTACTAGGATTGGAGGACTCCTCCAATCCTCCTTGCGCAAGAGGCAAGGCAGGGCTGCCTTGTGCGCCAGCCCTCCTCCTCCCTCCCTCTTATATATACTGGAGGTATTGGGTGTTTTGCACTTGATTTTACGGCCACGTGCTACCCGTTCCACCGATGCTCCTCTATATCGGATTTCCGCAATGCTTAGGCGAAGCCCTGCCGGAATTGCTCCACCATCATCGCCGGAGCGCCGTCATGCTGCCGGTGAACTCTTCTTCCTCTCCACTTCCTCTTGCTGGAACAAGACGGTGGAGATCGTCATCAAGCTGCACCTGTGCTGAACGCGGAGGTGCCGTCCGTTCGGCGCTAGATCGGAAGGACCGTGATCAAGATCGCGAGACGGTTCGTGACGAGTTCGCGGAACGGATCGTGATGAGATCGCGGGACGGATCATGATGAGTTCGCGGGACGGATCGCGATTGGATCGCGGGACGGATCGTGATGTGATCGCGGGACGCTCGGCAATTTGGATCGCGAAGATGTTTGACTACACCTACCGCGTTTCTTAACGCTTCCCGCTTAGCGATCTACAAGGGTACGTAGATCCACTCTCCCTCTCGTAGATCTACGTGTGCATTGGAAAAGTTTTGTTTCCCATGCGACGTTCTCCAATACTGGCATCATGAGCTAGGTCTATGTGTAGATGAGATCTCGAGTAGAACACAAAATGTTTGTGGGCGTTGATGCTTAGATTGCTTCCTCCCTTGGTCGGATTTTGGTTCAGTGGTATTGTGAGATGAAGCGGACCGGACCAACATTACTCGTACGCTTACGAGAGACCGGTTCCCTCGACCGCAACTTGTTGCATAGATGGCTTGTGGGTGCCAGTTTCTCTCACTTTAATTGGATCGGATTCGACAAAGGCGGACCTTGAGAAGGTTGAAAAGCAACTAGTGTATCACCGTTGTGGTTTTTGCATAGATGAGAATTGTTCTTGCTAGATACCCGTAACAGCCACGTAAAACATGCAACAACAATTAGAGGACATCTGACTTGTTTTTGCAGGGTGATATGGCCAATTACATGATGTGATATATGTGATGTATGAGATGATCATGTGATGTATAGATTATCACGACTTGCATGTCGATGAGTACGACAACCGGCAGGAGCCATAGGGTTGTCTTTAATTATTGTATGACCTGCGTGTCAATCATTAAGCGCTATGTAATGCTTTACTTTATCGCTAAACGGTAGCAATAGTAGTAGAAGCATGGTGGGTGCGACAACCCCAATGGCGACATGTTGATGGAGATCATGGTGTCATGCCGGTGACGATGGAGATCATGCCGGTGCTTTCATGATGGAGATTAAAAGCACAAGTTCATGGCCATATCATGTCACTTATGATTTGCATGTGATGTTAATCCTTTTATGCACCTTGTTTTGCTTAGGACGACAGTAGCATTATAAGGTGATCCCTCACTTAATTTCAAGATAAATTGTGTTCTCCCCGAGTGTGCACCGTTGCGAAAGTTCGTCGTGTTGAGACACCACGTGATGATCGGGTGTGATAGACTCTACGTTCACATACAACGGGTGCAAGCCAGTGTTGCACATGCAGAACACTAGGGTTAAACTTGACGAGCCTAGCATGTACAGACATGGCCTCGGAACACAAGAGACCGAAAGGTCGAACATGAGTCATATAGTAGATATGATCAACATGATGATGTTCACCATTGTAACCACCTCAACTCACGTGATGATCGGACTTGAGTTCGTGAATTTGGATCATGTATCACTCGAATGACCGGAGGGATGTCAATTTGAGTGGGAGTTCTTAAGTAAATGATTAATTGAACTCATTATCATGAACATAGTTAGTAGTGTCTTTGCAAAACTGTGTTGTAGATTACTTGCTGGCGCTGTAGCTCCCTTGAATTTTTATATGTTCCTAGAGAAATAGAGTTGAAAGATGATGGTAGCAATATTGCGGATTGGATCCGTGATCTGAGGATTGTCCTCGTTGCTGCACAGAAGGCTTATGTCCTTAATGCACCGCTCGGTGCGCCAACCCCTCTAGCATCGTCTGTAGATGTTGTGAACATCTGACAGGTACGTGTTGATGACTACTTGATAGTTTAGTGCGTCATGCATTACGTCTTAGAATTGAGGCTTTGAAACGTTTTGAACGTCACAGAACATATGAGATGTTCTAAGAGCTGAAATTAGGATCTCAGGCTCGTGCCCGTGTTGCGAGATATGAGATCTCCAACAAGATTCTTTGCCTGCAAGATGAACGAGAATAGCTCAATCATTGAGCATGTGCTCAGATTGTCTGGGTGCTACAATCGCTTGAATCGAGTGGGAGTTCATCTTCCAGATAAGATAGTGATTGATATAGTTCTCCAAGTCACTTTCACTAAGCTACTAGAACTTGGTGATGAACTATAAAATGCTAGGGATAGAATTAATGATCCCTGAGCTGTTCGCTATGTTTGACCCCGCGAAGGTAGAAATCAAGAAGGAGCATCAAGTGTTGATGGTTAGTATAACCACTAGTTTCGAGAAGGGCAAGGGCAAGGAGGGAAACTTCATGGATGGCAAGTCAGTTGCTGCTCAAGTGAAGCAACCCATAGTTGAACCCAAACCCGAGACTAAGTGCTTTAATTATGAGGAGAGAGGTCGCTGAAGCGGAACAACCCTAGATACTTGGTAGAGAAGAAGGCTGGCAACGTCGACAGAAGTATAATTGATATACGTGTTATTGATGTGTACCTTGCTTCTACTCGTAGTAGCACCTGGGTATTGGATACCGGTTCGATTGCCAAATGTTAGTAACTCGAAATAAAAGCTACGAAATAAACGGAGATCTAGCTAAGGGTGAGGTGACGATGTGTGTTGGAAGCGTTTCCAAGGTTGATGTGATCGACATCGCACGCTCTCTCTACCTTCGGGATTAGTAACAAACCTAAATAAGTGTTATTTGGTGTTTTGCGTTGAGCATGAACGTGATTAGATCGTATTTATTGCAACACAGTTATTCATTTAAGTTAGAGGATAATGATTATTCTGTTTACATGAATAATACCTTCAATGGTCATGCACCCAGTGAGAATGGTTTGTTGAATCTTGATCGTAGTAATACACATGTTCATAACATTGATGCCAAAAGATGCAAAGTTAATAATGATAGTACCACATACTTGTGGCACTGCCGCTAAATGTCATATTGGTATAAAACGCATGAAGAAACTCCATGCTGATGGATCTTTGGACTCTTTCGATTTCAAATCGGTTGAGACATGGGAACCATGCCTCTTGGTCAAAGATGACTAAGGACCCCGTTTTCTGGTTTGACGGAGCGGGCAAGTGATTTATTGGAGATGATACATGTTGATGTATTCAATCCAATGAGTCTTGTAGCGTGCGGTGGATATCGTTATTTTCTTATCTTCACTGATGATTTGGTTAGATATAGTGTATGTTTACTTAATGAAACACAAGTCTGAATCGTTTGAAAAGTTCAAGCAAATTCAGAGTGAAGTTTAAGATCATCGTGACAAGATAAAAATATTTACGATATGATCGTGGAGGTGAATATCTGAGTTACGAGTTTGGCATACAACTTTAGACAATGTGAAAGTTGTTTCACAACACACGCCACCTGGAACACCATAGTGTGATGGTATGTCCGAACGTCATAGTCGTGCTCTATTGGATATGGTGCATGTTATGATGTCTCTGATCGTTTTTCTACTATAATTTTTGGGTTGTGCATTAGAGACAACTACATTCACTTTAAATAGGGCACCATCTAAATCCATTGAGATGACACCGTGTGAATTATGGTTTGATAGAAACCTAAGCTGTCATTTCTTAATGCTTGGGGCTACGACGCTTGTGTGGAAAATGTTTTCACCTAATGAGCTCGAACCCAAAGCGGACAAATGCATCTTCGTAGAATACCCTAAGAACAGTTGGGTGAACCTTCTATCTCAGATCCAAGCATAAAACGTTTATTGCTAAAATTGGGTCCTTTCTCAAGAAAAGGTTTCTCTTGAAAGAATTGAGTGGGAGGAGGATAGAACTTGATGAGGTTATTGAACCTCTGTTTCAACCAGAGAGTAGCGCAGCGCAGGAAGTTGTTTCCGTCAAGCCTACGTTAGTTGAAGAGGAAGTAAATGATGATGATCATGAAGCTTTTGATCAAGTTACTATTGACCTACGAGGAAAATCGAGCTTGATAAGGTTATTGAACCTTTACTTCAACCAGAAAGTAGCGCATCGCAGAAAGATGTTTCTGTGAAGCCTACATCAGTTGAAGAGGAAGTTAATGATGATGATCATGAAGCTTTATATCAAGTTACTATCGAACTTCGTAGGTCGACAAGGACGTGTACTGCTCTTGAGCGGTACGACAACCCTGTCTTAGAGGTCATGTTGTTGGACAACGATGAACCTACGAACTATGGAGAAGCGATGATGGGCCCGGATTCCAACAAATGGTTAGAGGACATAAATCCGAGAAAGGATCCATGTATGAAAACCAAGTGTAGACTTTGGTAGACTTGCTCGTTGGACGGCAGGTCATTGAGTACAAATGGATCTTTAAGATGAAGACAGACGCTGAGGGTGAATGTCACCATTTATAAAGCTCGACTTGTCGCAAAGAAGTTTCCGCCAAGTTCAAGGAGTTGACTGCGATGAGACTTTCTCACTCGTAGCGATGCTAAAGTCTATTGGAATTATGTTAGCAATTGCTGCATTTTTCAATTATGAAATCTGGCAGATGGATACCAAAACATCGTTTCCTTCCTTAAGGAAAGGTTGTATGAGATATAACCAGAAGGTTTTGTCAGTCCTAAGGATGCTAAAAGGTGTGCAAGCTTCAGTGAACCTTCTATGAACTGAAGCAAGCATCTCGGAGTTGGAATATACACTTTGATGAGGTGATCAAAGTTTTTGAGTCTATACAAAGTTTATGAGAAACTTGTATTTACAATAAAGTGAGTGGGAGCACTATAGAGTTTCTGATCAGCATATGTGGTTGACATATTGTTGATCGGAAATAATGTAGAATTTCTCGAAAGCATAAAAGGTTGTTTGAAAAGAGTTTTTCAAAGGAAGACCTGGATAAAGATACCTAATTGTTGAGCATCAAAATCTATAAAGATAGATCAAGATGATTGATAAGACTTTCAATGAGTACATACCTTGACAAGATTTTGAAAGAGTTCAAAATGGATCAGTCAGACAAAAAGTTCTTGCCTGATTTGTAAGGTATAAAGTTGAGTAAGACTCAATGCCCAGTGACTGCAGAAGATAGAGAAAAGATGAGTGTCATGCCCTATGCTTCAGCCATAGGCTCTATCATGTATGCAATGCTGTGCACAAAGACCCGATGTCAGCCTTGCTATAAGTATGGCCGGAAGGTTTCAAAGTGATCCTGGAATGGAGCACTGGACAGCGGTCATGATTACCCTTAGTAACTAAAAGACTAAGGAGATGTTTCTCGATTATGGAGGTGATAAAGAGTTCGTCGTAAAGAGTCACGTCGATGCAAGCTTTAACACCAATCCGGATGACTCGTAGTAGCAATCTGGATACTTGTAGTGGAGCAACCATTTGGAATAGTACCAAGTGGAGTGTGGTAGCAGTGTTTACGGTTTGACATAGAAATTTGCAAAGTACACATGGATCTGAATGTCGCCGACCCATTGACTATAAGACCTCTCTCACATGCAAAGCATGATCGAGCCCCAGAACTCATTGGGTGTTAGATTCATAACAATGCGAATCACATGGTGATGTGAACTAGATTATTGACTCTAGTGCAAGTGGGAGACTATTGGAAATATGCCCTAGAGGCAATAATAAATTAGTTATTATCGTATTTCCTTGTTCATGATAATCGTTTATTATCCATGCTATAATTGTATTGAATGGAAACACATTACATGTGTGGGTAAATAGACAACACTCTGTCCCTAGTATGCCTCTATTGAACTAGCTCGTTGATCAAAGATGGTCAAGGTTTCCTAGCCATTGACATGTGATGTCATTTGATAACGGGATCACATCATTAGGAGAATGATATGATGGACAAGACCCAAACTACAAACGTAGCATATGATCGTGTCAGTTTGTTGCTACTGTTTTCTGCATGTCAAAGTATGTGTTCCTATGACCATGAGATCATGCAACTCACTGACATAGGAGGAGTACCTTGTGTGTATCAAACGTTGCAACGTAACTGGGTGACTATAAAGGTGCTCTACAGGTATCTCCGAGGGTGTCTATTGAGTTGGCATGGATCAAGACTGGGATTTGTTACTTCGTGTGACGGAGAGGTATCTCAGGGCCCACTCGGTAATACAACATCACAATAAGCCTTGCAAGCAATGTGACTAAGTGTTAGTCACGGGATCTTGTATTACGGAACGAGTAAAGAGACTTGCCGGTAACGAGGTTGAACTAGGTATGGAGATGCCGACGATCGAATCTCGGGCAAGTAACATACCGAAGAACAAAGGGAACATCATACGGGATTAACTGAATCCTTGGCATAGAGGTTCGACCGATAAAGATCTTCGTAGAATATGTAGGAACCAATGTGGACATCCAGGTCCCACCATTGGTTATTTACCATAGAGGTGTCTTGGTCATGTCTACATAGTTCTCGAACCCGCAGGGTCTGCACACTTAAGGTTTGGTGACGTTTCGGTAGTATAGAGTTATGTATGGTGGTGACCGAAGGTTGTTCGGAGTCCTGGATGAGATCTCGGACGTCGCGAGGAGCTCCGGAATGGTCCGGAGGTAAAGATTCATATATAGGAAGTCCTATTTTGCTCGTCGGAAAATTTTCGGGCTTATCGGTAGTGTACTGGGAGTGCCGGTAGTGTACCGAGGGACCATCAGGAGAGGTATTTCGACCCAAGAGGCTACATGGGCTTTGGGAGGGTGGAAACCAGCCCTTAGTGGGCCGGTGGAAGTCCTCTGAGAGGCCCATGCGGCTGGACTTGAGAAAGAAAGAAAAACGCAAAAGGTGGAAATAGACTCCAAGTAGGAAAGGAGCAATCCTAGTCCTACTAGGATTGGAGGAGGACTCCTCCAATCCTCCTTGCGCAAGAGGCAAGGCAGGGCTGCCTTGTGCGCCAGCCCTCCTCCTCCCTCCCTCTTATCTATACTGGAGGTATTGGGTGTTTTGCACTTGATTTTACGGCCACGTGCTACCCGTTCCACCGGTGCTCATCTAGATCGGATTTTCGCAGTGCTTAGGCGAAGCCCTGCCGGAATTGCTCCACCACCATCGCTGGAGCACCGTCATGCTGCCGGTGAACTCTTCTTCCTCTCCACTTCCTCTTGCTGGATCAAGACCGTGGAGATCTTCATCAAGCTGCACGTGTGCTGAACGCGGAGGTGCCGTCCGTTCGGCGCTATATCGGAAGGACCGTAATCAAGATCGCGAGACGGTTCATGATGAGTTCACAAAACGGATCGTGATGAGATTGCGGGACGGATCGTGATGAGTTCACAGGACGTATCGTGATTGGATCGCGGGACGGATCGTGATGTGATCGCGAGACGCTCGGCGATTTGGATCGCGAAGATGTTCGACTACACCAACCGCATTTCTTAATGCTTCCCTCTTAGCGATCTATAAGGGTACGTAGATCCACTCTCCCTCTCGTAGATGCTCATCACCATGGATAGATCTGCGTGTGCGTAGGAAAATTTTTGTTTCCCACGCGACGTTCTCCAACATAGGTTACCCGAGGGAGGTAATGTTTTGAATCATATTTCTAAGTTTAAAGAGATCATATCTGATCTAGCTGCAATGGAGGTTAAGTATGATGAGGAAGATATTGCTTAAATGTTTCTTTGTTCACTGCCAAGTTCTTATATCAATTTTCGAGACTCCATATTATATAGTCGTGATACTCTCACGCTTAATGAAGTTTATGAAGCTTTGAACTCTAAGGAGAAGATGAAATTGATGGTGCCTCATGATGGTTCAAGTTCATCCCAAGCCGAGGGATTATCTATTCGTGGCAGGACAAAGGAGAAGAACTCACATAATGGAAACTGTGGCAAAAGTAAGAACGGCCAAAGGGGGCGGTCACAATCCAGAGACAAGAAGCAATCTTGTAGATATTGCAAGAGAGACGGGCATGATATCTCAGACTATTTCAAGTTGCAGAACAAGGAAAAGAGGAATGGTACATACAAACCGAAAGGTAACAAACAAGGTGAAAATTTTGCTAATGTTGTTCGTGATGATAGTTCCAATGATGCTCTTGTTGTTATTGCTGGATGTGATGAGACCAATGATGAGTGGGTACTTGACACTGCGTGTACTTTTCATATGTGCCCGCATAGAGATTGGTTTACTACTTTTGATTCTACTACTGCTGCTGGTGCCGTTTTGGGTTTTGACAATTCACCATGCAAGATTGAAGGCATAGGTTCCGTTCGAATCAAGATGTTTGATGGCACAATCAGAATTTTGACAGATGTTCGGTATATTCCGAAGATGAAGAGAAATCTTATCTCTGTCAGTGCCCTTGATGCAAAGGGGTACAAATATTCAGATGGAGATCGTGTTTTGAAAGTCACCAAAGGCTCTCTTGTTGTGATGGAAGGAGACTTAAGTTCGACCAATGGTCTTTATTACCTTCGAGGTTCTACCATTTCAGGTAACGCTACTCCAGCTATTTCAAAGAATTCTGATTGTGATGCTGCTAACCTTTGGCATATGCGTCTTGGCCATATGAGTGAACTTGGTTTAGCAGAGTTACATCAGAGAGGTCTCCTTAAAGGATATGAAACTGGTAAATTAAAATTTTGTGAGCATTGTATCTTCGGAAAGCACAAGAGTGTGAAGTTCAACACTTCGACTCATACAACTGAATGTATTCTTGATTATGCGCATTCTGATTTATGGGGACCATCTCGCAGAAAGTCACTAGGTGGTGCTAGTTACATGTTTACTATTATTGATGATTATTTGAGAAAAGTTTGGCCTTATTTATTGAAGCATAAATGGCAAGCTTTCTCAGCTTTTAAGGAGTGGAAGATTATGATTGAGAGACAAACTGAAAAGAAGGTAAAAATACTTCGCATTGATAATGTTATGGAATTCTGTTCTAAGCAATTTAAGAATTATTACAAGTCTGAAGGCATTGTCAAACACTACACCGTTCCTTATACTCCTCGACAAAACGGTGTTGCTAAGTGTATGAACAGGACCATTATTTCCAGAGCCCATTGCATGTTGTCCAATGCAGGTTTGCATAGGCGTTTTTGGGCTGATGCTGCTTCCACTGCTTGTTATCTCATTAACCGTTCACCATCTATTCCTCTTAATAAGAAAACTCCAATTGAGGTATGGTCTGGTTCACCTGCTGATTATTCACAGTTGAAAGTTTTTGGTTGCACTTCCTATGCTCATGTCGATAATGGAAATTTGGAGCCTAGGGCTGTTAAGTGCATCTTTCTTGGTTATAAATCTAGTGTTAAGGGTTTTAAATTGTGGAATCCTGAAACACAAAAGGTTGTTATTAGCAGAAATGTTATCTTTAATAAATATGCTATGTTACATGATGTTCCATCTACTAATGCTCCTATTGAGAGTGAACAGTAGCCTACTATTCAGCAGCCTACTGTTTAGGTGGAGCATGATATTTCAGGTGATACTTTTGATAAGGAAAATTTTGATGCACATGATGAACCCGTCATTGATGATGAGCATGTCACTCCAAATCAGCCTATTGTTCCACCCAGTTGGAATCTTGCACGTGACAGAGTTAGGCGGGGTATTAATGCACCTGAAAGGTTAATTGAGGAGTGCAATATTGTTTCTTTTGCTTTATCTGTCGCAAAAGAAATTGAAGGTAATGATGAGCCTTCTTCATATTCCGAGGCTATTATTTCTCGTGATAGTAATAAGTGGATGACCGCTATGCATGATGAGATGGAATCACTTGAAAAGAATGGCACTTGGGATTTAGTAAGATTACCAAGGGAGAACAAACCTATTCGTTGCAAGTGGGGTTTCAAAAGAAAGGAAGGTGTTTCTCCTAATGACGAGGCAAGATATAAAGCAAGGTTAGTTGCTAAAGGTTATAGTCAAATTCCAGGTTTTGACTATAACGAAGTCTTTTCTCCTGTTGTGAAGCATAGCTCTATTCACACTTTACTTAGTATTGTTGCCATGAATGATTTTGAGCTTGAACAATTGGATGTTAAAACTGCATTCTTACATGGAGAATTAGAAGAGGATATTTATATGGAACAACCTGAAGGTTTTGTTATTCCTGGTAAAGAAAAGCTTGTCTGTAAGTTAAAGAAATCTCTTTATGGATTGAAACAATCCCCTCGACAGTGGTACAAGAGATTTGACACCTTTATGCTCTCTCAAGGTTTTAAATTGTCTAATTATGATAGTTGTGTTTATTTGAAAACTGTCAATGCTTCAACTATTTATTTGCTCCTTTATGTTGATGATATGTTAATTGCTGCAAAGAGCATGTCAGAGGTTAATGAACCGAAAAAGCAATTGAGTAATGAATTTGAGATGAAGGATTTGGGTGCAGCAAAGAAAATACTTGGCATGGAAATATCCAGAGATAGACCGTATGGAAAATTATATCTCAGTCAGAAGGGATATATTGATAAAGTTTTTCCTCATTTTAATATGCATAATGCCAAGCCAGTAAGTACACTAGTAGAATGTCGATCAGTAGTCCCGGTTGGGATGTGCCTTTAGTACCGGTTCCCCAACCGGTACTAAAGGGTTCGGGCTAAAGGTCCAGACCTTTAGTACCACTTGGACCATGGACCGGTACTAAAGGCCCACTACGTGGCTGCCTGCGTGGACTCATGGTGGAGGACCTTTAGTACCAGTTGGTGATACCAACCGGTACTAAGGGTTCTGTTTTTTCCGCTTTTAATTAGGTTTTAGTTTTCCTCTCTATTTATTGTGTTTTCCATTCATTTCAAATTTATTTTACGGTGCTACATACTATAAACATTAATTACACAAGTTGATGCAAATATATATGTAATATAACATACAATATCTCATACACAGTATATATACAAATGGAATTACGCATCCATGTATATTCTGGACTTATAACTTAAGGCCCAAAACCCGGTCGGGACTAGCTAGCTAGTGCTCCAGATGAAATCTGAGTTTTCTACTACTGATTAGCTGGCATTATTGAGGCAGCGGTAAGTAATAGTGCTCTCCGTTTACATCAATGACATGTTCAAGAAGAAATGCCGCAAATTCCTCTTGAAGTGCTACGAAGCGTTTCTCGGGTGAGAGCTTCGAAAACATCTGCCAAAGCTAGAGTTGTCTTTCACGTGCTCCCCTGCGACGTATACGACCTTCGGTCTGGATGCGAATGTTCTCGCAGAGAAAGTATTGACATAAATTTGTCCCCTGTAGCTGCTGCTTCACGCACTTTGCAAAAGAATAAAATTCAATAAGATAATTAATAATCAAGCATGATAATGGTATTGAATATAGAATTAAAGAGATGCGCGGACTTAGTAGTACTACTTAATTACCTGCATCTTTTTCCACTTTAGCTTCGTGGTCCATTGATGACCGTGATGGTTTTTTTCTATCATCTTTTTTCGAACACTACGCGGCAAAGAAAAAGAACGAAAGAGTTATTATAATTACTTTTGATATCATGAAATAATGAAAGAAAGCGAGGTCGATAAAGATTGAAATTACCGTTCTATCATAAAATGCAAGTCCACGTATGATTGTTCTGGTGTATTTAGGGAGTCGTACACTTGAACAAGTCCATCCGCGAGGATAATATATAGGAGGATATAGTTGTCTCTGCGCAAAAGTTTATATAATTAAGCAGACATGCATATAACTCATCAACTACACTTGACAGCGAGCTAGTAAGCAAAAATAGAATTTGTAGTATACAAGAGAGTAAACACTCACCCCATGTTGTAAGGAAATATTATAGTAGATTTGATATTCATTAGTGCCTCTAGAAAATTTTCCAAGAGATCTTTTGTGTCCTTGGCATAATGTTTAACCACATGACCATTAACGGTACTTGGGTCAATGAACCCAATGTCATCGATTCCCACTTGTTTCAATTTCACATCTTCAATCTGCATAATAGCGTAGAAAAGAACATATATAGTGAGGATAAGCCAATGTATGATATCTTAGCTAGAGACTTCAATTATTCAAGATATAAATCACTTACACACAATAGCAACTAATGAGAGTTTTGTCGATAGAGTCCATGTGGTATAACTGGAAAAGTTCTGAGAATTCAAGACATATGTCACATGCATTGATGTAATCCTGTTTCCTTACTTTGACCATGACCGCCATCTCCCCTCCCTTTGCTTCACGCAGGTACCAATCATGCAACCGTCGCATCGCAGTTGGTAGTTCCTTGTACTGCTCGGGTGTGACAAGTGGTTTTCCAACGGCATATTGCATTGCGTACTCAGTTGCACCGTACCCGCGGATTTCCTCGGTGCCAAGAATTTGGTCAAGAGTGAGACCTGCAGCCTCTACTTCTTCAAGGTCGATTGGGTTGCCTTGCACCTCAACTGGTTGGATCGATTGCTTGCTTGGATTGGTACTCACCTTGAGCGGAGAGATCGATTGCTTGGATTGTTCTCCGAGCTAGGGAACTGTTTTCCTGCTAGTTGATGTCGTACTTCCTGACTTCTTCCGGGGCTGGGCCGACTTCTCTGCTCACTTGCCTTCTAAATCTGTCGCTCATAGTCTGTCGGCATACGCTCGACATATGTCGGGGTCGATCAATAAAGTGTTCCATAAAGTGCTCTTGGACTTCCTTGGGTATTACCTCCTTTGGCAGCACGGTCTTTTTCGCAAAAAAGGATTTCACTTGGAGATCGCATTCAATTTTGTTTTCCTCTGGTGTCATGTCGTAAGGCAGCTTCCTTTTGGCCGGAGGCTCGGGTTTCTTCTTTGCTTTCTTCCGAAGAGGACTGCTGGTGGCCTTCCTCTTTTGGGAGCCTTGCTGGCAGACCGCTGCCGGGGTGGAGTCGGCTCAAGCGGCGGAGATCGATATTGATGATATGGACTCACGTCGTGCTCCGTCCCGAGGTTGGGAGGACTGCTCATGACGAGGTGGGGAGGACTGCTGGCGAGGTGGGACGCCTCTCGAGGTGGGGAGGACTGTGGGGGAGCTGGAGGTGGGGAGGACTGCTGGCGAGGTGGGGAGGACTGTTGGCGAGGTGGGGAGGACTGCTGGCACTGCGATGCCTCTGGCTGGGATCCCTCGCGCTGGACATCGATACTCGGAGGAGCCGGTGGCCTTAGCGCCGAGTGTGGAAAGACGATGCAGTCCTTACTCCATAGAATGAGACCACGGCCGGCTTCTTCCAGTGTGGACTCCCCCTCACCTCCAGGGATGTCAAGCAATAGTTCATCATATCCTGGCTCTATTGCATCCACCGTGACACGAGCATACCTAGTTGGAAACGAATTGCAATGCCAGAGAACATCAGGTGTATTTGGTAAAGCATAGCCCGTCGCGACCCGCACGGGTATGTTCTTCATTTTCTGGATTAGCTCACAAGATGTCTTCTCGGTCATATCATCCACGGGGGTGTGACCCGTCGGTGCCCCCGTGGAACCCACGCTGCTTTTTGGCAATGTGGATGGGACGGGTTCCCCTGACTCCTGCTGCGGAGTTTCCCAAACCTAAACTAAAAAAAATCTAAATCTAAAATAATTAAACTTAAACTAAAAATAAACTAAACCTAAATTAAACAAAATCTAAACTAAAAATAAACTAAACCTAAACTAAATTAAACTTAAACTAAACCTAAACTAAACTAAACAAAATCTAAACTAAATCTAAACTAAACAAAATCTAAACTAAAACTAAACTAAAAAAAACTAAAACTAAACTAAAACTAAACAAATTCATCACATCAACATTTTCTATGAACATATGAAAATTCTATGAACAAATCCATCATTACAATTGTTAGGCAACGAGGCGCGGGCTCGGGGACGGCTCGGACGCAAGCGAAGGTGGGGTCGGGCACGAGGAAGGTGTCGGCAACGTCGATGTAGGGGCAGGGAGGCGTCGGGACAACACGCGGTGTCGGGGCGGCACGCGGCGTCGAGGCGGCGGACGCGGGGCGGCGCGCGGCATCGGGGCGGCGGGCGGTGGCGACAGTGATTTCGGCAGCCTAGCAGCGCGCAAATGACTTCTCCCGATGCGTGGCTCGGCCCGGGACGAAGGGATCTATATTTATACCTAGCAACCTTTAGTACCGGTGTGTGGCTCGCGCCGGTACTAAAGACCCTTTAGTACAGGTGTGAATCACGCACCGGTACTAAAGGTCCTCCCCCCAAAAAAGCGCGGGGCGGTGGAACTTTAGTACCGGTGCGTGGCTCCCACCGGTACTAAAGTTTTTTTTAATTCAATATTAGTTATTATTTTCAGAAAAACCCGTAAACTTTAGAAAATCATAAAAAAAATGTATAACTCCAATGGAAATAAATAATATATGAAAAAATATCAGAAAATATAAATAATCTGTTTATGGCATTTCCATGAATGTTTGAACAACTTCAGCTTCTGTATAAGACAATTTGATTAAATGGCATTTGAAATGTCATATCTTGAGTTTAAAAAGCAGTACAAATGAACTCTTAAAATGTTGTAACTTGGCATGACATCATAATTTCACCCACATAGCAACTTCTAGAGGGTTGAGAGGGTTACGGCAAAAACTGGATGCACTTCGTGTACAAATTGGACAATCTCATAAGAAGTATGAGGGTTTCGGACGAAAACTCATCTATTACAAAGTGTTTTTCACTTTTAATAACTTATATTAACTCCATACTTTTTGTGTGTTCAATATGCACCATTCAAAGGCACATAAACTCTAGCATAATAAGATGCCTGGAGTATCAGGAAAGGGTTAATTCAGTTAACTAGGACTTGGTTTTAGTTTGATTTTCTTATATATACATCGTACTTCTTCATTTATGTTTGTTGAGGGTACAAAAGCATTGTATTGGTTTTTGTCGAAGAATTAGGAGGGACAAACATTGTCACTGCACTACATGCATCTTGTAAATAAGACATTTGATACGCAATTATCACTCATGATTGGTGATAAACATTCCATTTGGAAATCATAAATATAACACGCTATCATCTTTGGCAAGATGATAGACTTGTGAAATGTCGAAAATGCTAGAGCAAGGGGGTGAAGGGAGTATAAGTTGGGAGGTAGAAGGGGTCATAAAAAGTATGTTTTTTTGTCTGTTTGCAAGGAGTCGGTGGTTACACTAGTACAGAACCCGCATATTAGGAGTGTTCTGAAGAGCCCACTAGTATCATCCGACAAGTGTGTTCCTAGTACAACGCCTCTGATAATAGACTACTAGCAACATTTTGTGTAAACACTACTAATATGTATCCTAGCAACATGCGCGCATAACGCTGCTAGTTCCTTACAAGTTGCAACATTCAAAACTATTGAACGCGACTACCTTTTGAAGTAAGCTTTTAGCGTGTCCTTTATCATCAATGATGATTGAATTTTCCAGAATAGAAAATTAAGATCTCGCAATTAATAACATATTGCATCATAATATACCACATACTACAACATATTCAACGCAGTTAACATCCACATATTACCTACACATAAGTAGTGCCCTAATTTTTATGTTGTGGAATCATTATGAGGTTAAATGCCCTCCTTTGTAACCCTAAATGGTTACATGTGAGCCTTTTTGAGCCAAAAAGTGTCATTATACTGTCATGACACCATTTTGGCCTATCAAAATGTAATTCAAAATTGGCTACTTAACTCGTTAACATTGTACTAGCATGCATACTATAAGTTAACAATGTCAGCCGAATCTGGTGGTGGTGGGGGCATCCTAGACTACAACAGCCCATGATACATCAACAACAGGGTCTCTGAACCCAGATCAGAGATTTCATTTCCCGTAATGCCGGTTGGATGACCAATTCCGGACACTACACTATAATCTGCTCAATTTGAAACATGTAATGCCCCTATTACTAACATGTAGTTTTAGATGCATTAGATTTATGAAAACTCATGCAACTGAGAGTGAGAAAAAAACATGCAACATAATAATTACAACGGTAAAGATGGTGTAGTCACGAATTCTATGGTGGAAAACTGCATTTCGTTAGCGTTAGCATTTCTTGGGCAA
Organism: Hordeum marinum; assembly: GCA_022496015.1. Lineage (NCBI taxonomy): Eukaryota > Viridiplantae > Streptophyta > Magnoliopsida > Poales > Poaceae > Hordeum > Hordeum marinum. Next base: position 23,611,465 of record CM039673.1, on the reverse strand, counting down.
AAGTTGGTTGGAGATGTTAGACCAAAGGTCCATTTTGCACCATGATTTTATTGATATTTATTGGATTATGGGATACTATTACACGTTATGGTACAATACTTACGACTTTTTTCTCTTATTTTACAAGGTTTACATGACGAGGGAGAATGCCGGCAGCTGCGATTCTGGACTGGAAAGGAGCAAATCTGAGATACCTATTCTGCACAACTCCCCAAGTCCTGAAATTTACGAAGAATATTTTTGGATTTAATAAAAAATACTGGTGCAAGAATCAACCAGAGGGGGGCCACCTGGAGGCCACAAGCCTGCTAGGCGCGGCCACCCCCTGGCCACGCCTAGCAGGCTTGTGGGGCCCCTGTCGCTCCTCAGACACCCATTTCTCCTATATGAAGCATTTTGACCTAGAAAAAAATTCAAAAGGGAGCTTTCGGGATGAAGCGCCGCCGTCTCGAGGCAAACTTGGGCATAACCAATCTAGAGCTCCGACAGGGCTGTTCTGCCAGGGAAAATTCCCTCTCAGAGGGGAAAATCGAAGCCATCGTCATCACCAACGATCCTCTCATCAAGAGGGGATCAATCTCTATCAACATCTTCACCAGCACCACCTCCTCTCCAAACCCTAGTTCATCTCTTGTATCCGATCTTTGTCTCAACACCTCAGATTGGTACCTGTGGGTTGCTAGTAGTGTTGATTACTCCCTGTAGTTGATGCTAGATTTTTTACTTGGTGGAAGATCATATGTTCAGATCCTTTATGATAATTAATACTCCTCTGATCTTGAAAATGAACATGTTTCGTGAGTAGTTACGTTTGTTCCTGAGGACATGGTATAAATCTTGTTATAAGTAATCATGTGAATTTGGTATTCGTTCGATATTTTGATGAGATGTATGTTGTCTCTCCTCTAGTGGTGTTATGTGAACGTCGACTACATAACACTTCACCATTATTTGGGCATAGGGAAAGGCATTGGGAAGTAATAAGTAGATGATGGGTTGCTAGATTGACAGAAGCTTAAACCCTAGTTTATGCGTTGCTTTCTAAGGGGTTGATTTGGATCCATATGTTTCATGATATGGTTAGGTTTACCTTAATTCTTCTTTCATAGTTGCGGATGCTTGCGATAGGGGTTAGTCATAAGTGGGAGGTTTTTCCAAGTAAGGGCAGCACCCAAGCACCGATCCACCCACATATCAAATTATCAAAGTAACGAACGCGAGTCAAATGAGCATGATGAAAACTAGCTTGACAGGAATTCCCAAGTATCCTCGGGAGCGCTTTGCGTTATATAAGAGTTTTTCCAGGCCTATCCTTTGCTACAAAAAGGATTGGGATACCTTTCTACACCTTTGCTACACTTGTTACTTATTACTCGTTATGAATTACCTTATCACAAAACTATCTGTTACCGATAATTTCTGTGCTTGCAGAGAATACCTTACTGGAAACCGCTTGTCATTTCCTTCTGCTCCTCGTTCACTACTAGGGAAAACCTTATACATAGAACCTTAGCAGTAGCGCTGGATAAAAAGCGACGCTACTGCTACATAATAGCAGTGCGCGTCAAGAAACGGCGCTACTGCTAACTACTTAGCAGTAGCGCGTCATTAAAATACGTGCTACTACTAATATTGCCCCACCGTTGCCGCCAGGCTAGGTTTAGCAGTAGCGCTTCCCCCAGGAGTGCGCTATAGCTATGTCAGGTAGCAGTAGGGCTTGTTCCTAAAACGCGCTACTGCTATCTTGACATAACCCCCGCTCGGGCTTCCTCATCCACTTCTTTCCTCCATCCATTCCCCCATTCCTCCACCCGCACCCGTTCATTGCCGCCCTCTCCTCCGACGCCGCCATCGCCCTTCGTCGCCTGCCCACGCCGCCGTCCATCGCCACCCTCCATCGCTGCTCTTCGTCGTCGCCCGCTCCTTCACCCGCACCCGTCCGTCGCCGCCCGTGCGCCCTCCGTCTCCTCCGAGCTCCACCTCACCGCCAACATCTCCCCCGAGCTCCACCTCGCCGCTGATGTCTCCCCTAGCCCCTTGTAAGTCCTCTGCCCCTCCTTCTCTCTCTCTGCTCTCTAGGATAGATTAGGAAAAATTAGTAAACTTGGTGTCTCGTTGATGTCATTGATGTCGATGATGATGCATTTTGAATATAGAGGATGTCTTGGTGTTCTTGTTTGCAATTGTTGGAAATATGCCCTAGAGGCAATAATAAATTGGTTATTATCATATTTCATTGTTCATGATAATTATTTATTATCCATGCTATAATTGTGTTGATCGAAAACTCAGATACATGTGTGGATACATAGACAGCACCATGTCCCTAGTATGCCTCTAATAGACTAGCTCGTTGATCAAAGATGGCTATTGTTTCCTAGTCATGGACATGAGATGTCATTTGATAACGGGATCACGTCATTAGGAGAATTATGTGATGGACAAGACCCAAACTACAAACGTCGCATATGCTTGTGTCGGTTTATTGCTACTGTTTTCTCCATGTCAAGTATTTATTCCTATGATCATGAGATCATGCAACTCACTGACACCGGAGGAGTACCTTGTGTGTATCAAACATCGCAACATAACTGGGTGACTATAAAGGTGCTCTATAGGTATCTCCAAGGGTGTTTGTTGGGTTGGCATGGATCAAGACTGGGATTTGTTACTCCGTGTGACGGAGAGGTATCTCAGGGCCCACTCGGTAATACAACATCACAATAAGCCTTGCAAGCAATGTGACTAAGTGTTAGTCATGGTATCTTGTATTACGGAATGAGTAAAGAGACTTGCCGGTACCTAGGTTGAACTAGGTATGGAGATACCGATGATCGAATCTCGGGCAAGTAACATACCGAAGAGCAAAGGGAACATCATACGGGATTAACTGAATCCTTGACATAGAGGTTCGACCGATAAAGATCTTCGTAGATTATGTAGGAACCAATATGGGCATCCAGGTCCTGCTATTGGTTAATAACCGTAGAGGTGTCTCGGTCATGTCTACATAGTTCTCGAACCCGCAGGGTCTGCACACTTAAGGTTCGGTGAAGTTTCGGTAGTATAGAGTTATGTATGGTGGTGACCAAAGGTTGTTTGGAGTCCCGTATGAGATCCCAGACATCCCGAGGAGCTTCGGAATGGTCCAGAGGTAATTATTGATATATAGGAAGTCCTATTTTAGTCGCCAAAAAAGTTTCGGGCTCATCGGTAGTGTACCGGGAGAGCCGGTAGTGTACCGGGGGACCATCAGGAGAGGTATTTCGACCCAAGAGGCTACATGGGCTGTGGGAGGAGGTAAACCAGCCCCTGGTGGGCTGGCCAAAGCCTCCTCTAAGGGCCCATGCGGTGGGAGTGGTTTGAGAAGGAAAAAAAATCCAAAGGTGGAGAGGTGGAAAGAGTTTCCAAGTGGAAAGGAGGAATCCTACTCCTAATAGGATTGGAGTAGGACCCCTCCACCTCCAATTTCGACCAAACATTGAGGGTTTGAGGCTGCCTCCTCCCCTCCCTCCCTCCTATATATACTAGAGGATTTAGAGGAAAAAGTGAACCCTAATAGCCACGTGCTACCTCTCCTCTAGATCGCAGTTTCTCCTCTAGATCGGTTTTCAGTGGTGCTTAGGCAAAGCCCTGCTGGAATAGCTCCACCAGCATCGCTGCAATGCCGTCGCGCTGCCGGAGAACTCATCTACCTCTCCGCTCCCTCTTGCTAGATCAAGAAGGCGGAGATCGTCATCGAGCTGTACGTGTGCTGAACGCGGAGGTGTCGTCCGTTCGGCGCTAGATCGGAAGGACCGTGATCAAGATCACGAGACAGATCGTGATGAGATCGCGAGACGGATCATGATGAGTTCGCGGGACGGATCGTTATTGGATCACGGGACGGATCGTGATGAGATTGCGGGATGCTCGGCGATTTGGATCGCGAATACGTTCGACTACACCAACCACGTTTCTTAACGCTTCCCTCTTAGCGATCTACAAGGGTATGTAGATCCACTCTCCCTCTCGTAGATGCTCATCACCATGTATAGATCTTGCGTGTGCGTAGGAATTTTTTTTTCCATGCAATATTCCCCAACAGTGGCATCATGAGCTAGGTCTATGTGTAGATGAGATCTCGAGTAGAACACAAAGAGTTTGTGGGCGTTGATGCTTAGATTGCTTCCACCCTTGGTCATGTTTTGGTTCAGCGGTATTGTGGGATGAAGCAGCCTAGACCAACGTTACTCGTACGCATACGAGAGATCGGTTCCATCGACTGACGTGTAACTTCATTGCACAAAGATGGCTGGCGGGTGTCTGTTTCTCCTACTTTAGTTGGATCGGATTCGACAAAGGCGGTCCTTGAGAAGGTTGAAAAGCAACTTAAGTATCACCGTTGTGGTTTTGCGTAGGTGAGAATTGTTCTTTCTAGATACCCGTAGCAGCCACGTAAAACATGCAACAACAATTAGAGGACGTCTAACTTGTTTTTGCAGGGTATGTTGTGATGTGATATGGCCAATTACATGATGAGATATATGTGATGTATGAGATGATCATGTGTTGTATAGAATATCACGACTTGCATGTCGATGAGTACGACAACCGGCAGGAGCCATAGGGTTGTCTTTAATTATTGTATGACCTGCATGTCAATCATTAACCACTATGTAATGCTTTACTTTATCGCTAAATGGTAGCAATAGTAGTAGAAGCATGATGGCCGCGATAACCCCGACGGCGACACGTTGACGGAGATCAAGATGATGGAGATCATGGTGTCATGCGAGTGACGATGGAGATCACGCCGGTGCTTTCAAGATGGAGATCAAAAGCAAAAGTTCAAGTCCATATCATGTCACTTATGATTTGCATGTGATGTTAATCCTTTTATGCACCTTGTTTTGCTTAGGATGATGGTAGCATTATAAGGTGATCCCTCTCTTAGATTTCAAGATAAATTGTGTTCTCCCTGAGTGTGCACCGTTGCAAAAGTTCGTCGTGTCGAGACACCACATGATGATCGGGTGTGATAGACTCTACGTTTACATACAATGGGTGCAAGCCAGTGTTGCACATACGGAACACTCGAGTTAAACTTGACGAGCCAAGCATGTACAGACATGGCCTCAGAACACAAGAGACCGAAAGGTCGAACATGAGTCATATAGTAGATATGATCAACATGATGATGTTCACCATTGAAACCACCTCAACTCACGTGATGATCGGACTTGAGTTGGTGAATTTGGATCATGTATCACTTGAATGACCAGAGGGATGTCAATTTGAGTGCGAGTTCTTATGTAATATGATTAATTGAACTCATTATCATGAACATAGTCAGTAGTGTCTTTGCAAAATTATGTTGTAGATTACTAGCTCACGCTGTAGCTCCCTTGAATTTCTATATGTTCCTAGAGAAATAGAGTTGAAAGATGATGGTAGCAATATTGCGGACTGGGTCCGTGATCTGAGGATTGTCCTCATTGCTGCACAGAAGGCTTATGTCCTTAATGCACCGCTCGGTGCACCACCCCCTCTAGCATCGTCTGTTGATATTGTGAACATCTGACAGACACGTTCCGATGACTACTTGATAGTTTAGTGCGTCATGCATTACGGCTTAGAATTGAGGCTCCAAAACATTTTGAACGTCACGGAACATATGAGATGTTATAAGAGCTAAAATTGGGATCTCAGGCTCGTGCCCATGTTGTGAGATATGAGATCTCCAACAAGATTCTTTGCCTGCAAGACGAAGGAGAATAGCTCAATCGTTAAGCATGTGCTCAGATTGTCTAGGTGCTACAATCGCTTGAATCGAGTGGGAGTTGATCTTCCAGATAAGATAGTGATTGATATAGTTCTCCAAGTCACTGTCACTAAGCTACTATAGAACTTGGTGATGAACTATAAAATGCCAGGGATAGAAATAATGATCCCTGAGCTATTTGCGATGTTTGACACCGTGAAGGTAGAAACCAAGAAGGAGCATCAAGTGTTGATGGTTAGTAAAACCACTAGTTTCGAGAAGGGCAAGGGAAAGGAGGGAAACTTCATGGATGGCAAGTCAGTTGCTGCTCCAGTGAAGCAACCCAAAGTTGAACCCAAACCCGAGACTAAGTGCTTCTATTATGAGGTGAGCGGTCGCTGAAGCGGAACAACCCTAGAAACTTGGTAGATAAGAAGGCTGGCAACATCGACACAAGTGTATTTGATATACGTGTTATTGATGTGTACCTTGCTAGTACTCCTAATAGCACCTGGGTATTGGATACCGGTTCGGTTGCTAAATGTTAGTAACTCGAAGTAAAAGCTACGGAATAAACGGAGTCTAGCTAAGGGTGAGGTGACGATGTGTGTTGGAAATGTTTCCAAGGTTGATGTGATCGACATTGCACGCTCTCTCTACCTTCAGGATTAGTGACAAACCTAAATAAATGTTATTTGGTGTTTTACGTTGAGCATGAACTTGATTAGATCGTATTTATGGCAACATGGTTATTCCATTAAGTTAGAGGATAATTGTTATTCTGTTTACATGAATAATACCTTCAATGGTCATGCACCCAGTGAGAATGGTTTGTTGAATCTTGATCATAGTAATACACATGTTCATAACATTGATGCCAAAAGATACAAAGTTAATAATGATAGTACCACATACTTGTGGCACTGCCGATAAATGTCATATTGGTATAAAGCGCATGAAGAAACTCCATGTTGATGGATCTTTGGACTCATTCGATTTCGAATCGGTTGAGACATGCGAACCATGCCTCTTGGGCAAGATGACTAAGGAACTTGTTTTCCGGATTGATGGAGCAGGCAAGTGATTTATTGGAAATGATACATGTTGATGCATGCAGTACAATGAGTCTTGTAGCGTGTGGTGGATATCATTATTTTCTTACCTTCACTGATGATTTGAGTAGATATAGTGTATGTTTACTTAATGAAACACAAGTCTGAATCATTTGAAAAGTTCAAGCAAATTCAGAGTGAAGTTTAAGATCATCTTGACAAGAAGATAAAAATGTCTGCGATATGATCGTGGAGGTGAATATCTGAGTTACGAGTTTGGCATACAACTTTAGACAATGGGAAAGTCGTTTGACAACTCACGCCACCTGGAACACCATAGTGTGATGGTGTGTCCGAACGTCATAGTCGTGCTCTATTGGATATGGTGCGGGCTATGATGTCTCTTATCGTTTTGCTACTATAGTTTTGGGGTTATGCATTAGATAAAACTTCATTCACATTAAATAGGGCACCATCTAAATCCATTGAGATGACACCATGTGAATTATGGTTTGATAGAAACCTAAGCCATCATTTCTTAATGTTTGGGGCTGCGACACTTGTGTGGAAAAATGTTTTCACCTAATGAGCTCGAACCCAATGCGGACAAATGCATCTTCATAGATTACCCTAAGAATAGTTGGGTGAACCTTCTGTCTCAGATCCAAGCATAAAGTGCTTGTTGCTAAAATGGGTCCTTTCCCGAGAAAAAGTTTCTCTCGACAAAATTGAGTGGGAGGAAGATAGAACTTGATGAGGTTGTTGAACCTTTGTTTCAACCAGAGAGTAGCACAACGCAGAAAGATGTTTCTGTGGAACCTACGTCAATTCAAGAGGAAGTAAATGATGATTATCATGAAGCTTCGGATCAAGTTACTATCGAACCTTGTAGGTCGACAAGGATGCGTACTGCTCCTGAGTGGTACGACAACCCTGTCTTGGAGGTCATGTTGTTGGACAACGATGAACCTACGAGATATGGAGAAGCGATGATGGGCTGGATTCCAACAAATGGTTAGAGACCATGTATGAAATCCGAGAAAGGATCCATGTATGAAAACCAAGTATAGACTTTGGTAGACTTGCTCGTTGGACGGCAGGTCGTCGAGTACAAATGGACCTTTGAGATGAAGACAGACGTTGATGGTAAATGTCACCATTTATAAAGCTCGACTTGTCACAAATAAGTTCCCGACAAGTTCAAAGAGTTGACTGCAATGAGACTTTCTCACTCGTAGCGATGCTAAAGTCTATTGGAATTATGTTAGTAGTTGCTGCATTTTTCAATTATGAAATCCGGCAGATGGATGACAAAGCATCGTTTCCTTAACAGTTTACTTGAGGAAAAGTTGTATGTGATACAACCAGAAGGTTTTGTCAGTCCTAAGCATTCTAAAAGGTGAGCAAGCTTCAGTGATCCTTCTATGGACTGAGGCAAGCATCTTGGAGTTGGAATATACACTTTGATGAGGTGATCAAAGTTTTTGAGTCTATACAAAGTTTATGAGAAACTTGTATTTACAATAAAGTGAGTGGGAGCACTATAGAGTTTCTGATAAGCATATGTGGTTGACATATTGTTGATCGAAAATGATGTAGAATTTCTAGAAAACATACAGGGTTGTTTGAAAGGAGTTTTTCAAAGGAAGACTTGGATAAAGCTACCTAATTGTTGAGCATCAAGATCTATAGAGATAGATCAAGATGCTTGATGAGACTTTGAATGAGTACATACCTTGACAAGATTTTGAAAGAGTTCAAAATGGATTAGTCAGAGAGAAGTGTTCTCGCCTGCTTTGTAAGGTGTGAAGTTGAGTGAGACTCAAAGCTCGACCACGGCAAAAGAAAGAGAAAGGACGAATATCATCCCCTATGCCTTAGCCATAGGCTCTGTATAGTATGCCATGCTGTGTACCGCACCTGTGTGTGCCTTGACATGAGTCCGTCAAGGGGTACAAGAGTGATCCAGGAGTGGATCATTGGATAACGGTCAAGATCATCCTTCGTAACTAAAATACTAAGGAAATGTTTCTCGATTATGGAGGTAAGAAAGAGTTTGTCGTAAAGAGTTACGTCAATGCAAGCTCTGACACCAATCTGGATGACTCTAAGTAGCAATCCGGATACGTATAGTAGAGCAGCCATTTGGAATAGCTCCAAGTGGAGTGTGGTAGCAGTGTTTACAGTTTGACATAGAGATTTGCAAAGTACACACGGATCTAAATGTCGCAGACCCGTTGACTATAAGACCTCTCTCACATGGAAAGCATGATCGAGCCCCAAAACTTATTGGGTGTTAGATTCATAAAAATGCGAATCACATGGTGATGTGAACTAGATTATTGACTCTAGTGCAACTGGGAGAATGTTGGAAATATTCCCTAGAGGCAATAATAAATTGGTTATTATCATATTACCTTGTTCATGATAATCATTTATTATCCATTCTATAATTGTGTTGATCGGAAACTCACATACATGTGTGGATACGTAGATAGCACCATGTCCCTAGTATGCCTCTAATAGACTAGCTCGTTGATCAAAGATGGCTATGGTTTCCTAGTCATGGACATGAGATGTCATTTGATAACGGGATCAGGTCATTAGGAGAATGATGTGATGGACAAGACCCAAACTATAAACGTAGCATATGATTGTGTCAGTTTATTGCTACTGTTTTCTCCATGTCAAGTATTTGTTCCTATGACCAAGAGATCATGCAACTCACTGACACCGGAGGAGTACCTTGTGTGTATCAAACGTCGCAACGTAACTGGGTGACTATAAAGGTGCTCTACAGGTATCTCCGAGGGTGTTTGTTGGGTTGGCATGGATCAAGACTGGGATTTGTTACTCCGTGTGACGGAGAGGTATCTCAGGGCCCACTCGGTAATACAACATCATAATAAGCCTTGCAATGCAATGGGACTAAGTGTTAGTCACAGGATCTTGTATTACGGAACAAGTAAAGAGACTTGCCGGTAATGAGGTTGAACTAGGTATGGAGATACCGACGATCGAATCTCGGGCAAGTAACATAAGGAAGAATAAAGGGAGCATCATACGGGATTAACTGAATCATTGACATAGAGGTTCGATTGATAAATATCTTCGTAGAATATGTAGGAACCAATATGGGCATCCAGGTCCCGCTATTTTTTATTAACCGTAGAGGTGTCTCGGTCATGTCTACATAGTTCTCGAACCCGCAGGGTCTGCACACTTATGGTTCAGTAACGTTTCGGTAGTATAGAGTTATGTATGGTGGTGACCGAAGGTTGTTCGGAGTCCCGGATGAGATCCCGGACGTCATAAGGAGCTTCGGAATTGTCCAGAGGTAATTATTGATATACAGGAAATCTTGTTTTAGTCTTTAGAAAAGTTTCGGGCTCATCGATAGTGTACCAGGAGTGCCGGTAGTGTACCGGGGGACCATCGGGAGAGGTATTTCGACCCAAGAGGCTACATGGGCTGTGGGAGGAGGTAAACCAGACCCTAGTGGGCTGGCCAAAGCCTCCTCTAAGGGCCCATGCGGCGGGAGTGGTTTGAGAGGGAAAAAAAATCCAAAGGTGGAGAGGTGGAAAGAGTTTCCAAGTGGAAAGGAGGAATGCTACTCCTAATAGGATTGGAGTAGCACTCCTCCACCTCCAATTTTGACCAAACCTTGAGGCTTTGAGGCTGCCTCCTCCCCTCCCTCCCTCCTATATATACTAGAGGATTTAGAGGAAAAAGCGAACCCTAATAGCCACGTGCTACCTCTCCTCTAGATCGTAGTATCTCCTCTAGATCGGTTTTCAACGGTGCTTAGGCGAAGCCCTACTGGAATAGCTCCACCACCATCACCGCAACACCGTCGTGATGTCGGAGAACTCATCTACCTCTCCGCTCCCTCTTGCTGGATCAAGAAGGCAGAGATCGTCATCGAGCTGTACGTGTGCTGAACGCGAAGGTGTCGTCCGTTTGGCGCTAGAGCGGAAGGACCATGATCAAGATCACGAGACAGATCGTGATGAGATCGTAGGACGGATCATGATGAGTTCGCGGGACGGATTGTGATTGGATCGCGGGATGGATCGTGATGAGATCGCGGGATGCTCGGCGATTTGGATCGTGAAGACTTTTGACTACACCAACCGTGTTTCTTAACGCTTCCCGCTTAGCGATCTACAAGGGTATGTAGATCCACTCTCCCTCTCGTATATGCTCATCACCATGGATAGATCTTGCGTGTGCGTAGGAAATATTTTGTTTCCCATGCAACGTTCCCCAACAGCAATGTACCTATGAGTGGCCTATGTTTTGCCGGAATGTTGATTCGTTTCCGTTTCGGCAAATTTCAGGCGCTCGATATGTCCTGTTTTAAGCAAAGGTCATGCCGATTTTTTTTCATGAATTTTAGCATGACTTGTGCTACAATGTAGGACATATCGAGTGCTTCTTATTTTCCACAATGGAATTCAATGATATTACGATAAAACATAGGGCATTTTTGCTATGTCATTGCTCGATATATGGAACGGGTTGACTTTACGTCTATTTCGGCTCCTTGTGTGTCTTTCAGTGAGGGAGAGTGTCCACCATATATATATATTTATGAGAGAGGGAAAATCCCGACTGTTGTCATGGGGGTCACTTCTCCTTCGTTCCCGTGTGCTAGACATTTAGGTGTAATGCACTCGGGGACGAATGGAGGAGCCACCATCACCGACGGTCACAATATCAGAAGGAGTTCCCACCATATACGTGAGATGAGAGTTTAGGAAGGAAAGACTCGACAGACCTAAAGTCAACCTATTGCATATTGAGTAATAGTGATCTGTGTGTTGATCAGTTTTCTCGTGGTTTCCTTTGATCGATTTTAAATGTTTCAACTATGAACAAAGGAAATTTCTGATGACGAAAGGGAATTCTCTATGTGCGAATACTGCGAAGACGAGCGCGACCTGTGTGACAAGCCTTACCTAGCTGGATGAGACCTTCGAAGTGGATACAGTAAGTCACAATGACAAGTCTTTTTTCGGAATTAAGCATGACTTCTGCTTCTGTTGCTTCAACTTATGATTTTAATCTTTTACTATTCTACTAGCGTATCCCTTGCCATGCAAGAATTTATGTCTTGGATAAGATTGGTTTCAATACTAAAAAAAGTATGGAGGTAAAGAGAGTTGACTTGAGGACCGAGCATGGTTATACTTTTGCCGTAAAATTGTACAATGCAGACACCTACTCCTATTTTGAATGCAAAAGTTGGAGAGCACTATGCAAGGCTTATGCAGTTGAGCCTAATATGCTTATAATCTTTAATATTCGTCCAGAAGATGAAATTGAAGGTAATATCGACATCTGGGTCGATGTGCAGACGCCTCCAGTTCTACCATTATGTGAGTTTCTCAACCATATTTATTAAGTAATTTATATTTTTTATTTAAAAATAGTTTACAACTTATTTCCATTGATAGCTTATTTTCATTCTTCAAAAAAATGTATGGAAGATGGTAGACAGAACCTACTACTACAATGATGAAGCGGAATTAACTTATAAGGAGAAAGATCATCTTATCGCATTTCTTATTGATCTTGATAATTACAATAGCTATTATCAAACTCCTCCACATTATGGTCAATACGCGCCACTCGTGCACGTGGTGAAGTACGGTAACATCCATGGAGATTGCATGGTAACATTTTCTACTATTACGACATCCGTGCATATTTTGCATAAATTCTTCTAAAACTAAACTACATTGCTAACTACAAAGTTATTACTATGTTTTTCAACAGAACATCCCAAAGGATTGTGTGCCTTCTCTGATGTTTCTGAGAGGTCGCGTTGATGTTATGAGCTTACGACCAGCATAGCCAGGTTAGCCTACGCATCACTCCTGTCCATACCGGATTTCTTAAACCGATGAAGACATCACAATCAAAGATTGGAAAAAATGTATGGTCAATCATAGAGAGCTACTTGGAAGCAACATTGTGCATAGGCCAAGAATTGGAGACAGGATGATCTCCATTCTCCATAATGGAGAGTCAGGGCATATCTTGTTTTATGATATTGTACCTAAGAGAGGGTAGAGTAGGTCCTATGAGAGAGGAGTAGGTCCTAGGTACAATGTGTTATTATGTGCTACAATGTGTTAGAGTTGATGATGATGATGAGGAGGAGGAGGAGTTGTGATTACGACTAGTGACCAACTTATTATATGATGTCTCATTGACAAAAATGATGATTAAATAGTGTTGGTGGTAATGACTATGATGATTATTAGCTATAGTGTTGTTGGTGATGATATGATGCAAGAGCTTTTATATTAATATGATGATGATGTTGCTCATGATTATCATGATGATTTCTTATATCATTGTGGGAACAGAAGCAGATTAGATTCATGTGGATGGATCAAAAGTGACCAAAATTTGAATTAGTAGGATCGTTGTCCTACTAATTCAACTTTTGATCACTTTTGATTCATTTGGATGAATAAAATCCATGTTTCTTCCTCACAATGATATAATAATTCATCATGAACATAATGTTATAAAAACCTCTTAATTGGTACAGTATCAAAATTTGAATAACGGCATATAAATACACTAAAAATTAAAAATAATGAAAAACAGATTACTAGAAGCGCGGGTTTGCAAGAACGCTACTAATAGTTGTCTTATCAGTAGCGCTTGTATGGTACACGCTACAGCTATATGTGTTAGCAGTAGCGCGTCTTACACGCGTTGCTGGTAAGTAATAGCTGTAGCGCCTTACAAGTAGCGCGGTAACCCGCGCTACTAGTAGGCACTTTACCCCGCTACTACTAGGCTTTTCCCTAGAGGTGGTTGGGTTCGACACTCTTACTTATCGAAAGGAGTATGACAGATCCCCTATACTTGCGGGTCATCAAGACTCTTTTCTGGCACAATTGCCGAGGAGTGAAGCGCCTTCGGTAAGTCGACTTTGGTAAGGAAAATTTTATATAGTGTGCTGAAATTTACTTTCACTTGAAAATATGGAAAGTAATCCTTTGAGGGGCTTGTTCGGGGTATCTTCACCTCGACCAGAAACACAAAGAGTTGTCCCTCAACCTACTGAACCTACTGAAAATATTTATTAGGAAATTCCTTCGGGTATGATAGAGAAGCTACTAGCTAATCCTTATGCAGGAGAAGGAACACTACATCCTGAGTTGCATCTAATCTATGTGGATGAAGTTTGTGGATTATTTAAGCTTGCAGGTCTACCCGAGGATCACGTTAAGAAAAAGGCCTTTCCTTTATCTTTGAAGGAAAAGGCATTGACATGGGATAGGCTATGTGATGATATCGGATCATGGAGCAACCGACTGAAAATGGAATTTCACCAGAAGTTCTATCCTATGCATCTAGTTCATCATGATTGGAATTATATTTATAATTTTTGGCCTCGTGAAGGAGAAAGAATCGCTCAAGCTTGGGGGAGGCTTAAGTCAATGTTATATTCATGCCCCAATCATGAGCTCTCGAGGGAAATTATTATTCAAAAATTTTATGCTCGACTTTCTCGTAATGATCAATCCATGGTCGATACTTCTTGTGTTGGTTCCTATATCAAGAAAGATATTGACTTCAAATGGGATTTATTGGAAAGAACTAAACACAACTCTGAAGATTGGGAACTCGACGAAGGTAAGGAGTCAGGTATGAACCTTAAGTTTGATTGTCTTAAATCCTTCGTAGACATTGATGCTTTTCATGAATTTAGCACTAAATATGGACTTGACTCTGAGATAGTAGCTTCCTTTTGTGAATCTGTTGCTGTTCATGTTGATCTCTGATACGTCTCCAACGTATCTATAATTTATGAAGTATTCATGCTGTTATTTTATCATTCTAGGATGTTTTACAATCATTTTATAACAACTTTATATTATTTTTTGGGACTAACCTATTGACCCAGTGCATAGTGCTAGTTGCTGTTTTTTGCTTGTTTTTTACATCGCAGGAAATCAATATCAAACGGAGTCAAACACCACGAAACTTTTTGGAGATTTTGTTGGATATTCCCGGCAACTTGCTTACCGGGCGCGGCAACAACTTTGCTGTCCTTCTTGAAGTTCTTCTTACCCTTGCCTTTCTTGAAACTAGTGGTCTTATTCACCATCAACACTTTATGCTCCTTTTTTATCTCGATCTCCGCTGATTTCAACATCGAGTACAACTCAGGAATGGACTTCTCCATGCCCTGCATGTTGTAGTTCATCACAAAGCTCTTGTAGCTAGGTGGAAGCGACTGGAGGATTCTGTCAATGACCGAGTCATCAAGGAGATTAACTCCCAGCTGAGTCTAGCGGTTGTGTAACCCAGACATTTGAGTATGTGCTCACTGACAGAACTATTTGCCTCCATCTTACAGCTGAAGAACTTGTCGGAGACGTCATATCTCTCGACCCGTGCTTGAGCTTGGAAAACCAGTTTCAGCTCTTGGAACATCTCATATGCTCCGTGTTGCTAAAAATGCTTTTGGATCCCTGGTTCTAAACTGTAAAGCATGCCGCACTGAACAAGGGAGTAATCATCGCAGCGAGAATGCCAAGCGTTCGCAACATCTTGGTTCGCTGATAAAATGGGTGGGTCACCTAGCAGCGCATCATGGACATACAATCTCTTGGAAGCTATGAAGATGATGCTCAAGCTACCGACCCAGTCCGCATAGTTGCTTCCATCATCTTTCAGCTTGGTTTTCTTTAGGAACGCATTGAAGTTGAGGGTGGCATTAGCGTTGGCCATTGGATCTACAATATAGATTGTAAAGACAATTTTAGACTAAGTTCATGATAATTAAGTTCACATAATCAAATTATTTAATGAACTCCCACTTAGATAGACATCTCTCTATTCATCTAAGCGACACATGATCCATGTCAACTAGCCCGTGTCCGATCATCACGTGAGATGAACTAGTCATCCATGGTGAACATCTTCATGTTGATCGTATCTTCTATACGACTCATGTTCGACCTTTCGGTCTTCTGTGTTCCGAGGCCATGTCTGTACATGCTAGGCTTGACAAGTCAACCTAAGTGTTCCGCATGTGTAAATCTGGCTTACACCCGTTGTATGCGAACGTTAGAACCTATCACACCTGATCATCACGTGGTGCTTCGGAACAACGATGCTTAGCAATGGTGCACAGTTAGGGTGAACACATCTCTTGAAATTTTATTGAGAGATCATCTTATTTTCTACCGTCGTTCTAAGCAAATAAGATGTAAACATGATAAACATCACATGCAATCAATATAGTGACATGATATGGCAAATATCATCTTGCTCCTTTGATCTCCATCTTCGGGGCACCATCATCATCACTGTCACCGGTATGACACCATGATCTCCATCATTGTGTCTTCATGAAGTTGTCTCGCCAACTATTACTTATACTACTATGGCTAACGTTTAGCAATAAATAAAAGTAATTACATGGCGTTTATGATTGACACTCGGGTCATACAATAAAATAAGACAACTCCTATTGCTCCTGCCAGTTGTCATACTCATCAACATGCAAGTCGTGAATCCTATTACAAGAACATGATCAATCTGATACATCAGAATGCATCACATCACATCCTTTTGGCCATATCACATCACAAGGCATATGCTGCAAAAACAAGTTAGACGTCCTCTAATTTGTAGTTGCAAGTTTTACGTG
Organism: Hordeum marinum; assembly: GCA_022496015.1. Classification (NCBI taxonomy): domain Eukaryota; kingdom Viridiplantae; phylum Streptophyta; class Magnoliopsida; order Poales; family Poaceae; genus Hordeum; species Hordeum marinum. The sequence continues at coordinate 23,594,982 of CM039673.1, read as the reverse complement.
GCTGCTATAGGTTTCTAGCAAGAACGTTTCTTACCGACGCCAAAACCACAACATGATACGCCAATTGCTATTTACCCTTCATAAGGACCCTTTTCATCGAATCCAATCCGACTAAGGTGGGAGAGATAGACACTCGCGAGCCACCTTATGCAGCTAGTGCATGTCAGGTGGTGGAACCGGTCTCACGTAAGCGTACGTGTAAAGTTGGTCTGGGCCGCTTCATCCCACAATACCGCCGAATCAAGATAAGACTAGTAGTGGTAAGCAAATTGACAAAATCGACGCCCACAACTGCTTTGTGTTCTACTCGTGCATAGATTCTACGCATAGACCTAGCTCATGATGCCACTGTTGGGAGACGTAGTAGTAAATCAAAATTTTCCTACGTGTCACCAAGATCTATCTATGGAGAAACCAGCAATGAGAGGGGAGAGATTGCATCTTCATACCTTTGAAGATCGCTAAGCGGAAGCGTTACAAGAACGCGGTTGGTGGAGTCTTACTCGTAGCGATTCAGATCGCGGTGGACTCCGATCTTAGCACCGAACAACGGTGCCTCCACGTTCAACACACGTGTAGCCGGGTGACATCTCCTACGCCTTGATCCAGCAAGGAGGAAGGAGAAGTTGGGAAAGAGCTCCGGCAGAACGACAGCATGGTGACGGTGGAGCTGCGTGGACTCCGGCAGGGCTTCGCCAAGCGCTACGGAGAACGAGGAGAGGAAGAGGCAGGGCTGCGCCAGAGAGGGAGAGAACTGTGTTCTTGGCAGCCCCAAAACCTCACATATATATAGGGGGAAGGAGGAGGGAGGGCTGCACCCTAGGGTTCCCACCCTAGGGTGGTGCGGCAGCCAGCAGATCAATCTGGTATGGCGGCCAGAGGGGGAGGAGAGGAGGGCGCAGCCCTAGGTGGGCCTTAGGCCCAGCTGGACCTAGGGTTTCCCCTCCCTCCTTCTCTCATGCGCCTTGGGCCCCTTTTGGGGGTGCACCAGCCCACCTAGGGGCTGGTTCCCTCCCACTTGTGGCCCATGCAGCCCTCCGGGGCTGGTGGCCCCACTTGGTGGAGCCCCGGAACCCTTCCGGTGGTCCCGATACACTACCAGTGACGCCCGAAACATTTCCGGTAACCAAATCCTCACTTCCTGTATATCAATCTTCATCTCCGGACCATTCCGGGACTCCTCATGACGTCCAGTATCTCATCCGGGACTCCGAACTATCTTCGGTAACCATGTACGCTATTTCCCTATAACCCTAGCGTCATCGAACCTTAAGTGTGTAGACCCTACGGGTTCGGGAGACACGTAGACATGACCGAGACACTTCTCCGGTCAATAACCAACAGCGGGATCTGGATACCCATGTTGGTTCCCATGTACTCCACGATGATCTCATCGGATGAACCACGATGTCAGGGATTCAATCAATCCCGTATTCAATTCCCTTTGTCTATCGGTATGATACTTGCCCGAGATTCGATCGTCGGTATCTCTATGCCTTGTTCAATCTCGTTACCGGCAAGTCTCTTTACTCATTCCGTAATACATCATCCCATGGATAACTCCTTAGTCACATTGACCTCATTATGATGATGTCTTACCGAGTGGGCCCAGAGATACCTCTCCATCACACGGAGTGACAAATCCCAGTCTCGATTCATGCCAACCCAACAGACACTTTCGGAGATACCCGTAGTGTACCTTTATAGCCACCCAGTTACGTTGTGACGTTTGGCACACCCAAAGCATTCCTATGGTATCCGGGAGTTGCATAATCTCATGGTCTAAGGAATCGATACTTGACATTAGAAAAGCTCTAGCAAACGAACTACATGATCTTGTGCTATGCTTAGGATTGGGTCTTGTCCATCACATCATTCTCCTAATGATGTGATCCCGTTATCAATGACATCCAATGTTCATGGTCATGAAACCGTGACCATCTATTGATCAACGAGCTAGCCAACTAGAGCCTCACTAGGGAGATGTTGTGGTCTATGTATTCACACATGTATTACGGTTTCCGGTTAACACAATTGTAGCATGAATAATAGACAATTATCACGAACTAGGAAATACAATAATAACCATTTTATTATTGCCTCTAGGGCATATTTCCAACAGTAAGGGGGCGAGTGGGATGCGGGTATCTCCGCCCCCTGCCCTTCCTTCCCTTTTAAATGGGGAGGCCACGACCGGGGGACGTGGGGATTAACTGCGCCCACTCCCCCAGAAACTCCGCGCACGAGTAGCGGCTCGGGACATAACGGTCGCTTCGGGCGCGAAGGATCCTGGCCTACGCCCCGAGGCCTACTAGGCTATGTTCGAGGCCTAGCGGGCTAGGCCCAGGGCAACGACCCATCTCCCCGTGTGCGCGAGGCCCGCAACATCATTACTCGCCGCGTGGCGCGCAGTAGGCCGGCCCGAGACACGGGGCGACGCGTCGGAACCCGAGGCGTCGGGTCCAACCGCCGACCTGGCTAGCCTTTCAGTTTCGTGCTAGAGGTAGGTACCGCTGGGGGGAAGCCGCCGGCTCCCCTCCATCTGCTAGATGCGGGCCCCCGTTGGCTTCGGGGACTACTGACGGGGTTATTACCCCTGGGTAGGCCAAAGCAATGGGGTTCTTCCCTCCCGCTTCAAAAAAAAACTATGTGACCGGCTGCCCCTGGATGGCTGGGGCACGGCCGGCTCGAGCTCCCGCAGGCTAACGACACGGACGGCTGGTCGAGGAGCCGGCTTGACCCCGACCGACTGGGCGCGGCCGGCTGCCTCTGGGCGGACTCCTCCGTTCACCCTGGGGCGGTCATGCAATGTCCCATCCCTTTGCGCGCGAGTATGGTGACATGACGCGACAACCACGACGGGCGACACTGTGGCCATTGTTGCCGCTAACGCACGGGTGGGCATGGCTATAGTCCGGCCATCTAGGCCGCTGACCTTGGCGAGCGCGACCGGGCGGGGAAACAGTGTGTGCACACCCTCGCCCACTTGATTACCTGCCTCGAGATAGCTACACTGCATCCGGCCGTACCGAAGTCCTTGGCCGGATGGCACAAGACGATGCCTCCCGGGCGACCCGTGCCGCAACAGGTGGGCAAGGACCAATCGCAGAGCCGGCTGGCAGGCCCCAACAGGAGACGGGACCGCTCCATCGGTGGACCCTACAGACGACGAGATAGCACGAAGGGCGGGACCCCCTCGACAGCCCGAGAGGCTGCCAGCTGGGTCCCTCCACCCCTGTACCCTAGAATATATTACAGAGCTGGGGGTTGGCCTATTAAACCCCCCGAGCCCCCCATGCAATAGGGACGGACGAGTGCTCCCACGCGCCCACACGGAACTCTCCTTACATATCATCTTTAGCAATGGTGGAAGACAAGCCGGCTTCTTCTTCTTCCTCCTCTAGACACAGCTCTAGGAGCATCCTTGTAAACACATCAATCCATCCAGCTAGACCAAGCAGGACTAGGGGTGTTACCTCCCACGGAGGGCCCTGAACCTGGGTACATCATGTGTCGCCACCGCTTGTGCCCAATCTCGCACCCGGAGCCCGTCGGTGTCCTCCGGCCCCAATCACCTATGATAAGCCTAACCATGGCATCTTCCGTGAGAAAACGACGACAAGTAGCATGTGTGTGTGCGCTCGTGATGATCGTAGTAGGCAATTAGAAGCGGACATGTAGCTGGCCGCGTCGTGCGCGTTGTACACGTTGTGCGCATGTCCGGTTGGATCGATAGCACGCAGTAGAGAAGCTTGGGTGTTGCGCCTCCTGTAGTCCTACAAAGCCACGGCACGGTGCGTTTGTTAGCTGTGGAGTTTGTGCTCTTGAATGGAAAAAGGTTGTGTCTGTAGCCGGGCGTTCGTCGCTGAATAAACTTCAGTGTGCCCCGTTCCTTTTTCTTCCACCTTCGTATGGGCAAGTGAGAGAAAGAGGTTTGTCCAGCATTCGTGTAATCGGAGGCTACTCGACGTGTGTCATCGGAACGGGTTTGTACCAAAAAGAACTAGATGCTTAGTCACATATTCTATTGTTAAACTCTCATCCAAACCGGTATCTCGTGCTACCGTTTTTCATCGGTTGCAGCCATAAGCCATATGCTTCTTGGTTTCCGCATGACTGACTAACGACCACATACAGATCCATCCATTTGCTTTGAAGATAACCTACGAAAATTGGTGATATCATACCTATTGAAAATGACGTTATTTCAATAGTTCCACGTTGCCCAAAATAATGCACATACTTTGACTCAAATATGCGCCACTAACTTAGGCTCTACCATGTTTAGACAAGTCCCAAAAACAGTGTTGATGTTACCAGCTGAACTGACGCATTAGCATGCTAGTGAACAAATAATGAACAAATGTTGTATTGATTCACCCCTATCATAAAAAACAATATCATTTACTACCATCCAATTACGTTTTGCCAAATTATCTCTAGTGAGTACACCTTTTTTGTGCGCGGACCACATAAAAAATTATTTTGAGGAGAACCTTAATTTCCAAATGTGGAAAGGCTTTGGGATTGGACAAGTGTTTATCAAGTATGTATACATAGACTTCACTGAACTAGATGTCGAAAGGTTCCGGCGGAGTGTATCTGGTTCATTAGAAAGGTTAATTTGCATTAACCTATGCACAAGATATAACCATCTATCCCATCTGTCTTCTATAAGTGACTTTCTAAACTGAATGTTTAAGGGAAATGAACCTAAGATTTTACTAATGAAAGCCCCTTTCCTATGTACAATATTATATAGGATCGTATATTGTATGGCCAGCGATACGTTCCCTAGCCATGTATCTTTCTAGAATCTAGTTAAATTACGCGTTCCTGACACTGAATATGGTACTATTGAAAAAGAATAGCTTTGTCCTCGTGATGCCCTTCTAGAATGGTGAATCTGTCAGATATCCATCACTTCTGCGAGTGTGTTGGAGTGTAGATACTTGTTGCATAATAATTATATCTATACCCCTTCTTTCTCAACAGAAAGTTTGTAGAGCCATTTACTGAGTAAACATTTGTTCTTAACCTAAGGATTTTCTATACCTAAACCCCCCTTGATCATTCGTTCTACAAATAATATACCACTTTGCCAACCTATACTTGGATTTAGTCTCATCACTTTGCCAAAAGAGTCATGATGGATAGAAGTCTAGCGTTTTTCCTTCCCAAGCCGGCCCCCGTCTCGACTCCCTCGTGGGCCCAGTCTATCTTGGCATTCCTTCTACGCGACGAACTCCCCCTGGACGAGGCCATGGCGAGGCAAATCTAGCATCGAGCCTTGGCATACAGCATCATCAACAACAAGCTCATCCATCGCAACACCACCGACGTCTTCCAGCGGTGCCTCGAGCCGGAAAAGGGTCTGGAGATCCTCCTCGACATCCACCACGGCGAGTGCAGGCACCACGCCACCTTCAGGACCCTGGTGGCCAAGGCCTTCCGTCATGGCTTCTACTAGCCAACTGCTGTCCAGGTGGCCAAGAAATTGGTCGACGAATGTGAGGGCTGCCAGCGGTTCAGCACGCAAAGCCACATACCAGCATCGGCCCTCCAAACCATCCCCCTCTCGTGGCCCTTCGCCATCTGGGGGCTGGATATGGTGGGTCTCTTCAAAATCGCATGAGGCGACATGACACATTTGCTAGTGGCTATCGACAAATTCACCAAGTGGATCGAGGCACGACCAATCAACAAGCTGGATGGCCCCACGGCCGTCCGGTTCATCGATGACATCACAGTTCGCTACGGCGTCCCCCACAGCATCATCACCAACAATGGCACGAACTTCGCCAAGGGTGCGCTTGTGCGTTTCTGCTCCAAGAGGACAAGGGCTGGCCCACGGACCGCCCGCTCCTCGGACGGCTCATACCGCATAGTCGCCAGTCGGCCCAAGTCTACGTCGCGATACCATGACGTGACGAACCGGAGCGCCATCTGCGTGCCGGCTCGAGCCGATGACGCCTTCCAAGCCTCCAGCCGGGCCACGGCCTGCTCTGGCCACAAGGCCACGCGATTCTCCGGAGCTCCTCCACGTCCCGGCCACAAGGCAGTGATGATCTCCTTGTCGGCCGTCTTCAACCACTCCACACTCCGCTCAAGGTGGATCAGCCGGTTTTCAATGGCCAACCCAAGCTCCGCCACATCCCACGCGGTGTCCTCCTCGGTGGAGCACCCATGCGCCCGAAGGCATTCCCGGTGCTCCTCGACGGCGCGCTCAGCGCGGTGCTGAGTTTCCGAGAAGCGCCCTAAGAGAAGAAAGGGAAGAAGGGGAGCGAAGCGAATCAAAAACAAGGACCAGCAAAGAAAAAGCCAACCGGCTGGGAAAAGGAAAAATAGACACTTACGTTCGATGGAGTCGTCCACCTCGGTGGCGAAATGGAGCGACGCGTCCCGCTGCGACGCCAGCGCCGCCTTCGTTTTGGCGAGGGAGCCCTTAAGCTCCTCGAGCGACCTCTCGAGGCGCGTCACCTTGCCTTGGAGGGAGCCGGTCCGATGGGCGGCGTCAGCCGCCTCCTTGACGGCCTTTTCCTTGGCTGTCACCTCATGTGCCATGGCCTTGAGGCGGTCCTGGGCCACCTCTCCATCCACCAGCAGCATGGCTAGCCGGTCCTTCTCCTGAGTGACCGCCTAGACATTTTGCGCCAGCCGGTCCCGCTCGGAGACAGCCCCGGTCATCTCAACCCGGAGGGTGGTCAGTTCGTCAGCCGGTCAGCCAGCCCCCATCTCGGGGGCTATACCCAGTGGGTGCGCTTGCGCGCCCCCACTGAAAATTTTAACAAGAGCGACCATGATTACCTCCGCGCGCCGTAGGGTGGCATCAGCTGCCTCCGCGAACCGGGTCAGTTCCTGGCGTCACCGGTCCAGAACGCTCCCTAACTCCCCGAACGAGGGGACCAGGCCGCATGCCGGGTGAGCCGGAATGGTTGGGACGCGCGCTAGTGCCTCCTAGTCTGAGAGCACCTCCTGCATGGTCCTTAGGGTCCTCCGGGCCCGGCCGCGGTTGTCGTCCGTCCCGGGGCTCGCCACGGTGCCGGCCGCTGGCAGTGGGTTGATGACGGCAAGAGCCTGGGAGTCACCTCCTCCTCCAGCGCTCGGTGTTGTTGCTGGCTCCTCCTCCGACAGCTCCGACGCGACGACTGCGATGGGCGGCGCCTCCGTATCCATGGCCGACGCCTTCGGTGCTACCTCTGACGCCGCCTCCGGGGCCGCCACTGGAGCCTCCGGCACATCGACCTGGGCCGACTCGGCTGCGGGCGATGTCACGACCAGCACCTCTTGTCGGGTCGCCTCGGGGGGCGGGCTTTATAGTGACGGCCCCTTCTCCAGCCGCCTCCTTCGTGGTCGGGGGCACGAGCGGCTCCATAGCCGCCCCGCGTGGCATGCTCGACGGGGGCCTCGACCGACGGGTCGACTCCACCGCTGAGTTCGATGCCCACGCGGGGTCTGTAGACCTCCTCTACCTCCCGCCGCTCGAAGTCCCAGAGTGCGAGCCCCCCTCGCGTTCTGGACTTTGAGGCTCGCAGCTCCGCCAGACTCCTCTTCTCCTCCCGCTCGGTGGTCGCGTGCTCACAGGCCAGCCGGCTGGCGGCGTCCGCCGGATCCACCGCCGACTCCGCTTCGTGGAGCTCGATGGGGTTCCTGCGATGCAGAAGGGTCAATCACCCACCGGCTCGTGACCTGGAGGGAAGCGTACGCAAGGAAAAAAATAAAAAGCTCACACAGTGACGACGGACAAATCCCGCTTGGCACGCCCCGGCGGCTTCCGTGCGGCCACCTTCACCCGTTTATGAACAGATGGTGGGGCCACCGGCTCCCCCTATGCCGGCCTCTTTGCCCGGCTGGTGGCTCCGGCCGCCAGGGCTTGAGTTGACCGCTCCTCTCTCCGCCCACACCGGCCATGCTGAGCTGAGGGGGAGGCACGTTTAGAATCATCACATCATTGTCATCATCATCATAATCATCTGCCCAGTCCCTGATCGAGGGACCAATAGGGAACTCACCGGCTCCGTTGGGCTCCCCGGCTGTGCCGGACCATCCGCCTCCGCTGGGATCGCCGGCTTGCGGGTCTGCCGGCTCCTCGACCGCTCCCGAGGAGCCCACCCCCTCTTCGGGAGGGCCTCCCCGCTCGTAGTCTTTGGAGTCGGAGTGGTCGCGCTCCGCCTCGAAGATTTGAGGGTGCGGGCCATCCGTCGTGTTCTGTCGCACCAACAGCTGCGGTTAGCATGACGAAGTAAGGTCCGTTGCCGGCTGCCGGCTGGAAAGAATCAAATAAAAAGAACACGTCTCGTCAGAAACATACCAGGGGGACGGTTGATGTGGTCGTACGGCTCCATGCCAAATGTCCACGACACCGATGCCAGCTTGGACATCGTGATGGAGTTCACCTGCGCCACCACCTGAGCCGGCGTCAGGTCGACGGTCGTGAGCCGGCAGGGGTCCCGGCGGCCGGACATGTCACAGATCCGGTGCGGCCTCATCTGGAGAGGCAACACCCGGCGCGAGATGAAGGCCACCACCAGACTGGAGGCGACTAACACCTCCGCGCGCTTCAGCTGTGTGAGTCGGCCAATCTCTGCCAGGTCCACTCCGCGCAGGGCGGCTCCCGGCCAGTTCGCCCCGGAGGACTATGCGTTGATGAACGCCGGCAGCCGGATGTAGTCCAGGTTTGGGTTAGTGTTCTTCACGTAGAAGAACGTCTGGTGCCACCCCTTGACCGAATCAATGAGAGAGAAGGGCGGGAAGCACGCGGTGCCGCGACATTACACCACTGTGCCCCCGCAGGTGCTGTTTCTTTAGTGCTTTGAGGTAGAAAAGAGAATTCAAAAAGTGGAGGAAGGGGAGGATTCCCATGTACCCCTCGCACAGCGTCTCGAAGCCGGCGAGGTAAAGACTGGAGTTGGGGCCAAGGTGGTGTGACTCACGAAGCCGACTGGAGGTAAAGACAGAAGTGACTCACCGGGAGTCCGAAGCCGCGGGAGAAGTGCCAGAGGAAGACGACAAACTCCCCTGGTTGCGGCGCTGGCACCACCTCGTCGCCTGGTGCACGGGCGATCACACGCTCCGCCGGTGGCAACATGCACGCGTGGCGGAGCTCCGCGATGGCGTCTTCGGTGACTACGGATCCGGCCTAGATTCCTCCGCGCCCAGCGGCCATTACGACGGAGGGGTGGTGTGCCGGCGCGGCTGCAAGCTTGGGAGCAATAGTGCGCAAGTAAGCAACAGAGGCAAGAAGACGAGGCAGCAAGGGGGCGACTGGGATGCGGGTATCTCCCCCTGCCCTTCCTTCCCTTTTAAATGGGGAGGCCACGACCGGGGGACGTGAGGATTAACTGTGCCCACTCCCCCGGAAACTCTACGCACGAGTGGGCGGCTCGGGCCATAATGACCGCTTCAGGGCGCGGACGATCCTGGCCTACGCCCCGAGGCCTACTGGGCTACGCCCGAGGCCTAGCGGGCTAGGGCCAGAGGGACGACCCGTCTCCCCGTGTGTGCGGGGCCTACGACATCATTACCTGCCGCATGGCGTGCAGCAGGCCGGCCCGAGACTCGGGGCGACGCTTCGGAAACCGAGGCGTCGAGTCCAACCGCCGACCCGGCTAGCCTTTCAGTTTCATGCTAGGGGCGAGTACAGCTGGGGGGAAGCCACCGGCTCCCCTCTGTCTGCCAAACACGGGACCCCACCGGTTTCAGGGACTACTGACGGGGTTATTACCCCTGGGTAGGCCAAAGCAATGGGGTTCTTCCCTCCTGCTTCAAAAAAAACTATGCGACCGGCTGCCCCCGGTCGGCAGGGGCACGGCCGGCTCGAGCTGCCGCTGGCTGATGACACGGACGGTTGGTCGAGGAGCCGGCTTGACCTCCGACCGACTGGGCGCGGCCGTTTGCCTCTGGGCGGACTCCTTCGTTGACCCTGGGGCGGACATGCAACACCCCGTCCCTTTGCGCACGGGTATGGCGACATGACGCGACAGCCACGACAGGCGACACTGTGGCCATTGTGGCCGCTAACGCACGGGTGCACATGGCTACAGTCCGGCCATCCAGGCCGCTGACCTTGGCAAGCGCGACCGGGTGGGGAAACAGTGTCTGCACGCCCTCACCCAATCGATTACCTGCCCCGACATGGCTACAGTGCAGCCGGCCGTACCGAAGACCTTGGCCGGCCGGCACAAGACAACGCCTCCAGGGCGACCCGTGCCGCGGCAGGTGGGCGAGGACCAATCTCAGAGCCGGCTGACGGGCCCCAACAGGAGACGGGATCGCTCCGTCGGTGGACCCTACGGACGACGAGATGGCACGAAGGGCGGGACCCCCTGGACAGTCGGAGAGGCTGCACATCGGGTCCCTCCACCCCTGTACCTTAGAATATACTATAGAGCCGGGTGGTTGGCCTATAAAACCCTCCGACCCCCCCCCATGCAACAAGGACGGACGATCGCTCCCACACATCCATGCGGAACTCTCCTTACTTATCATCTTTAGCAACAGAGGAAGACGAGCTGGCTGCTTCTTCTTCCTCCTCTAGAGATAGCTCTAGGAGTATCCTTGTAAACACATCAATCCATCTAGCTAGACCAAGTAGGACTAGGGGTGCTACCTCCCATGGAGGGCCCTGAACCTGGGTACATCGTGTGTCGTCACCGCTTGTGCCCAATCTCGTACCCGGAGCCCGTCGGTGTCCTCCGGCCCCAACCACCTACGATAAGCCTACCCATGGCAGCTACTGTGAGAAAACGACGACAAGTAGCATGTGTGTTTGCGCTCATGATGGTCGTAGTAGGCAATTAGAAGCAGACGTGTAGCTGGCCGCGTCGTGCGCGTTCTGCATGTCGTGCGCATGTCCGGTTGGATCGCTAGCGTGCAGCAGAGAAGTTTGGGCATTGCATCTCCTGTAGTCCTACAAAGCCATGGCACGGTGCGTTTGTTAGCTGTGGAGTTTGTGCTCTCGAATGGAAAAAGGTTGTGTGTGTAGCCGGGCGTTCGTCGCCAAAAAAACTTTAGTGTGCCCCGTTCCTTTTTCTTCCACCTTCGTCTGAGTGAGTGAGATAAAGAGGTTTGTCCGGCATTCGTGTAAACGGAGGCTACTCGACGTTTGTCATTGGAATGGGTTTGTCCCAATAAGAACTAGATGCTTAGTCACATATTCTATTGTTAAACACTCATCCAAACCGGTATCTCGTGCTACGTTTTTCATCGGTTGCACCCATAAGCCATATGCTCGTTGGTTTCCGCATGACTGAATAACGACCACATACAGATCCATCCAGTTGCTTTGAAGATAACCTACGAAAATTCATCCCTATCATAAAAAACAATATCATTTACTACCATTCAATTACGTTTTGCCAAATTATCTTTAGTGAGTACACTTTTTTGTGCGCGGACCACATAAAAAATTATTTTGAGGAGAACCTTAATTTCCAAATGTGGAAAGGCTTTGGGATTGGACAAGTGTTTATCAAGTATGTATACATAGACTTCACTGAACTAGATGTCGAAAGGTTCCAATGGAGTGTATCTGGTTCATTAGAAAGGTTAATTTGCATTAACCTATGCACAAGATATAACCATCTATCCCATCTGTCTTCTATAAGTGACTTTCTAAACTGATTGTTTAAGGTAACTGAACCTAAAATTTTACTAATGAAAGCATCTTTCCCCTGTACAATATTATATAGGATCGTATATTGTATGGCCAGCGATACGTTCCGTAGCCACGTATCTTTCTAGAATCTAGTTAAATTACCGTTCCTGACACTGAATATGGTCCTATTGAAAAAGAATAGCTTTGTCCTAGTGATGCCCTTCTAGAATGGTGAACTGTCACATATCCGTCACTTCTGCGAGTGTGTTGGAGTGTAGATACTTCTTGCATAATAATTATATCTATACCCCTTCTTTCTCAACAGAAAGTTTGTAGAGACATTTACTGAGTAAGCATTTGTTCTTAACCTAAGGATTTTCTAAACCCCCCTTGATCATTCGTTCTACAAATAATATACCACTTTGCCAACCTATACTTGGATTTAGTCTCATCACTTTACCAGAAGTGTCATGATGGATAGAAGTCTAGCCTTTTTCCTACCCTCACAAACATCTCAAACAAAGACAAAAGGGACATGGACATGCTTGTAAGTATATAATTTATTAGAATTCGTTGACCCCCATAAGACATGAGCTTGCCCTTCCAGCAGCTAAGCTTTTTGTTGAAGCTTTCTCTCAAATCTATCTGCTATGCACTTTCATTCTTTGTTGGTGAGTTTTTGGTGATGAGTTGGAATTCCCTAATATCTAAACGGAAGATCCCCCAACTCACACCCAAACATCTGTCTATAATTGTCATATTCGTCCTTGGGATGTCCTTCGAATTCCCTGATATACGGAGTATTGCAAGGATGGAGTGTTGGGGAACGTTGCATGGGAAAGAAATAATTTCTTACGCAGATGCAAGATCTATCCATAGTGATGAGCATCTATGAGAGGGAGAGTGGATCTACATACCCTTGTAGATCGCTAAGCGGGAAGCGTTAAGAAACGCGGTTGGTGTAGTCGAACGTCTTCGCGATCCAAATCGCCGAGCATCCCATGATCACATCACGATCCGTCCCGCGATCCAATCATGATCCGTCCCGCGAATTCGTCACGATCCATCCCACGATCTCATCACGATCCGTCTCGCAATCTTGATCACGGTCCTTCCGATCTAGCGCCGAATGGACGGCACCTCCGCGTTCAGCACACGTACAGCTTGATGACGATCTCCGCCTTCTTGATCCAGCAAGAGGGAGCCAGCCCTCTCTTGGTTCGGCCAAAGTGGAGGGAGGAATCCTCCTCCTCCACTCCTAGTAGGATTAGGACTCCTTCCTTATTTAGCCTTTTTCCCTTTTTCCACCTTTTTCTCCTTGGGCTTTCTTCCCAGCCGCATGGGCCCTTTGTGGGACTTCAACAAGCCCACTAATGGCTGGTATTTATCCTCCCACAGCCCATGTAGCCTCTTGGGTCGAAATACCCCTCCCGGTAGTCCCCCGGTACACTACCGACACTCCCAGTACACTACCGATGAGCCCGAAACTTTTCCGGCGACCAAAATAGGACTTCCTATATATCAATCTTTACCTCCGGACCATTCCGGAGCTCCTCGTGACATCCGGGATCCCATCCGGGACTCCGAACAACCTTCGGTCACCACCATACATAACTCTATACAATCGAAACGTCACCGAACCTTAAGTGTGCAGACCTTGTGGGTTCGAGAACTATGTAGACATGACGAGACACCTCTACGGTCAATAACCAATAGCGGGACCTGGATGCCCATATTGGTTCCTACATATTCTACGAAGATCTTTATCGGTCGAACCTCTATGTCAAGGATTCAGTTAATCCCATATGATGTTCCCTTTGTTTTTCGGTATGTTACTTGCCCGAGATTCGATCGTCGGTATCTCTATACCTAGTTCAATCTCGTTACCGGCAAGTCTCTTTACTCGTTCCGTAATACAAGATCCCATGACTAACACTTAGTCACATTGCTTGCAAGGCTTATTGTGATGTTGTATTACCGAGTGGGCCCTGAGATACCTCTCCATCACACGGAGTAACAAATCCTAGTCTTGATCCATGCCAACCCAACAGACACCCTCGGAGATACCTGTAGAGCACCTTTATAGTCACCCAGTTACGTTGCGATGTTTGAGACACACAAGGTACTCCTCCGATGTCAGTGAGTTGCATGATCTCATGGTCATAGGAACACATACTGGACATGCAGAAAACAGTAGCAATAAACTGACATGATCATATGCTACATTTTTAGTTTGGGTCTTGTCCATCACATCATTCTCCTAATGATGTGATCCCATTACCAAATGACATCTCATGTCCATGAGTAGGAAACCATAGCCATCTTTGATCAACGAGCTAGTCTATTAGAGGCATACTAGGGACATGGTGTTGTCTATGTATCCACACATGTATCTATGTTTCCGATCAACACAGTTATAGCATGGATAATAAACGATTATCATGAACAAGGAAATATGATAATAACTAATTTATTATTGCCTCTAGGGCATATTTCCAACAGTCTCCCACTTGCACTAGAGTCAATAATCTAGTTCACATCACCATGTGATTCGCATTGTTATGAATCTAACGACCAGTTAGTTCTGGGGCTCGATCATGCTTTGCATGTGAGAGAGGTCTTATAGTCAACGGGTCTGTGACATTCAGATCCATGTGTACTTTGCAAATCTCTATGTTAAACCGTAAACACTGATACCACACTCCACTTGGTACTATTCCAAATGGCTACTCCAATATACGTATCCAGATTGCTACTACGAGTCATCCGGATTGGTATTAAAGCTTGCATCGACGTAACTCTTTACGATGAACTCTTTATCACCTCTATAATCGAGAAACACCTCCTTAGTCTTTTAGTTACTAAGGATAATCTTGACTGTTGGCCAGTGATCCACTCCTGGATCACTCTTGTACCCCTTGACGGACTCATGGCAAGGCACACATAGGTGTGGTACACATCATGGCATAATATAGAGCCTATGGCTAAGGCATAGGGGACGACGTTCGTCATTTCTCTTTGTTCTGCCGTTGTCGAGCTTTGAGTCTCACTCAACTTCACACCTTACAAATCAGGCGAGAACTCTTTCTCTGACTGATCCATTTTGAACTCCTTCAAAATCTAGTCAAGGTATGTACTCCTTGAAAGTCTCATCAAGAATCTTGATCTATCTCTATAGATCTTGATGCTCAACAATTAGGTAGCTTAATCCAGGTCTTCCTTTGAAAAAACTCTTTTCAAACAACCGTTTATGCTTTCCAGAAATTCCACATTATTTCGATCAACAATATGTCAACCACATATGCTTACCAGAAACCTCTAAGACAGGGTTGTCGTACCGCTCAGGAGCAGTACACATCGTTGTCGACCTACGAGGTTTGATAGTAACTTGATCCCAAGATTCATGATCATCATCATTCACTTCCTCTTCAAATAACGTAGGCTTCACAGAAACATCTTCCTGCGCTACGCTACTCTCTTGTTGAAACAAAGGTTCAAATAACCTCATCAAGTTCTATCTTCCTCCCACTCAATTCTTTCGAGAGAAACTTTTTCTCGAGAAAGGACCTAGTTTTACCAACAAACATTTTATGCTTGGATCTGAGATAGAAGGTTCACCCAACTATTCTTAGGGTATTCTATGAAGATGCATAGGTCCTCTTTTGGGTTTGAGCTCATTAGGTG
This sequence comes from Hordeum marinum, assembly GCA_022496015.1. Lineage (NCBI taxonomy): Eukaryota > Viridiplantae > Streptophyta > Magnoliopsida > Poales > Poaceae > Hordeum > Hordeum marinum. The sequence goes on along the minus strand of CM039673.1, from coordinate 23,579,702 downwards.
AAAACATTTTCCACACAAGCGTCGTAGCCCCAAACATTAAGAAATGACAGCTTAGGTTTCTATCAAACCATAATTCACACGGTGTCATCTCAACGGATTTAGATAGTGCCCTATTTAAAGTGAATGTAGTTGTCTCTAATGCATAACCCCAAAATTATAGTAGAAAAATGATAAGAGACATCATAGCATGCACCATATCCAATAGAGCAAGACAATGACGTTCGGACACACCATCACACTATGGTGTTCCAGGTGGCGTGAGTTGTGAAACAACTTTCACATTGTCTTAAGTTGAATGCCAAACTCGTAACTCAGATATTCACCTCCACGATCATATCGCAGACATTTTTATCTTCCTGTCACGATGATCTTAAACTTCACTCTGAATTTGCTTGAACCTTTCAAACGATTCAGACTTGTGTTTCATTAAGTAAATATACACTATATCTACTCAAATCATCAGTGAAGGTAAGAAAATAACGATATCTACCGCACGCTATAAGACTCATTGGATTGCATACATCAACATGTATCATTTCCAATGAACCACTTGCCTGCTCCATCAATCCAGAAAACGGGGTCCTTAGTCATCTTGCCCAAGGGGCATGGTTCGCATGTCTGAACCGATTCGAAATTGAATGAGTCGAAAGATCCATCAGCATGGAGTTTCTTCATGTGCTTTATACCACTATGACATTTAGCGGCAGTGCCACAAGTCTGTTGTACTATCATTATTAAGTTTGTATCTTTTGGCATCAATGTTATGAACATGTGTATTACTACGATCAAGATTCAACAAACCATTCTCACTGGGTGAATGACCATTGAAGGTATTATTCATGTAAATAGAATAACCATTATTCTCTAACTTAAATGAATAACCGTGTTGCAGTAAACATGATCTAATCACGTTCATGCTCAATGCAAAACACCAAATAACATTTATTTAGGTTCATCACTAATCCCGAAGGTAGAGAGAGCATGCGATGTTGATCATATCAACCTTGGAAACATTTCCAACACACATCGTCACCTCACCCTTAGCTAGTTCTCCGTTTATTCCGTAGCTTTTATTTCGAGTTACTAACATTTAGCAACCGAACCGATATCCAATACCCAAGTGCTACTAGGAGTACTAGCAAGGTACACATCAATGACAAGTATATCAAATATACTTCTGTCGATGTTGCCATCCTTCTTATCTACCAAGTATCTAGGGTTGTTCCGCTACAATGACCGCTCTCCTCATAATCGAAGCACTTAGTCTCGGGTTTGGGTTCAACTTTGGGCTGCTTCACTGGAGCAGCAACTGACTTTCTATCCATGAAGTTTCCCTCCTTGCTCTTGCCCTTCTCGAAACTAGTCGTTTTTACTAACCATCAACACTTGATGCTCCATATTGATTTCTACCTTTCGTGGTGTCAAACATCGTGAATAGCTCAAGGATCATTATTTCTATCCCTGGCATTTTATAATTCATCACCAAGTTCTAGTAGCTTAGTCACTATGACTTGGAGAACTATATCAATCACTATCTTATCTGGAAGATCAACTCCCAGTCGATTCAAGCAATTGTAGCACCCAGACAATCTGAGCACATGCTCAACGATTGAGCTATTCTCCTTCATCTTGCAGGCAAAGAATCTTGTTGGAGATCTCATATCTCGCAACACGGGCACGAGCCTGAGATTCTAATTTCAGATCTTAGAACATCTCATATGTTCCGTGACGTTCAAAACGTTTCGGAGCCTCAATTCTAAACCATAATGCATGACGCACTAAACTATCAAGTAGTCATCGAAACGTGCCTGTCAGGTGTTCTCAACATCTACAGATGACGCTAGAGGGGTTGGCACACCGAGCGGTGCATTAAGGACATAAGCCTTCTGTGCGGCAATGAGGACAATCCTCAGATCACGGACCCAGTCCGCACTATTGCTACCATCATATTTCAACTCTATTTCTCTAGGAACATATAAAAATTCAAGGGAGCTACAGCGTGAGCAAGTAATCTACAACATAATTTGCAAAGACACTACTGACTATTTTCATGCTAATCAGTTCAATTAATCGTATTACTGAAGAACTCCCACTCAAATTGACATCCCTCCGGTCATTCGAGTGATACATGATCCAAATTCACCAACTCAACTCCGATCATCATGTGAGTTGAGGTGGTTTCAATGGTGAACATCATCATGTTGATCATATCTACTATATGACTCTTGTTCGATCTTTCAGTCTCTTGTGTTCCGAGGCCATGTCTGTACATGCTAGGCTCGTCAAGTTTAACCCGAGTGTTCCGCATGTGCAACACTAGCTTGCACCCATTGTATGTGAACGTAGAGTCTATCACACCCGATCATCACGTGGTGTCTCAACATGACGAACTTTCGCAATGGTGCACACTCGGGGAGAACACAATTTATCTTGAAATTAAAGTGAGGGATCACCTTATAATTCTACCGTCTTCCTAAGCAAAATAATATGCATAAAAAGGATTAACATCACATGCAAATCATAAGTGACATGATATGGCCATGAACTTGTGCTTTTGATCTCCATCATGAAAGCACCGGCATGATCTCCATCGTCACGGGATGACACCATGATCTCCATCATCTTGACCTCCATCAACGTGTCGCTATCGGGGTTGTCGCGCCCACCGTGCTTCTGCTACTATTTCTACCGTTTAGCGATAAAGTAAAGCATTACATAGCGCTTAATGGTTGACACGCAGGTCATACAATAATTAAAGACAACCCTATGGCTCCTGCCGGTTGCCGTACTCATTTACATGCAAGTCACATGTTTCTATACAACACATGATCATCTCATACATCACATATATCACATCATGTAATTGGCCATATCACATCACAACATACCCTGCAAAAATAAGTTAGACGTCCGCTAATTGTTGTTGCATGTTTTACGTGGATGCTACGGGTATCTAGCAAGAACAATTCTCACCTACGCAAAACCACAACGGTGATACATAAATTGCTTTTCAACCTTCTCAAGGACAGCCTTTGTCGAATCCGGTCCAACTAAAGTAGGAGAAACAGACACCCACCAGCATCCTTTGTGCAACGTAGTTACACGTCAGTCGATGAAACCAGTCTCTCGTAAGCGTACGATTAAGGTTGGTCCCGGCCGCTTCATCCCACAATACCACTGAACCAAAACACGACCAAGGGAGGAAGCAATCTAAGCATCAATGCCCACAAACTCTGTGTTGTACTCAAGATCTCATCTACACATAGACCTATCTCTAATACCACTGTTGGGGAACGTTGCACGGGAAACAAAAAATTTCGTATGCACACGCAAGATCTATCCATGGTGATGAGCATCTATGAGAGGGAGAGTGGATCTACATACCCTATTAGATCGCTACGCGGGAAGCGTTAAGAAACGCGGTTGGTGTAGTCGAACGTCTTTGCGATCCAAATCGCCGAGCGTCCCGCGATCATATCACGATCCGTCCCATGATCCAATCACGATCCGTCCCGCGAAATCATCACGATCCGTCCCGCGATCTCATCACGATCCGTCTCGCGATTTTGATCACAGTCCTTCCGATCTAGCGCCAAACGGACGACACTTCCGCGTTCAGCACACGTACAGCTTGATGACGATCTCCGCCTTCTTGATCCATAAAGAGGGAGGGGAGAGGTAGATGATTTATCCGGCAGCTCGATAGCATTGCGGCGATGGTGGTGGAGCTATTCCAGCAGGGCTTCGCCTAAGCACCGCTGAAAACCGATATAAAGGAGGAACAACGATCTAGAGGGGAGGTAGCACGTGGCTATTAGGGTTAGCTTTTCCCTCTAAATCCTCTAGTATATATAGGATGCAGGGAGGGGAGGAGGCAGCCTCAAACCCTCAAGATCTGGCCGAAATTGGAGGTGAAGGAGTCCTACTCCAATCCTATTAGGATTACGACTCCTTCCTTATTTAGAATTTTTTCCCTTTTTCCACGTTTTTCTCCTTGGGCTTTGCTTCCCAGCCGCATGGACCCTTTGTGGGACATCAACCAGCCCACTAAGGGCTGGTATTTATCCTCACACAGCCCATGTAGCCTCTTGGGTCGAGATACCCCTCCCGATGGTCCCCCGGTACACTACCGGCACTCCCAGTACACTATCGATGAGCCCAAAACTTTTCCGGTGACCAAAATAGGACTTCCTATATATCAATCTTTACCTCCAGACCATTCCGGAGCTCCTCATGATGTTCGGGATCTCATCCGGGACTCCGAACAACCTTGGGTCACCACCATACATAACTCTATACTACCGAAACGTCACCGAACCTTAAGTGTGCAGACCCTGCGGGTTCGAGAACTATGTAGACATGACCGAGACATCTCTACGGTCAATAACCAATAGCAGGACCTGGATGCCCATATTGGTTCCTACATATTCTACGAAGATCTTTATCAGTCGAACCTCTATGTCAAGGATTCAGTTAATCCCATATGATGTTCCCTTTGTTCTTCGGTATGTTACTTGCCCGAGATTTGATCGTCGGTATCTCTATACCTAGTTCAATCTCGTTACCGTAAAGTCTCTTTACTCGTTCCGTAATACAAGATCTCGTGACTAACACTTAGTCACATTGCTTGCAAGGCTTATTGTGATGTTGTATTACTGTGTGGTCCCTGAGATACCTCTCCATCACACGGAGTAACAAATCCCAGTCTTGATCCATGCCAACCCAACAGACACCCTCGGAGATACCTATAGAGCACCTTTATAGTCACCTAGTTACATTGCGACGTTTGATACACACAAGGTACTCCTCCGATGTCAGTGAGTTGCATGATCTCATGGTCATAGGAACACATACTTGACATGCAGAAAATAGTAGCAATAAACTGACAGGATCATATGCTACGTTTGTAGTTTGGGTCTTGTCCATCACATCATTCTCCTAATGATGTGATCGCGTTACCAAATGACATCTCATGTCCATGACTAGGAAACCATAGCCATCTTTGATCAACGAGCTAGTCTATTAGAGGCATACTAGGGACATGGTGTTGTCTATGTATCCACACATGTATCTGAGTTTCCGATCAACACAATTATAGCATGGATAATAAATGATTATTATGAACAAGGAAATATGATAATAACTAATTTATTATTGCCTCTAGGGCATATTTCCATCATGGAGGGGGTGCGCTTCAAGTATAGTAGAAAACAGGGCACTGGTTCAGTTCGGGCCAACCCATTAGTCCTAATGAGGGCAACGGTCCCGATTCGTGAGGCCAGGGTGGCCGGGCGAGCCACGTGGGGCATTGGTCCCGGTTCGTAGGACATCTTTGGTACCGGTTCCAAACACGAACCGGGACCATTGTGACTTGCTCCTGGCCCACAACCATTGGTCCCGGTTCGTGGCTGGATCCGGGACCAAAGGGGGTCCTTTGGTCCCGGTTCCGGCCACGAACCGGGACCAATGAAATGCCTATATATACCCCCTCGCCGGCGAGCAGAGCAATGTGGACTGCTCTGTTTCCAGGCCGGCGAGTGGAGACTTTGTGGTGCTCCAGCATAGCTCCTATGCACATGAGGTGTTTGATGAAATGCCCAAGCCAAACTTAAGCTTTCTCCTCTCGAAACTCCTTGTCCAAACTCCATTTTCGTCAAGATTTGTCTAGGTTTTGGCTGTCCGAAACCGTCGTCGATCTCCCGCGCATGGTGAGCCTCTTGATCTTATCTTCTTGCTAAAAGAAAATATACTTACTCGTATGATTTTCTTACTTTTATTATTGTTTGTTATTATATAGGGTCATGGTTATGGTATCTGCCCACGTCGGCCCTCGTCGAGTCTATGATTCAGATGTGGTATATTATCTTTTATATAACTATTTCACACATCTAATGTCTATGACAATTAATTATGCCACCAACTTGACATAGATGTTTTTATCTATAGGAAGTAGTTGAACCAGAAATTCCAACCGACTATCCAATTCTGCTCGACAAGTTAACACAAGCTGAAAAAGAAATCGATCATTTAAAAGAAAAAGTGAAAAGAACTGAAGATGACAAGATGGGATTGGAGTTGCATGTTGCCGATATCGTCGACGATCACAAGACCAAGATGGATGCAATGCGCATGAAGCTTAGAAAGATTAGAAAATATGCCATTCATAATGAGGCTTAGTATCATTATGCCGTTGGATCAATTGGTACCTTAGTAGCGGTTATGATTGCATTTGTTGTTGCATTTAAATTTTTTACATAGTTTTGCTGTATGTTTTAATTAGATGCTCTAGAGAGCTATGTGTTGTTCAATAATGACAAATATGTATAAAGTGTACGTATTTATTTTGGTCATTATTGTACTTTGGCTTTAATGCGATGACGAATTTCTATTAATTTGGTCACTTCTCTATTCATGATATGTTGTAATGGTTTTTAATACACTTTATTATATAAACGCACACAGATGAACCGATAATGGATGTACGGTGACCGACGCACCACCGAGTATATTAAGGGCCTGCATAATTTCTTCGAAGCAGCTGATGCAAATAAGCAGAATGATTTTATGCCTTGTCCATGTACTGTCTGTGAGAATACGAAGTCTTTCTCCAACTCTAAAACCCTTCACTTCCACCTGCTTCAGAAGGGTTTTATGCCACACTATAATGTTTGGACCAAGCACGGAGAAAGAGGGGTTATGATGGAAGACAACAAAGAAGAAGAGGATGACGACAACTACCCTCCCCCTGAATACGGTGATGCTGCAATGGGGGAAGCTGAAGATCAAGATGAACCAGACGATGTGCCCGATGATGATTTTCGCCGGATCTTCGCCGCGGTGAGTATGAGGAACGGAACGCATGCCCCGTATGCGGTGCATTGCGGTATAAGATCATAAGAGATGACCCTGGTGATGTTGAGGGCTAGCACGGAAGAGGGTTCCTATCAAAGTGATGTGGTATGCTCCTATAATACCACGGTTGAAACGTCTGTTCAGAAACAAAAAGCATGCCGAGTTGATGCAATGGCACAAAAAAGACCGTAAGAAAGACGGGAAGTTGAGAGCACCCGCTGACGGGTCACACTGGAGAAAGATCGAGAGAAAGTGGAGCAACTTTACAGGTGACCCGAGGAATGTATGGTTTGGTTTAACTGCAGATGGCGTTAATCTTTTTGAGGAGCAAAGTAGCCAGCATAGCACATGGCCTGTGACTCTATGTATGTATAACCTTCCTCCTTGGTTGTGCATGAAGCGGAAGTTCATTATGATGCCAGTGCTCATCCAAGGACCCAAGCAACCCGGCAATGACATTGATGTGTACCTAAGGCCATTAGTTGATGAACTTTTACAGCTATGAAATGGAAGAGGTGGACGTGTGTGGGATGAGAACGAACAGGAGGATTTTGACCTACATGCGTTGCTGTTTGTAACCATCAACGATTGGCCTGCTCTCAGTAACCTTTCAGGACAGACAAACAAGGGATACCACGCATGCACACACTGTTTAGATGACACCGACAGTATATATCTGGACAAATGCAGGAAGAATGTGTACCTGGGGCATCGTCGATTTCTTCCGACCAACCATCAATGTCGAAAGAAAGGAAAGCATTTCAAAGGTGAGGCAGATCACCGAAAGAAGCCCTCCCTCCGTACTGGTGATCACATACTTGATATAGTCAATGATTTACATGTAATATTTGGAAAGGGTCCTGGCGGACTATCTGTTCCAAATGACGCTGACAAACGCGCACCCATGTGGAAGAAGAAATCTATATTTTGGGACCTACCCTATTGGAAAGACCTAGAGGTCCGCTCTGCAATCGAAGTGATACACCGGAGGCACGGGAGGAACAGCAACGTGTGCATGAAAAAGACGGCATGCATCCAAAGCAGTATGAAGGTCCTGCCAGCTACGCTCTTACCAAAGAAGAGAAGGAAATCTTCTTTGAATGCCTGCTTAGTATAAAGGTCCCGTCTGGTTTCTCATCGAATATAAAGGGAATAATAAATATGACAGAGAAAAAGTTCTAGAACCTAAAGTCACATGACTGCCACGTGATTATGACGCAACTGTTGTCGGTTGCATTGAGGGGGATTCTACCGGAAAACGTTCGATTAGCCATTATGAAGCTATGTGCATTCCTCAATGCAATCTCTCGGAAGGTGATTGATCCAGAAATCCTACCAAGGTTACGAAGTGATTTGGTGCGATGTCTTTTTAGTTTCGAGTTGGTGTTCCCACCGTCCTTCTTCAATATCATGACGCACGTCCTAGTTCATCTAGTCGACGAGATTGCCGTTCTGGGCCCTATATTTCTACACAATATGTTCCCCTTTGAGAGGTTCATGGGAGTCTTAAATAAATATGTTTGTAACCGCGCCAGGCCAGAAGCAAGCATCTCCATGGGCCATCAAACAGAGGATGTCATTGGGTTTTGTGTTGACTTCATTCCTGACCTTAAGAAGATTGGTCTCCCTCAATCGCGGTATGAGGGGAGACTAGCTGGAAAAGGCACGCTAGGAGCGGCCTCAATAATATGTAGGGACAGGCATTATTGGTCTCAAGCACACTATAGAATTCTACAGAATTCCACCTTGGTGACCCCGTATGTCGACGAACACAAGAATATTCTGCGCTCCAAACACCCGGAGCAGTGTGATGACTGGATTACATATGAACACATCAGGACTTTCGGCAGTTGGTTGCAAACACGTCTCATGGGTGACAACAATGTTTCTAATGAGCTGTACCCGTTGGCCAGGAGACCATCTTCAACTGTATTGACTTACAAAGGGTACGAGATAAATGGGAATACATTTTACATGATCGCCCAAGATGAAAAGAGCACCAACCAAAATAGCGGTGTCCGCTTTGATGCAGCAACCAAGTGAGGAAAGGACACATATTATGGTTACATAGTGGACATATGGGAACTTGACTATGGACATGATTTCAAGGTCCCTTTATTTCAGTGCAAACGGGTCAATCTGTCAAGAGGCGGGGTACAGGAAGACCCACAGTACGGAATGACAACAGTGGATCTGAACAATCTAGGGTACACAGACGAATCATTCGTCCTAGCCAATGATATGGCACAGATTTTCTATGTGAAGGACATGTCTACCATACCGAGAAAAAGAAAAGATAAGGAAGCGAATACATCATACGATGAGCGAAAGCGCCACATAGTTCTTTCAGGAAAAAGAGACATCATGGGATTGGAGGGCAAGACAGACATGTCTGAAGATTATGAAAAGTTTCATGAAATTCCTCCCTTCAAAGTCAAGGCTGACCCAAGCACCCTTTTAAACGATGAAGATTATCCATGGTTGCGATGCAATAAGCAAAGGACACAAGTGAAGAAAAAGTGAAGACATTCTCTCCACAACTATATCATTGCAGTGACATGTGAAGAAATGAAATGCCTTTTGTAACATGCTATGTGGGTGAAATGATGATACCATGCCAACTTTCAAATAAGTTCAAGAAAATGAAATGCCTTTTGTAACTGATGAGTTTCCGTCCGAAACTCCGATACTTCGAAAGAGACTGTCCGTTTTGTACATGAAGTGCATCCTGCTTTTGCCGTAACCCTCTCAACTTTTTAGCACATGCTATGTGGGTGAAATGATGATACTATGCCAACATCAACCTTTTCAGAGTTCATTTGAATTACTTTTCAATTTCAGGGCCATTTAGCTCAAAAAAAGCAGTAAGTGCATGAAAAATACCAAATGAAGTCAAAAAGAGTTGAAAATTGATGATGTGGCTTTCAATGGTGCATTTTGAACACACAAAAAGCCTGGAGTTCAAATAAGTTCAAGAAAATGAAATGCCTTTTGTAACCGATGAGTTTCCGTCCGAAACCCCGATACTTCGAAAGAGACTATCCGTTTTGTACACGAAGTGTATCCTGCTTTTGCCGTAACCCTCTCAACATTTTAGCACACATGCTATGTGGGTGAAATGATGAAACCATGCCAACTTTCAACCTTTTCAGAGTTCATTTGAATTGCTTTTCAATTTCAGGGTCATTTGGCTCAAAAAAATCAATAACTGCATAAAAAATACCAAATGAAGTCAGAAAGGGTTGAAAATTGACGATGTGGCTTTCAATGGTACATTTTAAACACACAAAAAGCATGGAGTTCAAATAAGTTCAAGAAAATGAAATGCCCTTTGTAACCGATGAGTTTCCGTCCGAAACCATGATACTTCGAAAGAGACTGTCCGTTTTTGTTGGAAATATGCCCTAGAGGCAATAATAAATTATTTATTATCATATTTCCTTGTTCATGATAATCGTTTATTATCCATGCTATAATTGTATTGGTCGGAGACTTAAATGCATGTGTGGATACATAGACAAAGCCATGTCCCTAGTATGCCTCTAATGGACTAGCTCGTTGATCAAAGGATGGTTAAGGTTTCCTAGCCATGGACATGAGATGTCATTTGATAACGGGATCACATCATTAGGAGAATGATGTGATGGATAAAACCCAAACTACAAACATAGCATATGATCGTGTCAGTTTATTGCTACTGTTTTCTACATGTCAAGTATATGTTCCTATGACCATGAGATCATGCAACTCACGGATATCGGAGGAGTGCCTTGTGTGTATCAAACGTCGCAACGTAACTGGGTGACTATAAAGGTGCTCTACAGGTATCTCCGATGGTGTCTGTTGAGTTGGCATGGATCGAGACTGGGATTTGTTACTCCGTGTAACGGAGAGGTATCTCGGGGCCCACTCGGTAATGCAACATCACAATAAGCCTTGCAAGCAATGTGACTAATTGTTAGTTGCGGGATCTTGTATTATGGAACGAGTAAAGAGACTTGCCGGTAACGAGGTTGAACTAGGTATGGAGATATCGACGATCGAATCTCGGGCAAGTAACATACCGAAGAACAAAGGGAACGTTATACGGGATTAACTGAATCCTTGACATAGAGGATCGACCGATAAAGATCTTCGTAGAATATGTAGGAACCAATGTGGACGTCCAGGTCCCGCCATTGGTTATTGACCGTAGAGGTGTCTCGGTCATGTCTACATAGTTCTCAAACCCGCAGGGTCTGCACACTTAAGGTTCGGTGACGTTTCGATAGTGTACAGTTATGTATGGTGGTGACCGAAGTTTGTTCGGAGTCCCGGATGAGATCCCGGACGTCACGAGGAGATCCGGAATGGTCCGGAGGTAAAGATTCATATATAGGAAGTCCCAGTTTGGTTTCCGGAAAAGTTTCGGGCTCATCGGTAGTGTACCGGGAGTGCCGGGAGTGTACCGGTAGTGTATCGGGAGTGCCGACAGTGTACCGGGAGACCTTCAGGAGGGGTACTTCGACCCCAAGAGGTCCATGGTCTGTGGAAGAGTATTAAGCAGCCCTTAGTGGGCTGGGAAAACAGCCACAAGGGCCCATGGCGCAGGAGAGAAAGTCCTAAAGCAAAAGGTGGAAAATCAGCCAATAGGAGGCAATCCTACTCCAACTAGGATTGGAGGTGAAGTAGGATTGCTTCGCACCTCCTATTTCGGCCGACCCAAAGGCCTTGGCTGCCTCTCCTCTCCTCTCCTCCTATATATACTAGTGGATTGGGTGGTTTTTGGACAGAATTTCCGGCCACGTGCTACCCGTTTCACCGGTGCACAGTTTCTCCTCTAGATCGGTTTTCCGTAGCTCTTAGGCGAAGCCCTGTCGGAATCACTCCACCACCATCACCGGAGCGCCGTCATGCTGCCGGTGAACTCTCTCTCCTCTCCACCTCCTCTTGCTGGATCAAGACGGTGGAGATCTTCATCAAGCTGCACATGTGCCGAACGCGGAGGTGCCGTCCGTTCGGCGCTAGATTGGAAGGACCGTGATCGGGATCGCGAGACAGTTCGTGATGAGATCGCGGAACGGATCGTGATGAGTTCGCGGGACAGACCGTGATCAAGATCGTGCGACGGATCGTGATGAGATCGCGGGACGTATGGTGATGAGTTCATGGGACGGATCGTGATTGGATCGCGGGACGGATCGTGATGAGATCGCGGGACGCTCGGCGATTTGGATCGCGAAGATGTTCGACTACACCAACCGCGTTTCTTAACGCTTCCCGCTTAGCGATCTACAAGGGTATGTAGATCCACTCTCCCTCTCGTAGATGCTCATCACCATGGATAGGTTTGCGTGTGCGTAGGAATTTTTTTGTTTCCCATGCGACGTTCCCCAGCAGTTTTGTACACGAAGTGCATCCTGCTTTTGACGTAACCCTCTCAACTTTTTAGCACATGCTATGTGGGTGAAATGATGATACCATGCCAACTTTAAACCTTTTCATCTAGCAACAATTTCGATTTTTTCAGATTTCATCTAGCAAATCCCCCCGACGATGCCGAGGAGATCGACACCGCCAGGCTGCCCGTTGCCCCTCGCCGCCGTCCTCTTCCCCGTCACCTCCCCAAGCCGCCGTCCTCGTCGCTGGCCCCGTCGCCTCCCTGAGCCGCCGTCCCCATTGCCTCCCCATCGCCGGCCCCGTCCTCGTCGCCTTCCCGTCGTCGCCGTCCTCGCCTCCCCGTCGTCGCCGTCCTCATCGCCTCCCCGTCGCCGCCGACCCCGTCGCCTCCCCGTCGCCGCCGTCCTCGTCCTCGTCGCCTCACCGTCGCCGCCGTCCTCGTCCCCGCCGCCACCCTTCCCATCGCCTCCCCGTCGCCACCGTACGTCTCCGTCGCCGCGATCCCCGTCGCCGCCATCCCCGACGCCTCCCCGTCGCCGCCGTCCCCGTCGCTGCCCCCCCTAAGTGAGCCCCCTGCTTGCCGTGTATATGTGTGTATATATGTTCATCTATTTATATATATATATCATGTATATGTGTGTACATATGTTCATGTATTTGTGTGTATATGTTTGTATATGTATATGTGTATATGTTCATGTATATATATATGTTCATGTATATGTTTTTTTCATGTATATGTATATATGTTCATGTGTATGTGTGTATATGTTCATGTAAAAAGTCTTCATTGTTTTTCATATGTACGAAAATGTAGAGAGAAAACTAAAACAACTATCGAGGCCACCCTCCCGATAACTTCGACATGAGGGGGGACGTCGGACATGCGTGAGTGAGAGAGGCGGTCCGCTCGCCCGACCAACTATCGAGGCCACCCAAACCATAGAATAAAGAGCGTCATCGTCGATCTACCCCCTCCTCGATAACTTCGACATGAGATGGGACGTCGGACATGCATGAGAGATAGGTGGTCCGCTAACCCGACCAACTATCGAGGCCACCCAAACCCTAGAAGAAATAGCGTCGTTGTTGATCTACCCCGTCCCTACCCGATAAATTCTCGAGGCCACCCTGACCAAACCCTAGAAGTGTTGTCGAGGCCACCCCAAACCCTAGAAACGTTGTCAAGGCCAACCAAATTTACCAAGTTAAATGAGTTAAAAGAGCGTTGTTGAGGCCACCCCAAACCCTAGAAGAGTTGTCGGACATTCATGAGAGAGGCGGTTCGGGCGTCGGACATTCATGTTTGTATATTAATTGCCATGTTGTAATATTTACAGAAACTATGGATCTAAGAGACGAAGAACAAGAACAGTTGTTGGGGGACATAATCAATGACGGACGTGATCGTCACTACTATATTATGCAAATCCAAGAGACGAAGAACAAGAACAAATGTATGACATTGGGTTCATTAACCCAGATATCATGCATGGGCATAATTTTGAACATTATCCCAAAGCAACCGAAGACAACTTGCTCCAATCGTTGCTTAAAAATCAAAACAAAGGACAATACTCTTTCCTTACAACTTCAAGTGAGTGTTACTGTCTTCTGCATATTCGGTTTCACTTATATTACTCGAGGTTTATAGTAATGCAATTGATGAGTTATGCATGCGTACGCAGTTTTCACTTTATTCTGCTAGAGATTCGGGTTGAGCGGGGACTAGTAACCGTCTTAGACTCGAAACGAAAAGATCCCCAACAATATGCGAACATGATTAAAATTCTCCAGAAGTAAGTTCAATCGATCATTATCGCATCGGCAACTTTGTTCATTTCCTGATATCAAGTAATTATTTTCTTTGTCTGGGAGGGTTTGGAAAAAGTTCACAACAATTGTTAAGTCACTGCCGAGGGAGCTGCGATTTACACACCCGAAAGTAAGTACTACTAGCTAGTTCCGCGCATCTCCCATTGATTCTAGTTTCATCAATACCATTTATCATGCTTCATTATTAGTTTGATTGAACTCTATTTCTCGTAAAGTGCTTGTGACAGGAAGACGGAACTAATTTATGTGGATACTACGTTTGCGAGTTCAGTTACAACGCGACGACCCCTGAGCGGGGCTACTCTAAAAACCAATTTGAAGTGCGTAAGCAATAATATTCATACTTTTATTTTATTACCATATATATGTATTGACCCCCTTCTTCAAATTAGATGTGGCAGATGTGGGATGAACTCTTACCACCTGATGGCATTCTTTCTTGACCATGTCATAAATAAAACCGGAGCATACCATCTGGAATTGGACATTAGATGTTAGGGATTGTAAGAGATCTTATATTGTATATATGTAGCTAGTAGGGTCGGATATATATACGAAAACTTGTTATACGACCAATCTCTCGGAGAAAGAGAGGTCGACCACTTCTATCTCTATATGTTCATGACGATCTTCTGTACTTAATGGTTCCTTCATTTGCTTACTATAGCTAGCGTGTCAAGTTTTCTCTATAGTAGCTAGCGTCGACCAAGCACGGAGAAAGAGAGGACACTTCTCTCTATCAATAGGTATAACAATATAAAATCTCTAAATTAACCGTCCAAAACCCCCTAAACCCCCCTCCTTTTCAAAAAAAACCAGCAACTGCCAGATGCTGACGCGTGGATGCCTTTTGGTCCCGGTTGGTGTTACCAACCGGGACTAAAGGTCCTCCTGCCTGGGCTCTCCGCAGAGGCCACGTGGAGCCCCTTCTGTCCCAGTTTGTAAGAGAACCGGGACTAAAGGTTTTGGGCTTTAGTCCTGACCCTTTAGTCCCGGTTCCGGAATCGGGACAAATGGACATTTTTCTATTAGTGGTAGGTGACTAATTTCATCCTAAAGAAGGTTGCTTGGATCTCCTGAACCGCATGTTTGTTTTCAGGCAGATCTTACTTGTTGATGATGGTAGTACTAGATATTGGTCACAGACTCTAGACTTTATGCCCGTATTATGCGGCTCCTGAAGGGTTTCTCGTTGTGCTGGCCTTTAAAGAGCTTCGTTTGATCTTGCAAGATCAATAGCAAAAATGGCAGCTGGTTGTGATCGCCATGCCTCCCAGACTGTAATGATCGCAACTTATATTTTCATGCTTGTAGTCTGTCATAAGACATATGGTTCTCGATCATGACTATGTGTGTTGCAATGGAATATAAATATTCTAGTACCCTAGCTTGTGCTATTCATATTAATGTGATTGTGTAAATAAATAGTCTTCCATTAGAAAATACTTGTCGGAAAAACGAAAATATCTGTCATATCTTATCTGTAGTCTATTTTATATTTTGATGAGAAGTTTGCTAAGTAAATTAAAATAAAATTGATTCAGAACATTAAGGTAATTAATTATTTTATGGGAAGTTTAACCTAAGAGGTGATATGAAGGAAAGTGAAACATGAAAATTTGCATTCCTCTTAAGTACTCCGATCCCTTTATTTTAAATTACTTCTCTTATGTTTGTCTAGATATTGATATATCTAATGCTAAAATGTGTCTAGATACAATGTTGTAAGAAAAGTAGAAGTAGGATTAGTAGGAAAGATAGAGAAAATAGGAGGGTAGCCCCTCTTTTGATAAAAAGATAAGCTTATATGAATGAAGTGTGAAATATTGCAGAATTTTTGAATACAGCAAGGAAGAAGCCTTGGGATGACTAATGATTAAACCTGTTCATGGACAACCTGGCCCTGAGGCGCGAAACCGAAGCCCGACACTTGGTCCAGGCCCAGGCTCCACTTTTTCACCCGAAGCCCGACCTGAAAGCCCGAAAAATGCGTATAAACATTTTTTATTCAAAATATAAATGTGATAGAAATTAATATAATATTCCGATAAAATTAATTAAATTAAAAAAACGCTACTACTCATGTGCTTCGGGCCGGGCTGGCCAGGCTTGGGCTTGGGATTTTTTCTTCATGGTTTGCTAAGCCCGGCCCAAACCCGATCCGGCCTGAGCAATGATCCGGCGTGACCGTGGTCGGTCGGTCACCGGTACCCGCGTTGGAGCAGCAGCGGCAGCCTCCCTCCCTCACGGGGAGTTTCCGGGAAGCCGCCGTCGCCCCGCAAACCGCGTCCACAAAGCGGCTTCAACGGCTTGACCCACCGAGACGAACTAACTGGCGGGCGCTACCTCTCCTCACTCTCTCGCGGGCGACTTCTGGCGGCGACTGGCGGGCAAGAGTGTCGGCGGCAGCAGAGGTCAGCCTCCGACCACCTCTCTTCTCCCCGGCCTTCCCGCTCTCTCCTCTCGAATCTCATGTGTCGCGGAGGCCCCGGCAGGATATGCACGGCCGCGGCGGCCCGGCAGATTTTGGGGCCGCGGATGGCTCGGCGAATTTGGGGTCACGGCTGTCCGGTGTATTTCGGGGTCACGGCGGTCCGGTGGATTTCTGGGGCACCACTGTCCGGCGGATTTGGGGGGCGCGGCGGTGGGCCGGATTTGGGGGGCGCTGCGGTGGCGAGGATCTGAGACGGGAGGCAACCGCGTGAGGAGGGCCGGATTTGGGGGTCGCTGCGTTCTTGCTCTCTGTGCTGCCGGCGTTCGTCCTGTGTGCTTGTCGGTGTACTCATCTGTTCTATTTCATTGCAGGAGTTTGAGGGCAACAAGGAATAGCAAATAAACAGGAGACATCCTTCGAGCCTCGATCCTGTGAGTAGGCTGCAATGGCGCTGTGGACTGGGCTTGGTCAGGCAGCCACGGTGGGTCAGCTGGTCGGCGCAGACGTCGGCAGGCTCATCTCCATGATTGTGCAGGCCGCGATGACAGCTCGGCAGAACAAGAGTGAGTGTGAGCAACTCGCCCGTCGTGTCCTGATGATCGCGCAGCTGCTGCCGCACGTGCAGGAGCCAGAGGCGGCGCAGCCGCTGGCCGGGCTTGGCGACACTCTCCGGGAAGCCCACGAGCTCGTCGTGTCCTGCCAGGGGAGGAGCGTGGCGTACCAGTTCGTCATGGCCGGCAGGACGGCCGAAAGGTTCAGGGAGGTGCAGAGCAAGATCGACTCCTACCTAATCCTCTTCCCTGTGATCAGCCACATCGGCATAACACGCCGGCTTGAGAGAATCTACAACGTACTTGTTCAAGATGGCTCCACCAGAGTTGAACCGTCTCCACTTCCACAGCTGCAGGTATGAACAATTTCAATACAAATTGGTAAACTTCCTTTGTAGCTCGTCTTACAAGGTACCCCTTATCCTCACCCTTTCAACATGCTTTGAGATCTGTGCTCTCCAAGAAACATGCTGCAAGAAAATTTCTCTTTTTTGTTTCTCTCAAATGAAATAAAATTGAGTTGTGTGTTCTGTGATGGATGGACGGTACTTGCTCACTGCTCATTCGTGGTATCTTTTTCAGGGGTTTACAGAGGTGGCACAAGGGGTGCTGCCACATGGAACCCAGGAATTCACGTTGGCGGAGATCTTGGCCGCCACCAATAACTTTGCCCCAGACACCGTCATCGGTGAAGGCGGCTCTGGAAAGGTGTACAGGGGCAGGCTTTACAATGGGCGAGAGGTGGCCGTCAAGCGCCACAACTGGCAATCAGACTACTCAGTGAATGACTTACGCAGGGAGTTCGACATCCTATCACTGCTCCGACACAAGCACATCATCCGTGTCTTTGGATCCTGTGTGACCGTGAGCAAGGACAAACGACTGCTAACCACCCCGCAAAAGAAAATAAAGGATCTGCTATCTAATAGGCGGAGAAAGCAGCCGGAGACGCTGATCGTCTACGAGTACATGGAGAACGGCACACTCTCCGACCACCTGCATCGTGATGTGGGCGCCTCCACCTCGTCGCTGGTGACAATGTCTTGGAGGATGCGCGTTGAAGTGCTCCTCGCTGTGTCACATGCCATCGAGCACCTGCACTGTCATGCCAACCCGCCGATCATCCGTCGGGACATCAAGTCGTCTAACATCCTTTTCGACGCGAGTTGGGTATCCTTTTTGTCCGACTTTGGCTTGTCCGTCGTCTGGGACATGGCGAGTGAGGAGTCGGGGTTGGAGCTCCGCGTGGAAGGCACATATGGGTACGCCGTCCCTGAGTACGTGCACATAGGTATTTTGAAGCCGGCGAGCGACGTGTACAGCCTGGGTGTGGTCATGCTCGAGGTTTTGACAGGGAAAAGGGTGATGTCCCAAGCAGATGAGATGAATGGAGATCTGGTATCCTTTGCACTCCCCATCATTGAGGCTGGTAATATTGAGGAGTTGCTGGACATGCGACCTGTACCGAAGCCAACGTCATGGCAGCTACATTCGTTGAAACGTGTGGTGCAGGTTGCACGTTGCTGTGTGAAGTTGGCTGGGAAGGACCGGCCGGCCATATCAGACATTGTTGCCAACCTCAAGATGGCGCACCGGTTGATCTGCAGGGACTAGCCAGGCTTAGTTGACAAGCCATGTTTGTGGCCCTTTCTCAAAGATGTTGAAGACTCACCGGACTCGCCACATGCCAGCAGCGTGTCATTGACATGCTACTATTCCGATCTGGTACATTACAAGCTAACTCAACTTTGCTCACATCAATGAATTGCAGCCATGTTCATGCACTGATGAAGGGGGCTCACTGCTCATTTTGTGGTCTCTTACTTAATTAGGAACCTGAGGTGTTGGAAGATGGGCCATGACACCAATCGTCCAAGGTGCATTATACCATGGCAGGCTTCACGATGGGCGACCAGTGGCTGTCCATCGCTTCAATCACCTCGATGACCATCGTGTTACCATGCTTAGGTAATGCCTCGCTTATTGTAATCTGCAGCAGCTTGCTGGGGCCGGCAGTTTAAGACAGAGCTCGGGATGGACCCCCAATATTATGTATAGCTTGCTTCTTCACCATCCACACTATTGTTCGAGTGTATTTTCACATAATCATTAAATAATGTACATATGTACAAATGAAGCAAAATACAAGAATGGCTTATCCAATACCAGCCCTAGGTAACTTAGAAACCAGAGTAAGAGATGATAATAAAGTTGGTACTGTGGACAAAGAATGATGGTGCGGATGCTGTTATAGCTATCTTGCTGTAAGGAAAGTGTCGCCGTAGTTTAGAAGCCTGGTGTAGGATGTGCTGCGTACGGACTGATGTCCGGCTTTCTTTTTCTTTATAGAAGAGTTGCAGCCTTCTATGCTGAAACTCAGAAACTGTAGTAAGCAGGTAGAGTTGGCTGCGGCTGAAAGTTGGTGTCGGTGCTAGAGCTGTAAGTTGCCAGGAATGGATGAGAGCGGGAAATGATGGGCTTGTGCCTTTGAGGATGAAGCACTTTGAGATCATGCGATGGGAAATAGACCGGGTCTTAATTACAAGATTTATCTTTTGAGTGACTTTGGTGCCATTGCTTTGGCTCAGCTGCAGGCTATGTCCAGCTCTGGAATTTTGGAGATTTCGGTGCTGTAGCGCGGTCCATTTGAATTACTCGGAATGATCTTTAAAACAATTGGTTCCTTGTCCCAGAGAAGCGTAAGGAGGAGATGGACGTGTTTTCTTTTGCTGTAACATTGGCTGGAGTACTCTGTTGGTTACCTGTAGATGGTGCCTATTCTTCACCTTTAGTGCCACATTGCTAGTTTATTCAGAGTTCCTTGCTGGCCCAAGAAATAATACTTCCAGATTTATTCTTTTACAAGAAGAGAGAAATGTAAGTGTAGCCTATTTAGTGTCCTAGAATGTTACATGGTCACCACTCAAGTTATATTCTGCTAGGGCTTGAACATGGGTGGCCTCCTCACTTTGGTTTCCTGCTCAAAAGCATAGGCGGCTCGTACCCCTGCAGCCCTCCGAAGCATATACCAAAGGGGACCCCCTGCTCGTCATACCCGGCCGGGACAACAATGCCGGGGTTGCCGCCGATGGCGAGAAGGGTGGACGCGTCGTAGTTGGGCGCCACCATCGCGTCCAGTTGGTGTTCCTTGATCAGCTTCTCCAGTCCACCCAACGTTCAGCTCCAGCTCCTTCAGGCGCCGGATCGCCACTCTTTCCACGGTGCCAATGCCGTTTGTTTTTTGGGCCGCGATAAGGTCAGGCTGCCCGAAATCTTTCAACCTCTCCTGCACCATCATGTAAATAAAGTTTCTAAGAGCGCACATAAAGCGTAAGTTCCATTAACCGCAGTGTTGATTCTTCCTTTTTTTTAAGAGATATATTAGCTAATGATCACTGGTCTATAAAAACTTTGAGAAATTTATTTGAAGACCTGAATCTATATTGTTTGAGCAAATAACAAGCGAGGATAAGAAATATGGATTCAGTTGGTTTTTTGAGACAATTCGGTTGGTTTTCTGTGCACTTACCTCCACAGGATGCTTCTTTCTTGAAATCTATGATGTGTGCAAGGGAATCCACGTGGGAGTAGACCAAGTCTGACAAATACGCATTTATGCTCAGCTTGAACTCTGCCTGCATCGCAATCACCTCGTTGGAACCAATCTCATCCAATAGAGCCGTCAAATTGGCAGCGACGTCCAGCTTCTCCACCACCACGGCTCCAAGTTTCCTTTGGAAAAATCAAGAATCAGTTCATATATTTATTTATATTCAAGTTGTCAGCTGCTTGTCATGTTCATCGATCGACAGTGAAATGCAAACCTGCACCACGAACCTCATTGTGGCGAGGTGCTGCTTGTACACAATCAGCTGCGCCTGTCCATATCCCTGGGAGGAGAAGCCATTAGGGACGCCGATCCTCTTGCCCCTCAGACCATCCTTCTTCAGGAACTGCGCGTACCCGCCGTGCGGGATGTACTCGGATGCCGCTCCGGTGGCCACGGCGTCGTGCTCGTCGTAGCCGACGATGGCGTCCGACACCGTACGGCACATCGGCCTGCATTTCACTTCGACCAGCCATGAATTTCATGTTGAATGAAACAACATCAAAGAAGAAGAAGAACTACCCACCCGACGGTGTGCTGCAACGGGGTGATGGGGACGACGCCGGCGCGGCTGGTGAGCCCGAGGGTCGGCTTGATGCCGACCACGGAGTTGTACGACGAGGGGCAGAGTATGGAGCCGTCGGTCTCGGTGCCCACTGTCACGGCCGCCATGTTCGCTGCCGCGGCCACGCCCGAGCCGGCGCTGGAGCCGCACGGGGTGGACGACAGCACATACGGGTTCCGCGCCTGGCCGCCGCGGGCGCTCCACCCGGAGTCGATTGGGCGGAAGTTGGCCCACTCGGACAGGCTGGCCTTGCCGAGCACCATGGCGCCGGCACGCCGCAGCCGGCGCACCACGCCGGCGTCCTGCCTCACCATGGAGCCGAGCAGCGCGAACGACCCGGCCGTGGTGTTGAGCGCGTCACGGGTGGCGATGTTGTCCTTGAGCAGGACGGGGATGCCGTGCAGCGAGCCGATGGCATGGCCAGCGGAGCGACGCTCGGTGTCGGCACGCTCGGCCTGCGGGAGCGCGTCCGGGTTGGCCTCGATGACGGCGTGCAGCAGCGGGTTCAGGCGTCCGATCTGGTCCAGGTAGAACCGGACGAGCGCCGTCGAGGTCAGAGTGCCGTTGCGGAAGCCGAGCTGGATGGCGTCCACGGTGGCCTCGTGGAAGTCGAAACCGTGCGCGCCACCGGTGCCGGCGAGCAGAGCGAGGACGGCGGCAACAGCCTGCAGCAGCAACCAAGCCATGATGTTAGCTTAGCTAAACTGTGGCACTGGAGTCGGTGTGGCCTGCCTTATCTGCTGGTTTGCTCTGTATCTGCGTGTTTTTGTATTTTCATGGCGGTCGCCTTTAGCCTTTTTTTCAGACGGCCCATGAGTTTGTCTGTTCCTGGCTGCCTGTCTAATTTTACGATTTTTCCGACGCTGCAGTATCTAATAAAAGGTGCTCCACATGTAGGAATCCTAGTTTCCTATGTACAAAAAATAGGTAGAAAACTGAGACTCCGGAAAAATGCCAACGGTGCTTGGGCATCTCGTTATCAAAATACAAATTTCTACTCCTGTGAGAAGTGCCAAAAAATATTTAGGAGCCTTAGAAGTTGAGTTGTCATTACAATCACACTTGACGAAATAACTTATCTCCATGTTGAATACGTATCAATCGTCCTTAGGCTCGTCACGCTCCTTGAGAATGTCATTGATCGATTTCACGTTGGTGGTGAAGTGGCCAGTAAGTGTTGCAGAAGACGGCTCCTTCCTCGTGTGCCCGACAGATAACCGGGTCGCGGAGAACAGGCTGGCCACGTAAATCGACGATAAACTCCAAGTTGTCAAAGAAGAAAACATGACATCCGGAGAAGGTCTCGACGAGATTTAGGCGGCCCACGAAGTTAGCAACAAAAGTTATTGAACCAAAAGTAAACATCTGACCCGGCGTGTAGAGGCAGAAGTTCTTGGAAGATCTCATCTGGATGCCAGCTTCAAAAAGAACAACCCGTGCCTGGTACGCCAGTCTCGGTGTAGATTCCGACAGACCTTCGGTAGGGTATCATGACTAGGTAAAAAGTCCAAAATAAACATGAGATCGAATTACCCAGGTTCAGACCCTCATGCTCTTATTATATTGACTGGACAAGGGTACAATGAGTAAATGAAAGATCATAATGATCGTAGGTATGTACAGAACGTGAAAATTTAGTAACTACCAAGTAGCCATGCCGCATTTTATCAAGGGTGCCAGGGCCCAGGGTTTACAAGTGTCCTAGCCGGTTTCTATGGCGGTTGACACGAGTCCATAACGACCCGACCTCCTTGTCTTGTAAGGCCAGGATGTCAGACCCTTCCTTCTAGAGGGCCCAAAGGCCACCCTGGAAACCGGGGCTGTATAGTAGCCTAGGGGTCCCATGGCCGTCTGACAAAGTATATACTCCCTTCATTTCATAATATAGTGCGTCTTCGGTTTTCAAGCTTTAAGTTTGACCATAAATTTAACCAATAAGACCGATTGCGGCGGGAGTAAAAATTATACCATTGAAAACTTCATTCGAATATGAATCCAATGATACAATTTTTACTCCCGCCGCAGTCGGTCTAGTTTGTTAAATTTTTGGTCAAAGTTAGATTTTGTGAAGCGTGGCACTAGTAGAAAACAGGGCATTGGTTCGGGCCGGGCCAGCCCATTAGTCCCGATTCAGTCACGAATCGGGACCAATGGGGGCAACGGTCCCGGTTCGTGAGGCCAGGGGGCCGGGCGGGCCACGTGGGGCATTGGTCCCAGTTCGTCGGACCCCTTTGGTCCCGGTTCCAGACACGAACCGGGTCCAATGTGCCTCGCTCCTGGCCCACACCCATTGGTCTCGGTTCGTGTCTAGAACCGGTACCAAAGGTGGTCCTTTAGTCCCGGTTCCAGCCACGAACCGGGACCAATGAGATGCCTATATATACCCCCTCGCCGGCGAGCAGAGCACTCCACACACTGCTCTGTTTTTTTGCCGGCAAGGGAAGAGCTTTGTGGTGCTCTAGCTCACCTCCTATGCACATGAGGTGTTTGATGAAATGCCCAAGCCAAACTTAAGCTTTCTCCTCTCGAAGCTCCTTGTCCAAACTCCATTTTCGTCAAGATTTGTCTAGGTTTGGCGGTCCGTCATGTCCCATCCCCGTCCTGAAACCGTCGTCGATCGCCCGCGCGTGGTGATCCTCTTGATCTTATCTTCTTGCTAAAAGAAAATATACTTACTCGTATGATTTTCTTACTTTTATTATTGCTTGTTATTATATAGTGCCATGGTTATGGTATCCGCCCACGTCGGCCCTCGTCCAGTCTATGATTCAGATGTGGTATATTATCTTTTATATAACTATTTCACACATCTAATGTCTTTATCTATAAGAAGTAGTTAAAACAGAAATTCCAACCGACTATGCAATTCTGCTCGACAAGTTAACTAAAGCTGAAAAAGAAATTGATCATTTGAAAGAAAAATTAAAAAGAACTAAAGATGACAAGACCAAGATTGGAGTTGCATGTTGCCGATATCGTTGACGATCACAAGACCAAGATGGATGCAATGCGCTTGAAGCTTAGAAAGATTAGAAAATATGCCATTCATACTGAGGCTTGGTATCATTATGCCGTTGGATCAATTGGTACCTTAGTAGCGGTTATGATTGCATTTGTTGTTGCATTTAAATTTTTTACATAGTTTCGGTGTATGTTTTAATTAGATGCTCTAGAGTCCTATATGTTGTTCAATAATAACAACTATGTATGAACTATACATATTTATTTTGATCATTATTGTACTTTGGCTTTAATGTGATGATGGATTTCTAATAATTTTGTCACTTCTGTATTCATGATATGTTGTAATGGTTTTTAATACACTTTATTATATAACGCACGCAGATGAACCGGCAATGGATGTACGGTGACTGACGCACCTCCAAGTATATTAAGGGCCTGCATAATGTTCTCGAAGCGGTTGAGGCAAACAAGCAGAATGCTTTTATGCCTTGTCCATGTACTGTCTGTGAGAATACGAAGTCTTTCTCCAACTCTAAAACCCTTCACTTCCACCTGCTTCAGAAGGGTTTTATGCACACTATAATGTTTGGACCAAGCACGGAGAAAGAGGGGTTATGATGAAAGACAACGAAGAAGAAGAGGATGACGACAACTACCCTCCCCCTGAATAGGGTGATGTTGCAATGGGGGAACCTGAAGATCAAGAGAAACCAGACGATGTACCCGATGATGATCTTCGCCGGGTCATTGTTGATGCACAAAGAGAATGCGAAAGTGAAAGGGAGAAGTTGAAGTTCGATCGCATGTTAGAGGATCATAAAAGGGTTGTACCCAAATTGTGCAGATGACAACAAAAAGCTCGGTACCACACTGGAATTGCTGCAATGGAAGACAGACGATGGTGTATCTGACAAGGGAGTTAGTTCACTACTGAAAATAATGAAGAAGAAGATTCCAAAGGATATGAATTGCCCGACAGTACGTACGCAACAAAGAAGGTTCTATGCCCTCTAGTATTGGAGGTGCAGAAGATACATGCATGCCCTAATGACCGCATCCTCTGCCGCGGTGAGTACGAGGAACGGAACGCATGCCCGACATGCAGTGCATTGCGGTATAAGATCAGAAGAGATGACCCTGGTGATGTTGAGGGCCAGCGCACCGGGAAGAGGGTTCCTGCCAAGGTGATGTGGTATGCTCCTATAATACCACGGTTCAAACGTCTGTTCAGAAACAAAAAGCATGTCGAGTTGATGCAATGGCACAAAAAAGACCGTAAGAAAGACGGGAAGTTGAGAGCACCCGCTGACGGGTCGCAATGGAGAAAGATCGAGAGAAAGTGGAGCGACTTTACTGGTGACCCGAGGAACGTATGGTTTGGTTTAAGTGCAGATGGCGTTAATCCTTTTGGGGAGCAGAGCAGCCAGCATAGCACATGGCATGTGACTCTATTTATGTATAACCTTCCTCCTTGGTTGTGCATGAAGCGGAAGTTCATTATGATGCCATTGCTCATCCACGGCCCTAAGCAACCCGGCAATGACATTGATGTGTACCTAAGGCCATTAGTTTATGAACTTTTATAGCTATGGAATGGAAGAGGTGTACGTGTGTGGGATGAGAACGAACAGGAGGATTTTGACCTACATGCATTGCTATTTGTAACCATCAACGATTGGCCTGCTCTTAGTAACCTTTCAGGACAGACAAACAAGGGATACCACACATGCACACACTGTTTAGATGACTACAACAGTATCTATGTGGACAAATTCAAGAAGAATGTGTACCTGGGCATCATCGATTTCTTTCGGCCAACCATCAATGTCGAAAGAAAAGAAAGCATTTCAAAGGTGAGGCAGATCACCGGAAGAAGCCCGCCCTCAGTATTGGTGATCACATACTTGTTTCAGTGCAAATGGGTCAATCTGTCAAGAGGCAGGGTACAGGAAGACCCACAGTACGGAATGACAATAGTGGATCTGAACAATCTTGGATACACAGACGAACCATTTGTCCTAGCCAATGATGTGGCACATATTTTCTATGTGAAGGACATGTCTACCATACCGAGAAAAAGAAAAGATAAGGAAGCGAATACATCATACGATGAGCCAAAACGCCACATAGTTCTTTCAGGAAAAAGAGACATCGTGGGATTGGAGGGCAAGACAGACATGTCTAAAGATTATGAAAAGTTTCATGAAATTTCTCCCTTCAAAGTCACGGCTGACCCAAGCATCCTGTTAAACGATGAAGATTATCCATGGTTACGGCGCAATAAGCAAAGGACACAAGAGAAGAAGAAGTGAAGACTTTCTCTCCACAACTATATCATTGCAGTGACATGTGAAGAAATGAAATGCCTTTTCTAACACATGAGTTTTCGTTCGAAACTGTGATACTTCGAAAGAGATTTTCCGTTTTGTACACGAAGTGCATCCAGTTTTTTCCGTAACCCTCTCAACTTTTTATGACATGCTATGTGGGTGAAATGATGATACCATGCCAACTTTCAACCTTTTTAGAGTTCATTTGAAGTGCTTTTCAATTTCAGGGTCATTTAGCTCAGAAAAATCAGTAAGTGCATGAAAAATACCAAACACTACAGGAATCAGACACTTTGGCATCAGCCATCCCGGACAGCAAAGGCATGCATCCCGGATGGCAAAGGCTTTGCCGTCCGCCAGCAGACGGCCAGCCGTCTGGCTGAATAAGCCACGGTAAAGGGCGCTTTGCCGTCTGCTGGCGGACGACAAAGACCTTTGAATCTTTGCCGTATGCCAACGGACGGCAAAGGGCCTGGACGGCACACATGGCAACTTAGCTCCGTTAAGGGGTTAACGGCGTGCTTTGCCATCTGTCAGCGGATGGCAAAGCACCTTTTTTTGCCAACCTAGGCAGATTCTTTGCCGTCCGCTGGCAGACGGCAAAGAACCTTAGGTCTTTGTTGTCTGCCAGCAGACGGCAAAGAACCTGCCTAGGCCAGCCCCAGGTTGCACAGGCAG
The DNA here is from genome assembly GCA_022496015.1 of Hordeum marinum. NCBI lineage: Eukaryota > Viridiplantae > Streptophyta > Magnoliopsida > Poales > Poaceae > Hordeum > Hordeum marinum. The sequence continues at coordinate 23,552,506 of CM039673.1, read as the reverse complement.
CTGCCATGTGGCCACTTTGCCGTCTGCTGGCTGACGACAAAGCTCTTTGCCGTCTGCTGGCAGAAGACAAAGAACCTGTATAGCCCCAGTTTTTTCTGTTTTTTCTTAATTAAATTCATTCAATTTCACAGAATTTCTCTCTCTCTCTCTCTCTCTCTCTTTCTCTCTCTCTGTCTCTCTATACATATATATATATACATTTCAAAATACTTTCAACAAGCATACCAACACATATCCGACAACAAGTTACCAATGCATATGCAACAACAAGTTTCCAATAACATATCCAACAAGTCTCCAACAACATATCCAACAAGTTTCCAACAAGATATCCAACAACAAAGTTCATCATACACAATCAAAACAAAAAGGAAGCACAAGGAGAAGATTAGACTCCATCAACGGAAGCTTCCTCATCTAAAGCAAATCTGCAAAATGGGAAAGAAGAAAGTTAGAAGAAGAAGAAGAAGAAGAAGAAGACTAGCTAGAAGAAAAAGAAGAAAAAGAAGAAGAAGAAGAAGAAGAAAAAGAAGAAGAACAAGAATTTATCTTCTCTTTCTTTTTCTCCTCTTCTCTCCTCTTCTCCAAGGTAGTAATGCCATTTTCTAGCTAACTAAGCATATCAAGTCATTTTGGAGGGAAAAATGCTAAGTATAGGTCATTTTATAGCTATCCTAGGTAGAATATATCATTAGGAGGTAAGTAAGGTTACTATGTATTTTTGAGGAAAATAAGCTAAGTATAGGTCATTTTGGAGCTAAACCAAGGTTACTATGCCATTTTTTTACCTAAGTGAGCTAATTATGTCATAAACGAACTAGCTAAGCTAGCTATAGATCATTATTGAGCTATCCTAGGTAGTTATACCATTTGTTTTACCTAAGTGAGCTAACTATGTCATAAATGAACTAGCTAAGCTAGCTATAGATCATTATTGAGCTATACTAGGTAGTAATGCCACTTTTTAGCTAACTAAGCATATCAAGTCATTTTGGAGGAAAAAATGCTAAGTATAGGTCATTTTATAGCTATCGTAGGTAGAATATACCATTTTCTAGCTAACTAAGCATATCAAGTCATTTTCTAGAAAACTTACCATCAACACGGAGGTGAAGGATCGGTAGGGTTTGGGCCAGGCTCAGAGCACTCTCAAACCCCGCCCACCATCTGTCAACACCTGCAATGACAAAGAGTGAACGAAAGTAGTTCAACATGAAAAAATTTAATACCTAATAACATGAATTAATTAATAATATATATGTACATAATAATAATTGAATACCTCACATTACTGATATTAATCTTCGTCGTCTATATATGCTCCATGATCAATAAATGCATAATCATCATCACTATCAGTAATGCCGTGCTCATCAGCATCATCAATAAATGCATCAACATGTGGAAGGCCTCTATGTAATCGGTCAAGCATTGTCAGGTCATCCGCAGCAGTAACCTCTTCTTCTTCCGTCTCTTCTTGTTCCTGCCCAGGGGTGAAGTCGGGTTCACTATCACTGTCGACCTCAATGTTCTGGGGTGAAGTAGAGCGGTTCTTGGAGCGTTTTTTGGAAACACGTGTTTCTTGGAAGAATTCTCCTTCATATGTGTCTCGGTTAATGTGAGGTTCATAATCATCTTCATTGAGGGGAGGTGGTCTAAAATGTGGCGGAACATCATAAACGACATCCCAACCTTTCAAATTTGGATCCGTTTGGCAGGCCCATGGTAGATAGAAAGCTTGGGTCGCCCGTTGAGCCGTAATATAGACATCGGGAACATCTAAATGGGTGCTCTGTTTGATTTCGACTAGCCCTATATGTTCATGAGTCCTTCTAGTCTCCTTCGGCTGGAACCAATAACATTTGAAGACTACGACGTTTGGTGGGTTTTCACCAAAGAATGTAAGTTCATAAATTGCTTCAACTCTTCCATAATACTCGACCCCTCCTTCTCCTACAGCGGAGACACAATAATTCGTAGATTTTCGGTCGTCCATAGATAGCTCTTTGCCAAAAGTACGAAAGCGATACCCGTTCATGTCGTATTTGTCAAATGAACGAACCTTAAAATCAAAACCATTAGCGACTTGTCTCAATTCAGAGTCCATAGACTCTGCATTAGCCTACAAGTTTAATACCAAAGGATTGTTGCATTAGCCGCAAACTAGGTGAAGAAATGAAATCGTCTAATTAATGCAAATTACCGTTTGCTTGAACCAATAGATGAAACCGGGATAGCCGCCTCCATGCTTTGCCAGAAGCTCATACTCTTCGATGGAATCCTTTTGGATCACTGCTCCATCCGAGAATTTGGCGACGTATCGACTGTATCACATATCCGGGAATAAGAGCATTTCAAAGGAATTAGAAGTTGCAAAACAATGTACCGAGAACTTACTCGATGTACGGCCGCACTTCTATTAGGTTGTTGAAGATATACAACGATATGGTCCGCCATTCTTCGACATCCAACCCTATTGATTTCGAAGCACTGGCTGGTGCGAGCTTCCCTTTGAATAGGTTGAAGTTGGATCGACCTTTTTCACGGTTGTCATCATTGTACCGAGGCTTCGGATTATGCAAATGACGATTCTGGGCTGTGTAGTGTGCTGTCACAAAGTTTGCCCCCTCCTCAGTAATGAATGCCTCGGCCATCGATGCTTCAACTCTACATTTATTTTTACATTTTGCTCGAAGCATCTTCTGCATCCTCTCAGTTGAGAAGCACCAACGATTTTGGACGGCCCCCCCAATCTTGCCTCGGTCGGAAGATGCCAAATCAAATGCTGCATTGGATTAAATAAGCCCGGTGGAAAGATCTTTTCTAACTTGGAGATCAACTCCGACGCCAACTCTTCCAGTTTGTCTAGCATGTCAGACGATAGTTCTTTCGCAAAAAAAGCACGGAAGAAATAGCTCACCTCTACCAGTACTAGCCATTCATCCTCAGGGATAAAGCCACGCAACATCACCGGCATTACCCGCTCAAGCCATATGTGCCAATCATGACTCTTGAGAACAAATATTTTCAATTTGTAAAGACTCGCTCCCCTCTTTAGGTTCGCTGCATACCCATCGGGGAACATCAACTGCATTCACCCACAAGATCATTTCCCTCATAGCTGGCCTTCCAATAGTGAACCATGTCTTTTGCTTCTTCTAGTTCTTCTTTCCTTTCGGTTGTCGAATGTTTTCTAACGGTCTATCACAGAGAGCCTCCTGGTCAACTCTAGCCTTAGGATTATCCTTCGACTTCCCCTCTATGCCGAACAATGTACCAAAAAGGGCCTCCGTGATATTTTTTTCAGTATGCATCACGTCGATATGTTGTGTGGGAAAAGGAGGTCTTTAAAGTAAGGCAGATCCCACAAACATATCTTGTAAGTCTAGGCGTGTTCCGTATTATACCCTTTGAAATGCCCTGGACAATCTGGATCCGGCTCGAGAGCGTTTATCTGATCCAGGATCTGTTGGCCTGTCAACGAAGGTGGTGTAGTGTTTTTGGAAACTCTACCTTTGATGAAATTCTTCTTATCTTTTCTGAACTTATGGTCAGGATCCAGGAACTGTCTATGCATGTCGAAGCAAGAAAACTTGCGACCCGCCTCCACCCAACGGAACTGAAGAGCTTCCTTGCATGTGGGGCACGGAAACCTTCCATGCACACACCAGCCAATGAATAACGCATATGCCGGCAAGTCATGCATCGAGTACATGTACCACACATGCATTTTGAAGTTCTTTTTTGTAGCGGCATCGTATGTCTTGATCCCATTATCCCAGGCTTCTTGCAATTCATCCTTAAGCTGTTGCATGTACACATTCATATTCTTCCCCGGATATTTGGGACCTGGAATTATCAACGTCAGGAAAATGTTCTTTCTTTTCATAATCTCTCCGGGGGGAGATTGAGTGGAATGACAAATACAGGCCAACAACTGTATTGTGCTGCCATTATACCATACACATTGAACCCATCCGTGCTGATGGCAACTCGAGGATGCCTTGGATCTGCTGATTTATCCTTATGTAATGCATCAAAGTGCTTCCACGCAAAAGCGTCTGAAGTGTGTTCCAACATCGGATTCCCATCTGCATCCAGTTCTGTTCTTTTGCCCAATTTATGCCACGTCATCTATCTAGCCGTCTCTTCGACCATGAAAAGCCGTTGAAGTCTTGGTATGACTGGCAGATACTGAAGATCATTAATGGGGATTTGGATCTAACTCTTCTCACCCATACCGTTGTCTACCAGAACATACCTGGAAGCATTGCAAATGGGGCAATAGTTCAATCCCGCATACTCAAGCCTAAATAAGGCACATCCATTCTCACAGGCATCTATCTTCTCATAGGGCATCTTAAGCGCACGTAGGATTTTGTCCGACTGGTACAGGTTTTGTGGCAATACATGGACTTTGGGTAGAAAGCGTCCAAATATCGTCATCATCGCATCATAGCATTCTCTGCCCAGGTTGAACTGAGCCTTTAGAGCCATTACTTGCGCGATGGCATCCAACTGACAAAGCTTATTGTGCTCGTGGAGAGGACGTTTTGAAGACTCCAACATTTCATAAAAGGCCTTTGCAGATTCCTCCATCTCATCGTACGAATCCCGAGCATAATCAAAGTCTTGCACGATGTCTTCGATCCCAGTACCATGCTCGTCGGTGCGACGATGAAGCACCTCAGCTCTGGCACGTTGGGCAGACTCACCATGAAATATCCAGACTGTATAATTAGGCGTAAAACACCACTTCTGCAGGTGTTTGATCATTTCAAACTCTGACTTCTTTTTTGAGTTGTCGCAATCGACACAAGGGCACCAGGTTGTTTTCTGTCCATTTGCAAATGCGACTCTCACAAACTCCTTGGTTTTTGTTAACCATTCACGGGTCATGTCTTTCTGACTAGTGTGACCGGTGTACATCCACCCACAATCACTCATCCTGCCTAGCTACTGGACACAAAAAAAATATATACATAATTCAGCAAATCATATTCATCAGTTAATAGAGTTTGTTAGTTTCATTACGTCAATGCAACCTAGACGCTAGTAGGTAAAGATAGGTCCTAATCCCACCCGAGTATGTGCAGATTGGGTTCGTTTTCCCATGCTCCGCTCCGGATCCGACGCACAATTTCGGCAGCACCTCCCCGTTGTTCTCTTGATACACGTCTCGGCCATAAGAAGAGAGGATGTGTACCCGGAGAACAACAGGGAGGCATTGACGAAATTCTGCATCGGATCCGGAGCAAAGCATATGGGAAAACGAACCCAATCTACACATACTCGGGATGTCCATCGATAACGTTGGATAATTCAAAAGAATCACGGTTATAAATATGCTAATGAATGCATATTTATAGATGTAACCCTTTCGAACGGGAGACGCATAGTGGTCACGCATACTGATGATTGAAGACACCTATAGCTAGCAAGTTTCATCGACACGAAGACCGGAACAGAGGAAATGAAGGGGGCAGGAGGGTATGTCATTTGTGCTGACCCACGAATGCAGGGGCGGAGCTCGTCGAACGCACGGGGAGGTCGTCGAACACCAGACCCTCGCAGCGACGAAACAGCTGCACATTTGAATCCACCTGATCAACATAAATATGATGTTCCGTATAACAAAAATGAAAAATATATGACCTAACTCATAATTCACAAATATATGACCTGTCGACCTCTGGAAGGCCGAAGAGCACCTTTTTCGGGATCGGGGTGTCGGGGGTGTCGTGTCGGGGTAGGGGTGTTGTGTCGGGGTCGAGGGTGCCGTGTTGGGGTGTCAGGGTGTTGTGTCGGGGGTCGGGGTGTCTGTGGTGTTGTGTCGGGGTCGGGGTGTCGGGGGTGTCGTGTCATGGTAGGGATGCTGTGTCGGGGTCGGGGTGTCGTGTCGGGGTGTCCGGGTGTTGTGTCGGGGGTCGGGGTGTTTGTGGTGTCGTGTCGGGGTCGGGGTGCTGTGTCGGGGTCGGGGGTGCCGTGTCGGGGTGCTATGTCGGGGTCGCGGTGTCGGGGTGTCGTGTCGGGGTCGGGGTGTCGGGGTGTCGTGTCGGGGTTGGGGTGTCGGGGTCGGGATGGCAAATCCTCGACCCCTCAACCCCTCGGCGACCCTCGACCCCTAGACCCCTTTTCCCTTCGACCCCTCGACACCTCGATCCTCAACCCCTAGACACTCGACTCGTTTCCCCCTCGATCCTCAACCCCTCGACTTCTTTTTTTTTATCTTCTTCGTCTTTCTTCTTCTTCTTCTTCTTCTTCTTCTTCTATTCTTTTCCTCCTCCTCCTTCTCCTCCTCCTCTTCTTGTTCTTCTTCTTTATTTTCCTTTTTCATCTCCAACTCTTTATTCTTCTTCCTTCTTTTCCTTCTTCCTCTTGTCTTCTTTTTCTTCTTCATTTTCCTTATTTTCTTTTTTCCTATCCACTTCTAATTTTTCTTCTTTTCTTATTTTTTTCATCTCACAAAACGTACTAATCACCTAAAATATTACTAACCTAAAATCTACTAACCTAAATAAAAAAGAACAAGAAAAAAGTAAGAAAAAAAAGAGGAAGAACCTCACCAGGGGGCGGCTGGACAAAGAGGCGCCGGGCGGTGGGGGCGGCTGGACGGAGAGGGGCCGGGCGGTGGGGGGGCGGGGCACCGGGGGGAGCGGCGGCGTCTGGCGGCGGGGGAGGGCGGCGATGGCGGTGGCCGGTGGTGGGCGTGGGCGCGGGCGGCGGGTGGCCGAGGGTGGGGGCGGCGGCGATGGCGGGCGGTGGGGGTGGGAGTGGGGGCGCGGGCCGTGGCCGGCAGGGGTGGGGGTGGGGGGCACGGGCGGCAGCCAGCGGTGGTGGGGGCGGCGGGGATGGGGAGCGGCGGGGATGGGGGGCGGCAGCCGGCGGTGGGAGCGGGCGCGGTGGGCGCGGTTGGCGGGGGTGGGGGGCGACTGGGAGGAGAGAGGGAGAGAAAGAAAGAGAGAGAGAGAGGCGGGCCGGGGGGCGTTAGCCATTAGTTAGCCCCCCACTTTGCCGTCCGCAAACGGACGGCAAAGAGGCGGGGGTTAGGTCAAGTTGCGGGCTGGGTTTAAGGTGGGCCCTTTCCCTCTTTGTCGTCCGCTAGCAGGCGGCAAAGTAGTGGCTGATGGCAAAGCAACTCTTTGTGGTCTGCCACTACTTTGTCGTTTGCTTTCTTCTAGCTGATGGCAAAGCCACTCTTTGCCGTCCGCTAGCGAACGACAAAGAGTTGGAAAACGTTAAATCTTCTGATTCCAGTAGTGAAATGAAGTCGGAAAGGGTTGAAAATTGATGATGTGGCTTTGAATGGTGCATTTTGAACACACAAAAAGTCTGGAGTTCAAATGAGTTCAAAAAAATGAAATCCCTTTGTAACAGATGAGTTTTCGTCTGAAACCGTGATACTTCGAAATAGATTCCCATCGTGTACACGAAGTGCATACGGTTTTTGTCCTAACCAACTCAACTTTTTAGCACATGCTATGTGGATGAAATGATGATACCATGCCAACTTTCAACCTTTTCAGAGTTCGTTTGAAGTGCTTTTTAATTTCTTTCAAAACATCGTAGGAGTGGAGTTCAAAAAAGAATCAGCTAAAAAGCTTTTATAAACCTCTAGTATTTTTGAAACAATAATTATATAAAAATTATGCAACTAAAATTATCAAAGTATGTTTTGTTCAAAACATTAATAGAAAAAATAATATAATGATAAAACACAGTGGAAATAAATAAAAGCAATAAATAAATAAAGCAAGAAACAAAACAAAATAATGGAAATTACGCAACTAAAATTATCAAAGTATTTATTTGTTAAAAATAATGAACTAAAATAACAGAAGAAAAATACTGGAAATAAATTAAAACAATAAATAAAGCAAAAAAACAAAATACTGGAAAAAAATAAAAAATGCCACCTACTGGCCCCCACGGCCTGAATACGACTAGAAACCCACCAACATTGTTGGGCCAGGATTCAGGCCCGCAATGGACCCAGTAGGCCCACAGGCAAAGACAGATTAGGTCCGGAAGCCTGTAGTTGAGAGGAGCTCGAGATGGTGTGCGCAACAACGCTTATAAACCACTCTCGAGCTCTCTTGGCTAGCGAGGTGGGACTGAAGATTTGGCCCCGGGCAGCACCACACTTTGGTCCTGGTTGGTGGCACTAGCCGGGACCAACCAACCGGGACCAATGCCCGCCATTCGTCCCGGTTGGTGCCACAACCGGGATCAAAGGTCTCTGCTTCCCGCCCTTTGCTCTGCCGAAAAGAGACCTTTGGTCCCGGTTGGTGGCACCAACCGGGACTAAAGGTGGCATTGGTGCCGGTTTGTTCCACCAACAAGGACCAATGCTCTATGTATATAAGCGACAGTTTCAATTTTTTTCAGATTTCATCTAGCACTTGCCCCCGACGACGCTGAGCCCATCGACGCCGCCAGGCTGCCCGTTGCCCCTCGCCGCCGTCCTCGTCCCCGTCGCCTCCCCGAGCCATCGTCCTCGACGTCGGCCCCGTCGCCTCCCCGAGCCGTGGTCCCCATCGTCTCCCCATCGTTGGCCCCATCCTCGTCGCTTCCCCGTCTTTGCCGTCCTCGTCGCCGCCGTCCCCGTGTCGCCTCCCTATCGCCGCCATCCCCCGTCGCCGCCTCCCCATCGCCGCCGTCCTCGTCCTCGTTGCCTCACCGTCACCGCCGTCCTCGTCCCCGTCGCCGCCCGCCCCGTCGCCTCCCTGTCGCCGCCCTCCCCGTCGTCCCCGTCGCCTCCCCGTCGCCACCGTCCCCCGTCGCCTCCCCATCGCCGCCGTCCCCGTCGCCGCCCCCAAGTGAGCCCCCCTGCTCGCCGTGTATATGTGTGTATATATGTTCATGTATATATATATATATCATGTATATTTGTGTATATGTTCATGTATATGTGTGTATATGTTTGTATATGTATATGTGTGTATATGTTCATGTATATATATGTTCATGTATATGTGTGTATATGTTCATGTAAAAAGTCTTCGTTGTTTTTCATATGTACGAAAATGTAGAGTGAAAACGAAAACAACTATAGAGGCCACCCTCCCGATAACTTCGACATGAGGGGGGACGTCGGACATGCGTGAGTGAGAGAGGCGGTCCGCTCGCCCGACCAACTATCGAGGCCACCCAAACCCTAGAATAAAGAGCGTCGTTGTCGATCTACCCCCTCCCTGATAACTTCGACATGAGAGGGGACGTCGGACATGCATGAGAGAGAGGCAGTCCGCTCACCCGACCAACTATAGAGGCCACTCAAACCCTAGAAGAAATAGCGTCGTTGTTGATCTACCCCGTCCCTACCCGATAAAATCTCGAGGCCACCCCGGCCAAACCCTAGAAGTGTTATCGAGGCCACCCCAAACCCTAGAAGCGTTGTCGAGGCCATCCAAATTTACCAAGTTAAATGAAGAAAACTTTGGTAACATAGATTTATCAAGTTAATTGTCATGTTGTAATATTTGCAGGAACTATGGATCCAAGAGACGAAGAACAAGAACATTTGTTGGGGGACATAATCCACGGCGGACATGATATCTTGTCGTATCTCAACGACACCGATGGTCTGGAAGGAGAGGATTATGACGGCTCTAGTGATTGAACACTGGAGGAGGATGGACATGATCATGATGGCTCCGGTGACCGAATGCCGGAGGAAGAAGGAGACCATGATGACGGCTTTGGTGACCAATCGGAGGAGGGAGCTGTTGCAAAGTCCGATAAGGTATATATATTAATTAAGCCTGTGATGACTAGCTAATTGATGCATTAATTGTTTTGGTATGTACATATATTAATTAACTCTTCTTTCTTCTTTTATAGCCCTCCGGATCGGGCCAAACTTCGGTAACGAGACGAGGCCCAAAGAAGAGGTTGCGCAAGGATGAAAAGTTCACGATCACGGCACTCGCGAACGATGGCCATCCGATTGAACCCAAGCGGACCAAGAACACATTTTTTGCTCAGTGCGGAGCTATTGTTAGGGACAACATCCCGATCAGCATCAAGCAATGGAATAAGCCTAAGGACGATGCCCCTGATGGTGATTATGTCACCTATAGACAAAAAGAAGATCTTTCGACCGCGCTGAAGGCAAATTTCACCTTACCGCCAGAGGAGGATCCGAATAAGCCAGTTATAGAGCCACTGGTCAAGGCGTGTGCTCTTAAGAAGATGGCAGTTCTATTCAGGAGGTGGAAGAATGAGTTGAAATCAAAGTTTGTTAACAAAGGGAAGACTCCCGCATTCATCGGCCGATTTGAGAAGATAAGAGATCACTGGCCCGCATTTGTGGCCTACAAGACATCGGAGAAGAGTAAGAAAATGTTAGAGAAAAACAAGAACAATGCTGCATAGAAGCAATTTTACCATCACACGGGGTCAGGTGGCTACCTTAAAGCTCGGCCGTTGTGGGACAAAGCTGAGAATGACCTGATTGCTAAAGGGGTCGTACCACAGACATCAAACTGGCCAGATCATTCAAGGACTTGGTTCTTCGGGGTTGGGGGAACTTTGGACCCTGAAACAGGGAAGTGCCGTTGGACGGACGAGCAACTTGCAATACTTGTATACAACCTTGAGAACTATATCACCGCAACGCAGCAAGGGACGTTCATTCCCGACAGAGAGAAGGACGAGCTGACTGAGGCCCTAGGGAATGTTGAGCACCCTGGACGAACACGAGGCACACCAGGCTCTGTTCCGTGGAAGGTTGGGTTTCCCGACGCAGGCGGTTACAGAAGCCGGGAGTGAAAGAGGAAAGCGGAGCTGAGCGAAATTCAGAAGCTCAATGCGAGACTACAAAAGCTAGAGGAAGCTGAGAGCCAACAAGCTGCCGGCCAACCATCTGAGCAGCACGAAGCTACCCCAGAAGCTACTCCGCCATTTCAGCGGAGAAGCAGCGTCGCTTCCACGGAGCCCGTTTAGCCTGACTTCACGTCTCCTAGCTACCCCGTGGATACTATCACGGAGGCTCAACATTGCGAGCTTATGACGAAATGCCGGAACCTCCCTTTCAAGGCGGCTGTCGGCTCTGTTGCACCTCCTAAACCCAACGGAACTTTTCACTACCGTCCGATTCCACATGGCTATGCTGTTGTGATGGTGGATGAAGTAATGTCGGAATTTGAGGAGCTCGAGCTTGACCACTATACAGGTGAAGGAGAGAACAAGCTGGTCCGTGGCCTGAGGAGTACATGTCTATGGCAGAAGGAGTACATGAAGCTTCCAAACTGGACGCCTCCGCCTCCTCCTTCTCCTCAGGCGAATCAGGACACTCAGGCTCCTCCTCCTCCTCCTCCTCCTCCGGTGAGTGATCAGGGCACACCACCTCCTTCTCCGGCTCCTCCAGCTCGTGGGGGAACTCCGCCTCCTCCTTCGCCTACTCCAGCACGTCGGAGCAGTACGCCTCCTCCTCAGCCTCGTCGGCAACGACGGAAGACAGACGCCGCCGCTGTGGCTCCTCCGGCGCCTAGTAAGCAACAATGGAAGGGAGCCGCCACCGCTTCGGCGGTTAGCAATACAAGCATAGGCAGCAATGGATACAGATATGGTCCATCTCTCAAGCCCCTAGAAAAGTTACCATATGAGAGGACCGAGTCTGAAAACAAGGAGATATCTTAGGCCGAAGTGAGGGCCCATTTTGAAAAGAAAACTCACCTCCGAAGGAGAAGATAGATTCGGTGAAAGCGATGCGTACTATCGATGCCCTTAAGCGACCACCACCGCCTCCGTCGGATTCCAACTATGTTCGCACTCTTAAAAAGACATATCAAGATGCACGTCGGTCGGGAAGTACTTTGAGTGATGCAAAGTTAGCAAAACGAAGAAGTGGGAAAAAAGTTCCCCAGCTCGGCGAACTGGCAAACCAATCGTGCCCCCGCTCAAGGTGTCTAACGATATCGCCGATGATCATCTAGGGATGGTGTTCGGTACCAATCCTGGTGATTACATGAGCGATGATGTACTGTTTCGAATTCAGCCGTTGGTGGACGAATTCAAATACCGTTACGGACATCCTCTCGTCAAACCCGATCCTCCTCCTCTATCAACGATGATGCGAAGATTCCATGAATGGTAAATGCAAAGCTGCCGCGAGTTTGAAAAGGATTCTTTGGTACTGTCAGTTAAAGAGGAGCACGACCTCGTTGGAACTGAAATGTTGAATATTGAATTTGAGGAGATATGGCAGTTATACAATCAGAAGGCCATCGACAAAAGAAATCGTGACTTGCTACTGTGTGTAAGTACTACTTCTGTAATTAAGTCTCTCTGTGTATATAGCTCAGCTCTCTCATTGCATGTATATATAATTATCCTCACTACTATATTATGCAGATTGAAGATCGTCGAATGCAGAAAAGCACAAATGTATGACATTGGTTTTATTAACCCAGATGTCATGCATGAGCATAATTTTAAACATTATCCCACACAAACCAAGGAGAACTTGCTAGAATCATTGCTTAAAAATCAAAACAAAGGGACAATACTCTTTCCTTACAACTTCAAGTGAGTGTTACTGTCTTGTGCATATTTGTTTTCCCTTATTACTCGAGGTTTATAGTAATGTAATTGACGAGTTATACATGTATACGCAGTTTTCACTTTATTCTGCTAGAGATTCAGCTTGAGCGGGGAGTAGTAACCGTCTTAGACTCGGAACGAAAAGATCCTAGGAATATGTGAACATGACTAATATTCTCCAGAAGTAAGTTCAATCGATCATTATCGCATCATATCGGCAACTTTGTTCATTTCCTGATACCAAGTAATTATTTTATTTGTCTGGCAGGGTTTGGAAAGAGTTCACAACAATTGTTCCGGCATTGCCGGGGAAGCTACGATTTACACATCCGAAAGTAAGTACTACTAGCTAGTTCCGCGCATCTCCCATTGATTCTAGTTTCATCAATACCATTTATCATGCTTGATTATCATTTTGATTGAACTCTATTTCTCGTAAAGTGCTTGTGGCAGGAAAAAGGGAATAATTCATGTGGATACTACGTTTGCGAGTTTATCTACGACGCAATGACCCCTAAGCGGGGCTACTCTAAAAAACAATTGGAAGAGCCTAAGCAATAATATTCACACTTTTATTTTATTACCATATATATGTATTGACCCCTTCTTCAAATTAGATGTGGAAGATGTGGGATGAACTCCTACCACATGATCGCATACGAGCAATTCAAGAAGAATTGGCAGGATTCTTTCTTGACCACGTCATCAATAAAGCCGGAGAATACCATCTGCAATTGGAGATTAGATGTTAGGGATTGTAAGAAATCTTATATTTTATATATGTAGCTAGTAGCATCGGATATATATACGAAAACTTGTTATACGGCCAATCTCTCGGAGAAAGAGAGGTCGATCACTTCTATCTCTATATGTTCATGACGATCTTCTATACTTAATGGTTCCTTCATTTGCTTACTAGCTAGTTGTCGAGTTCTCTCTATAGTAGCTAGCGTCGACCAAGCACGGAGAAAGAGAGGATACTTCTCTCTATCAATTAGCTAGCTATAACAATATAAAACCCCTAAATTAACCGTCCAAAACCCCCTAAACCCAACTTCCTTTAAAAAAAAATAAGCAACTGCCAGATGCTGACGCGTGGACGCCTTTTGGTCCCGGTTGGTGTTACCAACCGGTACTAAAGGTCCTCCTGCCTTGGCTCCGAGCACCAGCCACGTGGAGCCCACTAGTAGAAACAGGCCCATTTGTCCCGGTTCTAGAGGGCCATTTGTCCTGGTTCCGGAACCGGAACTAAAGGGTCATTACTAATGTCCAAAACCTTTAGTCCTGGTTTTCCCACGAACTGAGACAGATGGGGCTCCACGTGGCCTCTGCGGCTTGCCCGAGAAGGAGGGCCTTTTGTCCCGGTTGGTAGCACCAACCGGGACCAAAATGCATCCACGCGTCAGCAGTTCCGATGCTGGTTTTTTTAGAGGTGGGGACCTGTAGTCCCGGTTTGCCCATGAACCGGGACAAATGGGGCTCCACGTGGCCTCTGCGGATTGCCCGGGCAGGAGGGCCTTTTGTCCCGGTTGGTAGCACCAACCGGGACCAAAATGCATCCACGCGTCAATAGTTCCGTGGCTGGTTTTTTTTGAGAGGGGGGGATGGGGTTTTTGTAGGATTAATTTTGGGGTTTAATATATTGTGTTAGCTAGCTAATAGAGAGAGGTGTCCTCTCTTATCTCCGTTCTTGGTCGACGCTACATACTATACGTATAGAGAGGACTCGACATGCTAGCTAGTAAGCAAATGAAGGAATTAAACCATTAAGTACAGAAGATCGTCATGAACATATACAGAGAGAAGTGAGATTGTTCGAACAATAAGTTTTCGTATATCTATCCGACGCTACTGGCTATATATATACAATATAAGATCTCTTACAATACCCTAACATCTCAAATCAAGTTCCATATGGTATTCTCCCCCTTTCCTGATGACATGTTCAAGAAAGAATCCCGCCAATTCCTCTTGAATACCTATTATGCGATCTTGTGGTAGGAGTTGTTCCTGCAGCTCCCAAAGCTAATTCGAAGAAGGGGGTCAATACATATATATGAATGAAACTCAACACAAATGATGCTAATAAAATAAAATCGTGAATATTATTGCTTACGCACATCAAAATCTTTTTTAGAGTAGCCGCCCTACTTAGAGATCGTCGCGTTGTAGATGAACTCGCATACGTAGTATCCACAAAGATTAGTCCCTGGTTGCTGCCACAACCACTTACGAGAAATAGAGGTCAATCAAACTGATAATCAAGCATTATATAAATGGTATTGATGAAACTAGCTAGAATCAATATAATGTGAGATGCGCGGAACTAGCTATTAGTACTCACTTTCGGGCGTGCAAATTTCAGCTCCTTCGGCAGTCCCGGAGATTTATTGGTGAACGGTATCCAAACCCTGCCAGACATAGAAAATAATTATTACCTGATATCAAGAAATGAACAAAGTTGCCGAAATGGTGCGATAATGATCGATTGAACTTACTTCTTAAGCATTTCAGTGATGATCTCATACGTCTTGGGATCTTTTCATCTTGAGTCTAAGACGGTTACTAGTCCCTCCTCAAGCATAATCTCTAGGAGAATAAAGTGGAAGCTGCGCACGCATGCATAACTCATCAATTACATTACTATAACCTTGAGTAAATAAAGGAAAAACCGAATATGCACAGTTCTTGTAGGTGTCATCAAACTATCCGACCCAGAGTTCTTGTAGGTGTCGATGTACCACTGATGGAATTTTCGCATCATCGTTGGTAGCTGTTGATCACGTCTGACGAGAGGATACCCGTGCCGGAATTTGTGTTCGTCCACCTTCAGTGCATCAAAATGTGTATCAGCGGGCAGGTAATCACCAGGATTGGTACCGGCCACCATCCCGGCCGGCAGATTTGCGACGACGATATCGCTAGACACCTGCAGCGGGGGGCACGATTGTTTCGCCTGTTCGCCGAGCTGGGGAATTGTTATCCTTGTTGCCCTTTGTTGTTCTCTCCTTTTATCAGCTGCAGTGGTTCCGGACTGGCGCGCTTCTTGCACTTTCTTTTTAAGAACGCGGACATGGTAGTCATCCAGCGGAGCCGGTGCTGGTCGCTTCAGGGCATCCAAAGTGCGCTTCAATTTCACCTCATCTATCTTCTCCTCCGGAGGTGGATTTTTCTTTTTAAAAAAGGCATCCACTTCGCCTTTAGAGATCTTCCCGTTTTCCTCATCGCTCCTCTCATATGGTAACAGCTCAAGAGGCTTGAGAGATGATGGACCGTATTGGTATCGCGTCCCGCCACTGGTTGTAGTGCTAGACGCCGAAGCGACGGCTGCTATTTTCCTTTGTTGCTTAAGAGGCGCCGGAGCAGCCGGAGCGGCGGCGGCGGCTCTCTTTTGCTCTTGCTGACGAGGCAGAGGAGGAGACGGGCTGCTCGGAAGCGCTGACGCAGGCGGAGAAGGAGGCGGAGGAGGAGACGGGCTGCTCGGACGCGCCGACGCAGGCGGAGAAAGAGGCGGAGGAGGAGACGGGCTGCTCGGACGTGCCGACGCAGGCGGAGAAGGAGGCGGAGGAGGAGGCATGCACCGATCACTCGCCGGAGGAGCAGGTGGAGAAGGAGGCGTGCCCTGATCACTCGCCGGAGGAGAAGGCGAAGGAGGAGGCGGGCCCTTACTGACCGGAGGAGGAGGCGGAGGAGGAGGCGGGCCCTTACTCGCCGGAGGAGGAGGAGGCAGAGGCGCCGTCCAGTTCGGAAGCTTGATGAATTCCTTCGGCCAAAGACATGTAGTCCTCAGAGCATTCTTCAGGAGAGTTTCCCCTTCGCCGGTAGGGTAGTCAAGTTCGAGCTCCTCATATTCGTCCACTATTTCTTCGACCATGACAGCAGCATAGCCTTGTGGAATTGGACGACAGTGAAAAGTGTCGTTGGGTCGAGGAGGTGCAACATGGACGATAGCCACCATGGGTTTGAGGTGCATCATCAATTGCTTCTTAAGGTGGCATTCTTGAGACTCCGTGATTTCATCCACGGTGTACCTGGGAGCCGTCAAATCACGCTGCTCAATGAGCTCGGTGGAAGCCACGCTGCTTCTCCGCTGAGATGGCGGGGTAGCTTCTAGGGTAGCTTCGTCAGCTTGATGCCTCTCCTTTAGCACTTGTACTCTTGCATTCAGGTTCTGTATTTCGCTTTGCTCCTTTTTCCTCTTCCTCTCCCTGCTTTTGTAACCGCCTGCGTCGGGAAACCCATGCTTCCACGGAACAGAGCCTGCCATGCCTCGTGTTCGTCCTGGGTGCTCAGGATTCCCGAGGGCCATTGTGAGCTCGTCGTTCTCTCTGTCGGGAACGAACGTCCCTTCCTCCGTTTTGGCAATTAACTCCTCAAGCTTGGTGATCGGTACTGCCAGTTATTCGTTCGTCCAACAGCACTTCCCTGTTTCAGGGTCCAAGGTTCCCCCAACCCCGAAGAACCAATTCCTTCCACGCTCTGGCCAGTTCAATGTCGCTGGTACGATCCCTTTGTCAACAAGGTCCTTTTCAGCCTTCTCCCACAACGGTCGGGCTTTGTGGTAGCCACCTGACCCCGTGCGATGGTGATGCTTCTTCTTTGCAGCATTTAGTTTGTTTATTGCTGACATCTTCTTACTCTTCTCCGATGTCTTGTGGGCCACAAATGCAGGCCACTGTTCTCTTATCTTCTCAAATCGGCCCTCGAATATTGGAGTCTTCTCTTTGTCGACAAACTTTGTTTTTAACTCATTCTTCCACCTCCTGAATAGCTCTGCCATCTTCTTAAGAGCATGAGTCTTGACCTTTTCCTCTATAACTGGCTTTTCCGGATGCTCCTCTTCCGGTAGGGTGAAATTTGCCTTCAGCGTGGTCCAAAGATCATCTTTCTGTCTATCGGTGACAAAATACACTTCAGGGTCTCCAGCCTTCGGCTTATTCCATTGGTGGATGGTGATCGGGATCATGTCCCTAACAAGAACCCTGCACTGAGCAGAAAATGCATCCTTGGTCCGGCTGAGTTCAATCGGTTGGCCATCTCTATTGATGCTGGTGATCGTGAACATTTCATCCGGGCGCAACTTTTTCTTCGGGCCTCGTCTCGTTACCAAAGTTTGGCTCGATCCGGATACGGAGGGCTAGAAAAGAAGAAAGAAGAGAGTTAATATGTGTAGACATACCAAAACAATTAATGCATCAATTAGCTAGTCAGCACAGGCTTAATTATTATATATACCTTGTCGGACTTTCCAACAACTCCTTCCTCCGTTCGCTCATCTGACCGTCATCACGGTCTCCTTCCTCTGTTCGCTCACAGGAGCCATCATAAGCATGTCCTTCCACCTCTGTCCGATCACCGGAGCCTGCTTCACCCTCTTCTTCCAGACCATCGGTGTCGTTCAAATAGTCCAAGGGGTTAACTCCTTCCCGGACCATGTCGCCAACCAACAAGGGTCCTTCGCGGATCATTTCCCTCAACATCTCTTCTTCTTCTAAGTTTCTTTGACGATCGTCCATAGTTTCTGCAAAATATTAATTACAACATGACACTTAATATACAAACATGATATAGCATGGATATATTAGTGTGCCAAACATACAAGTTTTGCCGAAAAACATGGGGGCATGTGTTGACAGCAGTTTTTGGCACGACAATAAACCTATATAAGATGGCGCACGAAGCCAAACACCCGTGCAACCGATGTCTGATGGAAAACGTGACTAGGGGTGAAACCGGATCGGATTCGGACAGATAATCTCTCATGTCGAAGTTAACGGAGATCGGGTATATCAGAGAGGACGTGACTAGGGATGGAAAACGTGATGGGCCTCGAGAGTTGGTCACCCAGATATTGAGACGGGGGTGAACATTTTACCTTAGTAACTTAGAAAAAAAATGTTATCGAGGAGGGGGTATATCAACAACCCCCCTCATGTCGAAGTTATCGGAGAGGGGGTATATCGACAATGACATACGTTCCGGATCCGTTGGAAATCTCTCGCGGAGCCGATGCCAACATTTTCATTTAACAAAAAAACCAACTTCAAAATAAGACTTACTTCGCCAACATGAACATATACACACATGAACATATCAAAAAAAGATTTGCTTCGCCAACTTGATGATAGAGCCGATACCAACTTGAACATATACACACATATATATACATGAACATATACATGATAGAGCCGATGGTGCTGCCGGCCGGCGACCATGTAGAAGTGGCGACGGGGAGCAGGGGACATTGGAAGGGGGGCTCACTGTGGGGGGGGGGGGGCGGCGATGGCTTGATCGGTGACGAGGCCGGCGACGAGGATGACGGGCTCGGGGGGGGGGCAAGGGAGCGACGAGGACGGCAGGCTTGAGGCCGGCGACGAGGACGATGCGTGGCGAGGTCGAGGACGAGGGCAAGGGCAAGGGCGTGGGCGCGGCGAGGTCGAGGGCGTCAGCGAGTACGACGGCGGGCTCCAAGCTGGCGACGAGAACGGCGCGCGGCGAGGGCGAGGGCTCGGGGAGGGGAGCGCGTCGGTGACGGCAAGGGTGCGGTCTGGCAGCCTGACGGCGACGAGGACGGCGAGATCGGGGAGGGGCGTGGCGTCGGGGATGCCGGTGACGAGGACGGCGGGCTCGGGAAGGCGACGATGCGGCGACGGGGATGAGGACGACGGGCTCAGGGCAACTGGCGGATGAAAACTAAAATTTTCTAAGTGTTTCCTTATATATTAAAACCATTGGTCCCGGTTGGTGGCACAAACCAGGACCAATGCCCCCCTTTGGTCCCGGTTGATGCCACCAACCGGGACCAAAGGTCCCTTTTCGTCAGCCCAAAGGGCGGGAAGCAGAGACCTTTGGTCCCGGTTGGTGGCACAAACCGGGACCAAAGGTCCCTTTTCGTCAGCCCAAAGGCGGGAAGCAGAGACCTTTGGTCCCGGTTGGTGGCACCGACCGGGACGAAAGGTGGGTATTGGTCCCGGTTGGTGCCACCAACCGGAACCAAAGCCCTGTTCCTGGTGCGGTGAGAGTTTAGTCCCACCTCGCCGAGCGAGGAGCGCACAAACTGGTTTATAAGCGCGGCTGAACTCACTGTCTCGAACTCCTTTGTACCGTAGGCAGTGCATGCCTAATTGTCTCTGCCTGTTGGGCCTACTTGTCCCGTGGGCCTGCGTCCTGGCCCAAGTATATTGGGTTACTAGTCGTATGCAGGCCATGGTGGCTTAGTAGGTGGGCATTTTTTTATGTTATTTTTTGCATATTAAAAGTTCTTAACAAAAATACTTTATGGTGGCTTAGTGTGTTTTATCATTATATTCTTTTTGCTATTAATTTTTTGAACAAACAATAATTTGATAATTTTAGTTGCATAATTTCCATTATTTTTGTTTTGTTTTTCGCTTTATTTATTTCCGGTGTGTTTTATTGTTATATTCCTTTTGCTATTAATGTTTTGAACAAAAAATACTTTGATAATTTTAGTTCCATAATTTTTATATAATTATAGTTTCAGAAATACTAGAGGTTTATAAAAGCTTTTTAGTTGATTCTTTTTTGAACTCCACTCCCACGATGTTTTAAAAGAAATTAAAAAGCACTCAATATGCTATTTTGCACTTATTTGAACTCAAGAATTTTTGTGCATTCAATATGCACCATTCAAAGCCACATACTAAAATTTCAACCCTTTCTGACTTAATTTGCTATTTTTCATGCATTTAATGATTTATTTTGAGCTAAATGACCCTGAAATTGGAAAGCACTACAAATGAACTCAGAACAGGTTCAAACTTGGGATGGTATCATCATTTGACCCACATAACATGTGTGCAAAAGTTGATAGGATTACAGCAAAAAGTGGATGCATCTCGTGTACAAACTGGACCATCTCTTCGAAGTACGAGGGTTTCGGACGAAAACTCGTCTGTTACAAAGGCATTTCATTTTTCTAAACTTATTTGAACTCAAGAATTTTTGTGCATTCAATATGCACCATTTAAAGCCACATACTAAAATTTCAACCCTTTCGTACTTAATTTTCTATTTTTCATGCATTTAATGATTTATTTTGAGCTAAATGACCCTGAAATTGGAAAGCACTACACATGAACTCAGAATAGGTTCAAACATGGCATGGTATCATCATTTGACCCACATAACATGTCTGCAAAAGTTGATAGGATTACAGCAAAAAGTGGATGTACTTCGTGTACAAACCGGACCATCTCTTTCGAAGTACGAGGGTTTCGGACGAAAACTCGTCTGTTACAAAGGCATTTCATTTTTCTAAACTTATTTGAACTCAAGAATTTTTGTGCATTCAATATGCACCATTCAAAGCCACATACTAAAATTTCAACCCTTTCTGACTTCATCAGTCTTCACTTTTTCTTCGCTTGTGTCCTTTGCTTATTGCTCGTAACCATGGATATTCTTCATCGCTTAACATGGTGCTTGGATCAGCCTTGACTTTGAAGGGAGGAATTTCATGAAACTTTTCATAATCTCCAGACATGTCTGTCTTGCCCTCCAATCCCACGATGTCTCTTTTTCCTGAAACAACTATGTGGCGCTTTGGCTCATTGCATGATGTATTCGCTTCCATATCTTTTATTTTTCTCGGTTTCGTAGACATGTCCTTCACATAGAAAACCTGTGCCACATCATTGGCTAGGACGAATGGTTCGTCTGTGTACCCTAGATTGTTCAGATCCACTGTAGTCATTCCGTACTGTGGGTCTACCTGTACCCCGCCTCCTGACAGATTGACCCATTTGCACTTAAACAAAAGGGACCTTAAAATCATGTCCATAGTCAAGTTCCCATATGTCCACTATGTAACCATAATATGTGTCCTTTCCCCTCTTGGTTGCTGCATCAAAGCGGACACCACTGTTTTGGTTGGTGCTCTTTTGATCTTGGGCGATCTTGTAAAATATATTCCCATTTATCTCGTATCCTTTGTAAGTCAATACAGTTGAATATGGTCCCCTGGACAACGAGAACAACTCATCACAAACAGTGTTGTCACCTCTGACACGTGTTTCCAACAAATCGCCGAAAGTCCTGATGTGTTCATGTGTAATCCAATCGTCACACTCCTCCGGGTGTTTGGAGCGCAGACTGTTCTTGTGTTCATCGACATACGGGGCCACCAAGATAGAGTTCTGTAGAACTGTGTAGTGTGCTTGAGACCAAGAATGTCCGTCCCTGCATATTATTGAGTCCCTTCCAATCGTGCCTTTTCCAGTCAGTCTCCCCTCATACCGCGATTCAGGTAGACCAATCTTCTTAAGGCCAGGAATGAAGTCGACACAAAACCCAATGACATCCTCTATTTGATGGCCCATGGAGATGCTTCCTTTTGGCCTAGCGCGGTTACGGACATATTTCCTTAGAACTCCCATGAACCTCTCAAAGGGGAACATATTGTGTAGAAATACGGGGCCCAGAATGAAAATCTCGTCGACTAGATGAACTAGGACGTGCGTCATGATATTGAATAAGGATGGTGGGAACACGAACTCAAAACTGACAAGACATTGCGCCACATCACTCCTTATCCTTGGTAGGATTTCTGGATCGATCACCTTCTCAGAGATTGCATTGAGGAATGCACATAGCTTAACAATGGCTAATCGAACGTTTTCCGGTAGAAGCCCCCTCAATGCAACCGGAAGCAGTTGCGTCATAATCATGTGGTAGTCATGAGACTTTAGGTTCTGAAACTTTTTCTCGACCATATTTATTATTCCCTTTATATTCGACGAGAAGCCAGACAGAACCTTCATACTGAGCAGGCATTCAAAGAATATTTCCTTCTCTTCTTTGGTAACAGCGTAGCTGGCAAGAGCTTCATGCTGCTTTGGAGGCATGCCGTCTTTTTCGTGCAAACGTTGCAGGTCCTCCCGTGCCTCCGGTGTATCTTTTGTCTTCCCATACACGCCCAAGAAGCCTAGCAGGTTCACACAAAGGTTCTTCGTCACGTGCATCACGTCGATTGAAGAGCAGACATCTAGGTGTTTCCAGTAGGGTAGGTCCCAAAATATAGATTTCTTCTTCCACATGGGTGCGCGTCCCTCGTCGTCATTCCAAACAGATAGTCCGCCGGGACCCTTTCCGAATATTACTTGTAAATCATTAACCATAGCAAGTACGTGATCACCGGTACGCATGGCGGGATTCTTCCGGTGATCCGCCTCGCCTTTCAAATGCTTGCCTTTCTTACGACATTGATGGTTGGTCGGAAAAAATCGACGATGCCCCAGGTACACATTCTTCCTGCATTTGTCGAGGTATATACTTTCGGTGTCAGCTAAACAGTGCGTGCATGCATGGTATCCCTTGTTTGTCTGTCCTGAAAGGTTACTGAGAGCAGGCCAATCATTGATGGTTACAAACAGCAACGCATGCAGGTCAAATTCCTCCTGTTTGTGCTCATCCCACACACGTACACCATTTCCATTCCACAACTGTAATAGTTCTTCAACTAATGGCCTTAGGTACACATCAATGTCGTTGTCGGGTTGCTTAGGGCCTTGGATGAGAACTGGCATCATAATGAACTTCTGCTTCATGCACAGCCAAGGAGGAAGGTTATACATACATAGAGTCACGGGCCAGGTGCTGTGATTGCTCCTCTGCTCCCCGAAAGGATTAATGCCATCCGCGCTTAAACCAAACCATACGTTCCTTGGGTCATCTCCAAGCTCATCCCGGTACTTTCTCTCAATTTTTCTCCACTGCGACCCATCAACGGGTGCTCTCAACTTCTCGTCTTTCTTACGGTCTTCATTCTGCCATCGCATCAACTTGGCATGCTCTTTGTTCCTGAACAGACGTTTCAACCGTGGTATTATAGGAGCATACCACATCACTTTGGCAGGAACCCTCTTCCTTGGGGGCTCGCCGTCAACATCACCAGGGTCATCTTGTCTGATCTTATACCGCAATGCACCGCATACCGGGCATGCGTTCAAATCCTCGTACGCACCGCGGTACACGATGCAATCATTAGGGCATGCATGTATCTTCTGCACCTCCAATCCTAGAGGGCATACGACCTTCTTTGCTGCGTACGTACTGTCGGGCAATTCGTTATCCTTTGGAAGCCTTTTGTTAAATATTTTCAGTACATCCTCAAATCCCTTGTTAGGTATACCATACTTTGCCTTCCACTACAGCAATTCCAGTACGGTATCGAGCTTTGTGTTGCCATCTTCGCAATTGGGGTACAACCCTTTTTTGTGATCCTCTAACATCCGATCGAACTTCAGCTTCTCCTTTTCACTTCCACTCTGTCTCCTTGCATCAACAATGACTCGGCGGAGATCATCATCGGGCACATCGTCCGGTTCCCCTTGATCTTCAGCTTCCCCCGTTGCAGCATCACCGTATTCAGGGGGCACATAGTTGTCGTCGTACTCTTCTTCTTCGCCGTCTTCCATCGTAACCCCTATTTCTCCGTGCTTGGTCCAAACATTATAGTGTGGCATGAATCCCTTATAAAGCAGGTGGGCGTGAATGGTTTTCCGGTCAGAGTAAGACTTCGTATTCCCACATATAGAGCATGGACAACACATAAAACCATTCTGCTTGTTTGCCTCAGCCACTTAGAGAAAATCATGCACGCCCTCAATGTACTCGGAGGTGTGTCTCTCATCGTACATCCATTGCCGGTTCATCTGTGTGCATTAAGTGTGTCAAAAACCATTACAGAACATCATGAATTAATAGATAAGTGACCAAATTAATAAAAGTTCATCATCACATTAAAACCAAAGTACATACATAGTTCTCATTGAACAACATATAGCTCTCCAGAGCATCTAATTAAACCATACATTGGAACTACGTAAAACATTTCAATGCAACAACAAATACGATACCAATCGCAACCAAGGTAATAATTGATCCAACGGCATAATGATACCAAGCCTCGCTATCAATGGCATATTTTCTAATCTTCCTAATCTTCAAGCGCATTGCATCCATCTTGATCTTGTGACCATCTACGACATCCGCAACATGCAACTCCAATAGCATATTCTCTTCTTCAACTCTTTTCTTCTCTTCTTCAACTCTTTTTAATTTTTCTTTTAAATACTCGTTTTCTTCTTCAACTAAATTTAACCTCTCGACAAGAGGGTCGTCTTTAATATCCGGTTCACATAATTACCATAAAGACATCTATGTCAAGTTGGTGTCGGCATAATTACCATAAACACTAAATAAAACAAATAGTTATAAAAGATAATATATACCACATTCGAATCATAAACAGGACGAGGGCCGACGGGGGCAGATACCGAAACCATCACAATATATAATAACAAGCAATAATACAAGTAAGAAAATTAGACAATTATCTATCTAATCATACAAGTAAGAATTTTTTTCTTTTATAAAGAAGATAAGAACAAGAGGCTCACCACGGTGGTGCCGGCGACGAGA
This sequence comes from Hordeum marinum, assembly GCA_022496015.1. NCBI lineage: Eukaryota > Viridiplantae > Streptophyta > Magnoliopsida > Poales > Poaceae > Hordeum > Hordeum marinum. Next base: position 23,527,516 of record CM039673.1, on the reverse strand, counting down.
TCGGCACGGGCGATCGACGGCGGTGAAGACGGGGATGGGACGTGACGGACCGCTAAATCTGGACAAATCTTCAGGAAAAATGGAGCTTGGAGGTCGAGTTTGGAGAGGAGAAAGCTTAAGTACTGTGGCTCGGGCATTTCATCGAACACCTCATGTGCATAAGAGGTGAGCTAGAGCACCACAAAGCCCTCTCCTCGCCGGCCAGGAAAAAACAGAGCAGTGCGGCTCGCGGGCGACGGGTATATATAGCCAATTCATTGGTCCCGGTTCGTAGCTGGAACCGGTACTAAAGGCCATTCTTTAGTACCGGTTCCAGCTACCAACCGGGACCAATGGTTGTGGGCCACGAGCGGCGCTTTGTTCCCGGTTGGTGGCATCAATCGGGACGAAAAGGGGGTATTGGTCCCGGTTGGTGCCACCAACCGGAACCAAAGCCCTGTTCCTGGTGCGGTGGGGGTTTAGTCCAACCTCGCCGAGCGAGGAGCGCGCATACTAGTTTATAAGCGCGGCTGAACTCACAGTCTCGAACTCCTCTCTACCATGGGCAGTGCATGCCTAATTGTCTCTGCCTGTTGGGCCTACTTGCCCCGTGGGCCTGCGTCCTGGCCCATGTATATTGGGTTACTAGTCGTATGCAGGCCATGGTGGCTTAGTAGGTGGGCATTTTTTAGGTTATTTTTTGCATATTAAAAGTTCTTAACAAAAAATACTTTATGGTGGCTTAGTGTGTTTTATCATTATATTCTTTTTGCTATTATTTTTTCGAACAAACAATACTTTGATAATTTTAGTTGCATAATTTCCATTATTTTTGTTTTGTTTTTTGCTTTATTTATTTTTGCTTTATTTTTGTTTTTTGCTTTATTTATTTTTTGCTTTACTTTTTTGTTGCATTTTCTTCTCAGCCACAATCGAAATTTAAGAAAACCTGAATGGAGAAGCACTACAAATATATAATAGCTAGAACATATATATTACAGAAAGCCTACTACAAAAAATACTTTAGATATCCATTACAAAGCTAGTCTGAATCAGAAGTATATTCCGATGGTGGTGGTGGTGGTGCGAGGTGACGCTGCCCATGGTTTCACGGTTCGAATCTTGCGGTACACCTCATATGCAACGTATGCATCTTTTGCTGCATACTCAATGTTGATAGGCTGAAGTGGGGTCCTCTCCCACTCTTTGTGCTGTGCCCGGAGAAATTTGGTCTTCATATCTTTATAGTCATCGTCGATCAAGGCGACTGCCATAGAAGCCATCGAAGTCCTCGCATAGTCAAGCCTGAATATGTCTTGGATATCAATAAGGTAGCCAGCTGGTATCTCAATACCGAAGTTGCGCCTCATCTTCAGCTTGTCATTCCTTACGTCGACGCTAGCAAAAGTTATGCCGCTGCGTAGGAAGTCCATGAGTGTTGGGCAATGCTTGTCACTACTGCAACATCAACAAATTAAAATGGAACAAATGTTAAATATTACTACAACTTAAGAGAAATTGATCTTTGCCATAGGATTCAAAATAGAACATATATATTGCTATATCCTATATATATATGCAATTTTCATATCCAAAGTTGTTCCCATTCGTTACAAGATTTATATGCCACCAATAAATGTTGGGGCCTGTTTTTATATTAGACCACACTGCATTTGATTTTTTTGTATCCAACAATAACATGTATCACAAGTCAACAAATCATCACAATTATCACAAGTCAATAACATGTATCACAAATCATCACAATTATCACAACAAATAACATGTATCACAAATCAATAACATGTATCACAAGGCAAGTTCAAGTCAACAAATCATCACAATTTACACTAAAAAGATATTTCTATCCTATGCAATTTTCATAATAATCTATAAATTGTTAATTGATCAAAGAAAACCCTCAAAACTCACCTTGCCCATTGGAAGATCATGACATGTTGCTTGAAGCATAGCTGGATGACGGCAACATCTTCTTGGTTGGCCGTGTACTCGAAATCAAGCCCTATGAACTTGTCATTCTCATCCGCCACTTGAAGCCATTTCTGAAACTGGGAAAGAAAATCCGGTACCATGGAGCTGTCGTTCGTATAGACGACATCAAGATTTGTCGTGCCATGTGCGAGCACCCCCCCCCCCCCCCGTAGCGAGTGACTGGAGTACTCATGGTAGAAGATATGGGGAAGAATAGATGAGAATGGAGGAGAAGAAGAGAGGAGAATGGAGGAGAAGAGAGGAGAAGAAGATGGGAAGAAGTTGTTCTAGCGCTCGCCGAGGAGAAGAAGAGGGAAACAGTTGCCTCTTTCTCGGAGCGCGAAACGTCGTGGGATACGGAACGTTTGAACCTTTAGTCCCGGCTTGAGCCACCAACCGGGACTAAAGGGCTCGCACCAGGCGAACGGTCGCCCCTTTGGTCCCGGTTCCAGCCTCGAACCGGGACCAATGGTTGTGGGCCAGGAACGAGGCACATTGGTTCCGGTTCGTGTCTTCAACCGGAACCAAAGGTTACCTACGAACCGGGACCAATGCCCCACGTGGCCCGCCCGCCCCCCTGGCCTCACGAATCGGGACCGTTGCCCACATTGGTCCCGGTTAGTGGATGAACCGGGTCTAATGGGCTGACCAGGCCTGAACCAAAGCCCTGTTTTCTACTAGTGGCCCCTTCTGTCCCGGTTCGTAAGAGAATCGGGACTAAAGGTTTTAAGCTTTAGTCCCGACACTTTAGTCCCGGTTCCGGAACCGGAACAAATGGGCCTTACGAACCGGGACAAATGGGTCTTTTTCTACTAGTGTGGGCACACTACATTGTGAAATTGAGTGAACATAAAACGACAAGTTGGCAATAGTAATAAATATAAGTATTCCCATGGCCACCACCTACTTACATTAGATAGAACAAAATAATTACAGCACTCAATAGCCTTTGAAAAAGTTGTAACGGGTCCCACTGCCAAAATTGACGCATGGGTCCTACCCCTCAAAGCCCGGTGAACTAGCTATGGCGGGTCCTGCTGACGTTACATGAAAAAAATTGATCATTGCACATTCGTAGTATTTGGTGACACTAGCAAGTTCGTAGTATTTGTTGATAATTGAGCTCAGAGGCCGAGGCAATTCAGTGATGGTTACCGTCACTGATTTGTGGTAATCGGCGGCATGTCCACCATCGTCATGAGGATTTTCGTCGTAGTATGCCAATTTTGTTGTAGTGAGTCCACCTTATAAAAAGCTGCTAGGTTTTTTGCCCCATGGAAAAAATATATTTCAATGTAATGGGAAATCAATCTTTTTGCGTGGTGGCAATTGTACATTACTGGACCATGACAATTCATATTTTCTTATTTAGCTTGCTCTTTTTGAATGTAATGGCAAATCATTCTTTAGCCCGATGGCATTTGTAGATGCTGGACCCGGCACAAACCAATGCAAATTTTGAAAACGTTTTTCCTATACTTTTTTTTGCCATCTTGTGTATTACTCACATAGCAAAACTTAGATTCTCTTTAACATATATCAAAAAAATTTGCCATCTCTTAAGCTGCCATGTGCCGTGGTAACTAAATACAATTTCCATATCAAGTAAATATACATTGCAATGACAACTAAACGTGTGTTTTTTCTCTTTAACTTGCCATGTCTTAGAAAACAAATTTTCTTCTGAAGTTTCCATAGGTGGTACATTGAACCTTCTTGGTTGACGAGCAAAAAATTGACATACTCTTCTTTTTCCAAGCTATCAACTACCGTAGATGGATTGGCAGGTGCTACGCATGACAGTTCTTTCAGAGTCTCCGTGTCTGGACGGATGAGCGCATGGCAGTGGTGCTGTTGGGCGCCATGGTGGCGTCGATGGATGTCCGTACTGACAAGGATGATGCGGATCTCTCTCCTGAACATAGGTAAGTGGTCCGATGATAATGGCGGCTTCTAAAACGTGTGCATGTGGTGTGCGCTTTAGGTCTGCTGCACCTGTTGTTGGTCCCGATACGTTATATCGATGGATCGGCGACAACACCGGTTTTAGAAATGGGGAGTGAGAGCATTCCACATTATCGAGTTTGTAGGTGTGAGTGGTGGCTTCGGATGAATTGATGTATATTCTTGTTAGACCTTTGTGAAATAATTAATAAAGATGGCTACATGCATCGATTGATGCAGAGGCCGGGGGTTTAACCTCCTTTTCCAAAAAAAAATCAACCACCGTAGATGGAAACTGTAGGGAGAGAAATTGTTCAATATGCATTTTTCCATGGCAAATTATTTTTGTCAATATTAGGATGGCAAATTAGTTTGTCAAACCATGTTAACCCATACTATACCAAAATGGAAAGCTTAAGGTACATTTTTGCCATGCCAATATTTTTGTTAATGTTCAGATGGCAAATTAGTTTCTTAAACCATGTTGACCCATACTATACCAAAATGGCAAGTTTAAGATGCATTTTTTGCCATGAAAAATATATTCATGTTTTTTAGATCATGGAACTTTTTTAAGCTAGAAACGTCGCGGAAACCTTTGTTGTGTGCATAAGATATTTTTTAATTTGAGAGCAGGCCTAGCGGAATGGTGAAGTCCTCCCCACTTGTGCCGAGAGGTCTTGGGTTCGAACCAGCCTCTTTGCATTGCACTATAGCAAGGGTAAGACTAGGTTCCTATAATCCCTCGCCAGACGCCATCTTGTGTTGGAGTTTCTATGCATTGGGTCTGTCCTTCTAGACATGGCCAATTTCTATTTAAACATACCCCCACCATTCGGTCTTTTGTATTCTTAAGACATGGTAATTTCATTTTGTTTAAGGACTTTTTTGTATGTAATCCATTTTTTGAACTTGGTGGTATTTTTTTCGTGTATATGATGGATTTTTTTTTGTTAATGGCAATTTTGTTTAGAAAAAATACTGCTATTTGGATCTAGCCCTTGTTTTTCCTATGCGTGTACAATCTGTATGGGTCAGTAGGATGTCGTCTCAAAAAGGAAAATGGTTGGTTAGATGATCAAGCCCCCAGCGAACGAAAAAGGTTCCTCGGTCGCCCAACCTCCAGCGAACGAGTCGTTCGCTGGCTGCGGCAGCCAGCTCTTTGGGTAAAAAAAAAAGGGTGTACCATTATTCCAGGAATGTTTCCACAATCTTACAACACTGCCATCTTTTAGATGGACCTTTTTACCAACGAAGTAAACAACTATTCCCAAAAAAAATTGAAGTAAACATCTCTAATTTCTAGAAGATTCTTCCAACACGCGGAATCGGAGAATTTAAATGGATACCCTTTTGTATGCACAATTGGCTGCTTTGCTGGTCCTTCTCCATTTTACCTGCTGATTTGGGGCCCCAAATATTTTGGGCGCCCACTTGGGCCCCCCCTCACCACCAACCTGTCTGGTGGTAGTCGTAGTCGTACCTCTTTAAAATTGGTCCACTTGTGTTCTCTGCAAGCTGCTTCCGCAAGCCCTCCACGAAGACATCCTCTTCATAACGTTTGTTGTGCAGCATGAATTCCTTGAGCCTTGTGAGATATTTTAGGCCAGTAAACAACCCAAAGTTTCTCTCGTAAGGCGGGGCAGAAAACAGCAGCACCTCAAGCTGAGGGGCTGCTCCATCTTCGAAATTCACCCCCCGTAGCTTTCCTATGTCGTCCTTCCATTGTTGTTGAGACCATAGACTCAGTTCCAACACCTGCAGACGCGGGAATGCATCAGGGGAAAAACTGAAGGAGACCCAAATACTGCTGAACGAATCCTGCAATAGGTGTAGGTTGGTCAGGTTGGGTAGCGACCCAAGGAATTGTATGGCCTCATCGTGCTCCCATATCATGGTGCTCCGTAGCTCCAACTTTCCAAGATTTTGATGCCCCTCGATCCATTTTGGGAGTTTAATCAGGTTGCCGTATAGCTTGAGGCTCCCAAGATTTTCAGGAGCTGAAGACACCTCATCAAAGCAGCCCGCTAAACCAGGATTCCCCTCTGACCGTACAAACAAGGATTCCAAACATTCCTTGTCAGCAACAGCCGAGAAGAATTTTGCGCAATTTCTCTTGTTCAGACCAGTCACTCTTAATTTGCGCAGGGCCGTAAGATACTGCAGGTCTTCAAGAATGGCATCCGCCCCATCAATATTCACAACACCCAATGTGTGGAGGGCCTTCAGTTGCCGTAGTCCTGTTGGAAACTTGACACCATGTGGTTTTAGACTAAAAAAGAAGATAGGCAACCCATCAAAACCATCTTTCATAAGTACCCATGAGCAGCTCGCTATGAGAAGCAGTTGGCCGAATCCCATGATAAGAAGCAACCAGGCGAGGCCCCACAGTACATACCAGACACAAACAAGTAAAGGTCGGATCAACTGTGTGTACACGTAGCAGCAGCATCTATCGTCCAAACACAATCTTTGGAAGACCAGGACACACAAGTTAGCGCAAAAGAAACTATGTGTCATTATTGCAGAAATCCAGTTTGTTTCTCTCTCGTCCTCAACATCTGGCACGAAACCCACACGGAGGTACTGTAACTTGCGAAGCTTGACGATTGTTCTTGGCAGGCTGATTATTTCTGTATCTCTGATATCCAGCATCTGCAGGAACTTAAGGTTACCCAATGAATTTGGTAGCCGTAAAATACCATCACATCTTCGTAGGGAGAGGTAGCTCAGAAGAAAAAGCTGACAAATTTGATGGAGATCATGATCTGTTATACCCTCTGTGTCTTCAAGATCTAGCACTCGGAGGTATCTCATCTTATCAGAAATGAAAAATGATTCCCATGCTCCAAATATTGTTAATGATCTTACGTGTGATAAATCCAGTGCACTCTCAAATGCATCCTCATCCCTTCTCCAGCTACTGCTTACAGCAAGGTGACGAATTTTACCTTCGGTGTTTATGTTGAAATTTCCCTCCAGTCTAGTGACCAGGTTTTCTTCCGCTGCCTTTGAGATCCCAATTTCACGTATCAGATCATGGACTTGCAAAAAGGCAATCCTTCTAGTCCTACGGGTTGCCCCTTTTGATGGTTGAACCATGGTCCTCTTGATAAGCTGTGTGATATAGCCGGTCCCAATTTCCTCTGCAGTCATGCCCCATATCCCCCTTGAGTAACCCTCTGCTATCCACCGTCTAACCAGTCGTTTCCATCTGATGTCTTGGTCTTCAGAAAATATTGACAAATACAGGAAGCAGGGTTTGAGAATATACGGTAAACCTTCATAGCTCGAGGTGAGAACTGTCTTGATCATGCCAAGCTCTGGATTGATCTCGAGCTCAGCACTAATGTTTTTGTTCAAATTCCTCCACTCCATTGCTGTTTTAGGTTTGCTTGCCAAGAAGCTGCCTATGGTGGATATGGCAAGAGGAAGGCCATCACATTTCTTCAGTATAAGATTCTCTTGCTCAATCATATCCGGAGTATAACTGCAATCATCATTCTCCTTAGTATCCCGAAATACCTGTTACATACAATTCATGACTTATTTAGATCATATCCCCATCCCGTTAGTTATTTTGAATTTTTCTACTTAGAAAACTAGCCGAGTGTCCCTTGCAAATGCGAGGGAATCGTCCTTAATGTATCAAGGTTCATAAGAAATAAATTTCCACCTCATGAACATTTATAACATGGATTAATAAGGATCTAGCCACAATGAATATGATGTAATCAGGTTCTAGCCACCATAAATATTCATGCTAAATAAATATCATGTGTATGGTTGACATAATAGACATGTTTAATTTTGGGTGGATAGTGATGTTGTACCAGAACGCACCTTATTAATGAGCATATATAGAGTTAGCATGAGCATGGATAGTGATGGTTCGCTTGTGCTACCATGAGCTAGCTGATAATTTCTCTGTTATATTAGATGAGTAGGCAAGGTTAAAATTTAGGCCGTCTTCTTAGTGATGTTATATATAGAGTTAGAAATATTTAACTGATCTGGTCCAAATAATAATAAGTAATTTACTATTGATCACCCAGGTGAAGAATAGTTATTTTTCACCCTCTCTTATTACACCACCATAACAATTTTATCTCCCGTATTTTTTTTCCTAAGTCGAAAGGGAAAAGAGAGAAGGTAAGAAAATGATGTCAGTGAAAATATATATTTTTAAACTTACAAACGTAAAAACACAGTACAGACTATGCTTATAAATGTAAATTTTATGGTCTGATGACTAGTATCTTATTTTTATTATACCCAATTTTGGGTAGTCAATCAATATGAATGTAACTATTTGTATATCAAATGTTTTTAATGAAATGGTCAAATTACCTCACGTGCAAAATAACTTTTTATATATATACCCGCATATGTATGTAATTTCATTAGTAGGTATTATATACCGTGGGTATATCTCTACGATTTGGCGTCGGTGCACAATTTATAGATTTGAATAACAAAAAAAATCATGGATACCTCATAAGGGTATCAATTTTTGTATATACATGTATTCATATGTGTGTAGAAAGTCCGTCAGCGAGTGACGTCGTGTGTATATGCATGCACGCCTTGATCTAAAGACGATGCATGTAAACATGTATATCTCTTTCCGTTTATCATGTCATTCTCTCTTCACCAATTAATCTATGTTTTAATTTTTTCCAAATCAACAAATAGTAATGGATTGACATGCGAGCTAATAAATGATACCCGACAAATACTAATATATTTTCTCAAACTAAAGGATACCTGACTCGTTGCTATGGGATTTCTTTGATGAAAAATTGGGTTGCTAACATGAGAACCAAAATTAAAAAATACATACGACTTATTATATTTGGTTATATATAGTTGTAAGATATTTATTGAATATAAATAGGATAATTGAATGGAAAATATTTTCAATGCACGGTTGAATGTAGTGGTAGGTCTTTTTCCATGCATGATTGGATGTTGAGGTCAGCCTTTATCACATTCATAATTAGATGACAATTACGATGAGGTGGCATGCTTGCATGTTGAGATAAATAAATTAGTGGGATGACTCTCCCAGGTACAGATTTCTAAGTGTTCATCCAATCAATGTTCTGGCGGGTTACGTTATAATAAGGTTCAACAATTCAAAAAAACATGGATCATTGATTTGTGGTGTCTACCAATAGATTATTTTGCTTCTTATTTATTTCATAGCTGAATTCTTCGTTTTATGCTTGATCGTAAATTGTACCATATAATCCCTTTGTATCAAAATGTAAGACGTTTTTTGAAACCGTAATACTATCAAAAAAACGTCTTCATTTTTTTTGCGGGTAGAAAAAATGGCATACATTTTAATATAGAGGGAAAAATAGATATGGTGTATAGTTATGAACATATATACTCAGTCCGTTCTTTTATATTAGGTGTATTTGTTTTTTCAAAAGTCAAACAAGGTCATGTTTGACCAAGCTTTTAGAAAAATACATCAATATCCATAATATAAAATTTATACCATTTGATCCATCATGAAAAGTAGTTTCATATTTTATATATTTGGTATTGTAGATGTCGTTAGTTTATTCTATAATCTTGGTCAAATATTTAAATGGTTGACCTGCACGGAAAACAATACACCTTATATTCTGGAATGGAGGGAGTATATCAGAGGATGTAATTGTAGATGGGGTTGGTGGTTAACATGACATAACGTCATCAGTATTTGTTCTGATGTATAGTCAATTGAAGAAGTGGCCTAGCTCACTTTGTTAGAGACTGGATGTACAATACTACTACCCTGGTTCAAGTCCTCATATATGTGAAAATGTGTTCTAATTGTTTGAAAACCAAAATCGATGTAGGGGCTACCCTTTTGGCATTTGCTTAAAAATATGATTTGTAAGTGCATAAAAAGAAAACATCTCCATTCTACCGCTAACATGTGGTGGTGGTTAATTTTTCCCATGCATGGTTGCATGATGAGATGAGCCTTACTCCATCCATTAGTGTACGATTATGTGGAATGCTTGCAAGTTAGGATAAATAAGTTACTGGGGATCACTCTCTTATATAGGATTTGAGTTTGTGCCACGTTTATGAAATGAGCAATTCTGTAGTAAGGTATGTTTAGCTTTTTCTTGCAATAAAAAAATATACATGGTTATTCCTGGATGATGTAAATACAGCGAAGTTAAACATTGTAACTAGAAGGTATTTATGCAAAGAGACATGTTGAAAAGAAAATGAGAAGCTAAATTAACTGAAACTAATAGTTTTACTAGTATTTCAGTGGTCGGTGCACGTACCTTCTTTTCAAATAGCATTTTAGCGTCCTCTTTATTTAGGCGTTGAAGATTGTATATATTCTGCACTCTGGAAGAACAATGTTCAGCAACATTCAGTTCTCGCGTAGTAACAATGATCCTGTTACCATCAATTCTTGATGACGGCAGAAGATTCATTATCCAATGCCACTTACCAACAGACCATAGATCATCCAAAACGATGAAGCATTTATCTTTAGATAAAATCTTCCTCAATTGAGTAATTGGATTGTCGTCAGAGTTGCCCGAGCCAGAGCTAGACTCTCCTTTATATTCATTGTTGGGTAGTAATTGCTGGACCAAGTCCCCAATAAATTCCTTGTCAGTGAACGAACGTGATGTTGGGGAACGCGACAGAAAACAAAAAATTTCGGTATAGCGAGCACGCCCAGGACCACTATGGAGACTGCATACAAGGTTTGATCTGATCCGTACCGACTCGAAGCGCAGCGGAAGTAGAGTCGATGACGAACGGCGGTGCAGATCCCCGCAACTAGGATTTTACAACCTCCCAACCGCGAGGATGTATACCCTCATCTGCCCTGGGGACAGCCCTCCGGGAGGCAGTCGCATAGCCCCCCGGACGGTGTCGCGGACAGCCCTTCGGAAGGACCTCCGAAACTCGGACTGTCACTCAGACAGCCCTTCGGGAGGACCTCCAAAACTTGGACGGTCACACAGACAGCCCTTCGGGAGGCACTCTCGAACTAGGACCGAAACTACAATCTCTCTACAGAGTTGCACAGATACGGTGTCATCTATCCGGCAGGGCTTCACCGTCCAGAACTAGTTCCTACCGGAACCCAGACAGCCTTTCGGCTCTACGAAACTATTTCGCTGGGAGGGAGAGAGAGAGCCAGATCATGCATGGCATTTGTATGAGAGTAAGAGATGAGTTTGTGGGCAGCCCACTCACCTCTATTTATAGGAAAACCAAGGGGTAGGATGGGACTTGGAATTACCAAAATGTCCATGAGGTGAGCACACCACAAGGGCATAAAGGGAAAGCCTCCAAATAGTGTTGCCTACATCACCATGCCTGCATCACTATGCCTGCATCACCATGCCTGCATCATCCCCTAATAGTATTTTCACTATTCCCAAATAGTGTTTCCACTATTCCCAAATAGTGTTTCCACTATTTGCAATAGTGTTTTCAATAAAGTAATCCAAAAAGCACTTTCACTATTCATGACGATATTTTTCAGCGTGCGTTCGAACTAAAAATATTTATGTGGGCTTAGAACATTTCCAGCACCCACTAAAATAATTTTCAATATGATCCGGAACAATTCCGAAATAGTGATTTTCATCTGCGAAAAGCATCTGGAGCGGTTCCCGCAGCTCCGGAACATTTCCGGTTATTCTTCCGGAAAATTCCCAGAAGTTTCCAGAATGATTCTGGCACCCTCCAAGAATTATCAGGCATGTGCCAAAACCAATTTGACTTTATGGTATCCTTTGAAACAACTTTTCAGTTTCACGGAAACTGTTCCGGTGACCTGTCTGCGGAACATTTCCGTTATCCGAAACTTTTCCGGTGTTCGAAACTTTTCGGTGATTTTCTCTCAGACTCCCTGTCTAGTATTCAACAGATAGATGACCCTTAAGCGTGTGACCCTATAGGTTCGGTGAAGCATAGACATGACCCGGAACCCCTTCCGATCAATGATCAACATCGGAGCCGTGGACACCCATATCGATCCCTATACCCACACGAATAAATATTCGAGTGAACCTCCAGTTGTCGTGTGCTATTGCTGTTGCTTCGCGATATGTTACAAATACCCGAGGTGAGACATGTTGGCATCCCCATGGATCAACAACTTGTCCACTATGCCAGTTACCTCGTTATCGGTATTGTTCTCTTTTCTCGTTCCCGTGTTCCGGCATCCCCGTGATCAAATCGCAAAGTGTCTGGCCAGACGATGATGGATACCGTAATACCGAGAGGGCCCAGAGATATCTCTCCATCGTCGGAGGAGCAAATCCCAATCTTGAGCTATCAAGTTACTTCACTTACTTTTCCATGAACCCGTAAGCCGCCGTAATAGCCACCCATTTACGGATGACATTTAACAAACCCCAAAGTTCATGAAGCAAGCATGAAGAAACTCGATACTCTCATGGTCTAAGGAATTATGCAAACATTAACTTCTCTGTGTTATTAATCATTAACTTATGACGAATGTATCTCATAGCATGACATTAATTTGGGTCGATTCAACACAAATGTTCTTCTAACATTGTGCCCTCAAAATTGCCGGCATAGCCATGCCCATGATCAGGAAAACAGGATCATCATGCAATACTTGAGCCAGTCTTAGAGGCCAGACTAGGAATACATTTTACCATTTATTATCCCACACGTGCACATGAGTTTCCCTCCAAGCCTCGTTTTATTTGTAGACTCGAGAATCATTGCAGTTATAGCATGGAACATAAACATAATTATGAACAGGGAGATAATCAATAACATTTATTATTGCCTCTAGGGCATATCTCCTACACGTGAACCAGTTAACCAGGCGCGCCTCTGAAACCTGTCCCCGTGTTCTTGTTGGTAGACACTTTTCACAAGAGTTGTTTTCCCAAGCCCACCCATTCCATAAATGGAAATCACCTCACCATCTCCATAAAGTAATTCCACAACCCGAGCTTTTTCTGCTGCCCGGTCAATGAGTTCATCTTCCACCAAAGAAGCAGCCATTGCACTGGCAGGAGTGAGTTTATGAGGTTCAACAGTGGGCTTCTCCTCTTGGGGTCGAGCGTCCTCCTGAACACCAAGAAACACTTAGGGTCGCACTTTTGGGCAGGATGCATTAATATTTGCATGAAGTTTTAGTTTCCAATCTAAGATAATGTTTCTAGCAATCTATACTACTTCATCCGTTCTAAAATGTAAGGTATATTAGTTTTTCTAAAATACAAACATTTCTATAAAACATATATCAACATAAAGAACACTAAATAAATAACATATAAAACATATTTCAAGATGGTTCAAATGATATGATTTGGTATTCTGGACTCTCCCAAAATAGGTGCAGCATGCAAGTTCCTTTCTCGCGTGCATCAGCCTCTCCTTCTCCCTAATCCTCGCGTACAGGATCTCCAAGGCCGCCGCCGTCGCGATGTGTGTTGCCTGCATGCCCACTGATTCACGATCAGGTGCATCTAAAGACTATCACATCGCTGAAGGAGTAGGGCGGGACTGGAGCGGCCGAGCTAGCTGGATGGGCGATATTGCTGCAGGTGTAGGACGTGGCAAGGGCGGGGCTATACTGGAGTTGGACGAGGCCAGTTATGAGACCAGGCATACCAACATTACTTAGATCTGTGCCACCCCGCTGCATATCTTGGTTATCTTCTTATAAGCAAATTAATTGGAAGTTTTTCAATGCATTGATGAGCAATTGGAATCTGAAGAACTCGATAGGATGGTTGCGCTCATCGTGAACCTACAGAAGAGTCCACCTAGCTGTCCTCCGCCCCCTCCTCTAATCAGTGAGGATCACCGGATATGCATAAAATCAGCACAAATCATGTGTCTGGCTGTAGGATCACAAGGCGTACAGCCATCAGCGAATGACCCACGACGGCGCACCTGGTATCACCTTCATCTTTTTCTTAAGTTGCAAATTTTCTATCGATGTTTTGGCCTACGGGCCAGCTGCTGCTGCCAATGTCACTCTGTGTTTACATCGACTTCTAGATTTTATATCTTTTGTCACTCACGAATTCATCTTCAGTGCTATTGACCTTTTCCATGTTTGCATTTAGCTGAACTGGCATCAAATTTATCGGGTAAGTGTGATGGCATATGGGTCTGCTGTAATAACTAATGTAGTGATTAATTGTACTGGAAGTACTACGTATGATCTGTGATATTTTCAGGTTCTGCTGGCAGGGACTCCTTGCCTGAGTTGCCTCCTCGATCATCACTCTGTTGTACAAATATTTATCATCATGATATTTGGAATTAATAAGTAGTTACTCAACCATCAATTTTGTATGTGCTTTTTGTTCTTCTATTGATTATGTTTAGATCAAATAAATTCCACGGGGTCTCAAATTTATCCAATGTATAGTTTTGGGACTGGATTCGAATGTCATAAGGCAACTAAAAACATGGTACCGTGTGCCAAAAAAAACGTCTTGGATCTGTTAACCCATGCTTATCAGGCAAACAGCTACATGCCGGGCCATTGACCATTATTTTATTACAAGCCTGTAGATAAGGATACTCCGGCATGACGGCTACATTATATCCTTCTATTCCAATGTACGTCTAATGTATATAACGCATGCAATCGTTATATCCGTCTATCCCAATGTACCGTATCTGAAATTTGAGACCTACAAAAACAATTTATTTGTTCATATTTTCTTTACGTTGGAGTAAACAAATAGATTTATATGCTGAGTTTGTCTTCTTACTATATTCACCAATGATGCAACGAGGTAAAAGCCATATAGTCCTTTCATGTGCTCCTACATATTTGAGATGGTTAACACTTATTCTACTTCTATACTTGGCTCATCTTTGTTATATCCCCTACATTTTATCGAAAAAATGGATGTGGGTAGTGTCATCATAATCTTGATATTTTAGACATAATTTTGTTGATCCTCAACTATTTGCTTCGGTATGTTTGGCTTCTTTATTTTTAATTAAATACCTTAAATTTTTATACAAAACAAATTCTTTACAGAATAGTAATTATTATCTCCTATTATATCTTATTAACATAATTATATTCTCTCCTGAGTAGTTGACCAAATAATTGCATGTAATTTAGATTGAGATTTCAACATTTCATGCACAGATAATACTTCTTCACCTAATTAGTACTATATAATTGTGATACTATTCTGCTCGGACACCTTTCCAAAAGAAATTGTGTCTACTAATATGCTAGAGACATTGAAATTTTGTTTTTCAGATCAGTATATCCGCGGACACTAGCTAATGGTGCTCAAATATGAACTTGCTCAATAAAAACGGAACTGGAAGTCATAAGAATTTTATTAGGCATTTAAGGACATAAATACAAATTCTATAATAAAGAACTGATTGAGGAAATATTTCAGTTTCACTAATATGAATTACGTTACACACTATTATTTGCGTTGAAAGGCAATCTTTCAGAAGCATACACCTCCATGGTCAAAAGCTCAATGTCCTATTGATAGATCGTCTTATACATGTTCCAATTGATAGGAATAGATATTCAAAAAATTATGATGGAAAATAAAAAAATCCTAGAGTAAACTATGTTACCTACTATTATTTCCTATGAATAAGTTAGAGCTCCCATAGACTCAGTTAGTAAATATACAAAGGAACCTGAATGTATCATTCATGTTGTCATGTACGACTTTTCCTTCAATTAACATATTAGTGTAACATAATTTGTACACCATGCATACATGTATATAATCTGATCAGAAATTTATTAAAAGTACATTTGTTTCTTTCACACAAAAACAATATACATTGTAGCATGTTATTACTTGCAATCAATCAAAAATGTACTAAAAAATTATTTACTTTTAGTTTCTAATGTGTATTCCATGTAATAAATATTACTAGAAGTCCCAATTACATGCTTCCGCTTAAAATAGGCTAGCCCGTGCATCCGCACGGGTGGACGACTAGTCCTATGAATTTACAATTCCTTATTTTACGTTTTATCTTGTAGAGATTCCTTCTCACTTAGAGGCAATATATTGTTTCAATATTTTTTTACTAGGTTTCGTGGGAGTTCCTAGTACAGCACCAGCAAAATGTTCAAGACAAGGGTGACAGCATAATTGTTTTTTTTAGATTTTTTCCCGCAGAAATCAGGATAATTGGTTGTGTGGTTTATGTGTGTTGCAATTTTCTACTTCGGAGGTGATTCGTTTTTCTTTTAATAATAGAAGGTGCCACATTTATGATTTAAGGGGTGATATCAAACCTGCAGATACATAGTACCGAAAAAGGAAAACAAACCGGCAAAATTAATCACTAAAACAGAGAAATGGATAAGGATGTACATGACATAAACTTTTTGTATGGTAAAGCGGATTCTAATTGTGCATATTTATCATAAATCTAATACTTCTTTATAATGGACTAGTTGTTATTACACATGAAAACAATAATACACGTAGATTTAACAACTATATATACAAATCACTCATTTTGGGGAAGAGTGTGTTTACCTTCTTATAGAAGGCAAAAAATTCCTTGTCGATTGACCAGTTCTGCTCTATCTCAGATAGCATGTAAGGCTGCTCAGTGCATAAACTTGCAACTTCAAAAGTCTGAGTGGACACAATAATTTGGCTTCCTTTGTTGTTTGGGAAGTATGTTTTGATCCAGTCCCACTCTTCTATAGTAGAGACATCGTTAATAACAACCAGATATCTGATGTCCGTCACAAACCGATTGAACTCATCAACCAAATTATCTTGTGCTTCCATCTGCTTCAAAACCTGCACCCCTGTTCGTTTAACATTGTCGTTGCACGACTCCCCATAAAACTGCCTCACCAAGCTTGCAAAGAAGTCATTTGGATTGAAGGGATGTGTGAGCCTCATCCAGGCTCGGCACTCAAATTTGGCTTTTACATCTTGATTATTGTAGGCAGACCTAATAATGGACGCGACCCCAACATCGCTGCTTGCTCCCCACACTGCGATGGCACTTGGAACATTTTCATCTCGAGTGATCAGTTTGACCAGATCCACCTTTTTCTTGTCCTGCGGTGCAGCACGTGTAGCCTCAACGATCTGAAGTTGAACTTCGGTGCTGATGGTAGTCTCTTCATCATTGGAGCTAGGCTTGGAGCCAGAGCGCTTGATGAGGCGGTAGCGCACGTTCCTTTGGCTCACATCCTCCACTTTGACTCTCAGATCCTTCATCTCCTGGGCCCCACGGCACCGGTCTAGCAGTGTCCCGATGCGCCACCAGGAATAATTCTCAATACGAACAGCGAAATCCTAGAGGTAAGGATATTAATGGATCAAATATCAACTGAATACTGACAAAACTGCATTCATATCTAGATATTTGAATGGAATATTAATGATACGGATCTGAAAACAAGGGCATGCAGTACATATACATTTATAGCTTATATGAAGTTAACTGAGCAAGACATTCGTGATAACTTATCATCTACTAAGAGCTGTCCCCAACCATGCATTTTATCTATTTGTTTCACAGATAGAGCAGAAGTTCAAGATAAGGTAAGATCTATCACCAACTAATTAGGATATTTCAATACATATGTTGGTTCATATGTCAGAATAGTTTGGAGCTACATATTCCATAACATTTCGGATTGCAAAAAACGATGCAGAACTCATGTCCATATTATTATGACCAAAATGCAAGTAATTAAGAAGAAAACTTAACGGGATTTTGCAGCAACATGCTAAGGGATGCAACTTCAACCCACATACATTCACTCTTAAATCTACCTGGAGGGAGTCCTCAACATCGTAGGCAACGTCGCGGACTTGCTTCACCCAGGTCTTGACCACCTTGTGGTCATCTCGCTCCTCATGTGCGGCCTCCAGGAAAGCTTGCATCATCTCAAGCTCGTCCGTGATAAAAGCCTGATCACCCTGGAGCCCGAGTTGCAAAGCCACCTCCTCTGCCACAGTAGATTTGGCGTAACTAAGCGCTCCATTCAGCACGGACTTGCCAACAGTTAGCACCGTGGCCTCCATTAGCTAGTGGTCTGCAGGTGTGGATGGGTTGTGATGGTAGAGGCAATACTGAAGCTGCGTGTAGAGCCAGAAGGTGAACTGTGATATTATAAAGAGAAGCTTGGCGGCAATGCTGGTGTAATTAAGCTAACTTCTCCTAAAAAAACTCTATAAGAACAAGACTCTAGGCTGTTCTATATGTGCAAAGTCTTCACGACTTCATTTGACCAGGCTGTACGCTTCGTCGGTCGTGCTGCTTGCAAGCATCTCCCAGAGATGTATTTGGACTTGGTTAGAGGACAACATGGTTCATTTGCCATAGAAACGTCCTCGCATTTCGGATCTCTAGGGTAATGACCACTTGCGTGCAAGGCCAGGAGATTAGCATCAGATTAGCGGGTTGCCTCAACAAAACCCGGCCGGATCGTTTGCTGCATGCACGTCCTGGGTCGTTGGGGATTGTGTCGACTCTCGAGCATGTGAGTTCGTGGAAACGGACAAGATAAGCTCGTGGTGAGTGTTCGAGTTTGCAGCAACGCTTTGCTAATTGTATTTTCACCTTCCTCGAACCCATCCTCGCTAGCTAGGTGTCGATAGATCAGTTCTCGTATCAAGTCCTAGGTGCACGGCAAAGTTCATCAGTTCAGAACCAAGCACGGTTCAAGTCATCAAGTTCCATTCCATGACAGGTTATTGAAATCATGAGCTCTCGATAAACTTCAATCCGCTAGCAAATGTTGCGTCTTCAGATTAGTAATGCACGTGACTTTCGATCGGACCCAACAACACTATAGTTTAAGTAACCAGTATACAAACGAAATGCACGTTATTAGGCCTCCAGAGGAAGCATGTGATGGAGCTTAATTACCGATCGACATATCCCCCAATCACGGCTTTAAATACTGTTGTAATGAACAGGCTCTCTGCCCGTTGTGATGGTGGGCCATATGGATGCCTCGATCGACAATACACCCATTTTAGACTAGTCACAATGGATGGTGGGCCATATGGATGCCTCGATCGACAATATACCATCTTAGACTAGTCACAATGACAAGTAACATAGAGTAGTAATATCCATATGTTACTAGTGTAAGTTACTATCTCCATAGTGGATAGTAACATAGGGATAGTAACATAGAGCCTTTCATTTATTAGCTTATAGACTCATTTTGCCTTGTTATGCGTTATGTTATTCATAGAGGTAATAACATGCTAAGTTACTCAATTTCTCTCTCTTCTTATTAATTAGCTGTCACATCATATTTTTTGCTTAGGTGGCATCTATGTTCCTATCTATGTTACTTTCATTATGAGTAGTCTTAGGGGCAGTTAATTTTTGTGCACGCATTTTAGTGCATTGAGCTTGTGGGGGAGCATGTGAGTTCGTCTCTCGACCGATTGGTTCCACAGCCGAGACCACATGGCCGGCCTCGGTAGGCGAAAAGTGCTAGACAGATGCCGATCCATTTGCCAACGACAGATTAACATGAATGGAACTCTACAATAATATCTGTAAATTAAAAGGTGACTTAATCACTAGTATGAAAATTCTGATAGATTGAGAACGTTAGTGGTGTTGCCCAAATTCGGATGCCGTTGGTATTTTTGTAAAATCCCAGCAGCGTGGGATACAAACGGAGAGCCGCTGGTAATCAACGTTTTTGGCGTGTCCAGCGGAGTCCATGCTGCTGGTATTGACCAATATATCAGTGGCGTACAACTCTAGGGCTTCGGCATTTGTATCCACTTAGAGATAAATACACTCGTGGTCACTGTAGTTGCGACGAAACCACGATACGGTCATTGAACTTTGGAATACGCTCAATACGGTCACTGAATACGATTTGATGGGAAAATACGGCCAGTGTAGCACGTACACGGTGGGTACAGAGCGGTTGACCACGTGTTGACCAGTTGTCCAAGCGAGGTGGCGAACCGCGAAGACGTCACTGTCGATATTTTGCGTTAAGGCCCCTGGCCATCACGGAATCCACACATTCACCCCTCCTCCACTCATGTCGCCTCTTCATCTTTGATTGGAAACAGGGGAGCGACTGCATAGGCGACGCCGTCCCTGGCGATCATCGAAGGTCCAGGCAAGTTGAGGCGCGGAGCTCCTCCGCGGTTGCATAGGCGGTGCCGCCACGCGTGTTCTTCTCGTGGGAGGCGTTGGGGATGGCCCCTGTTCGTCTTGTAGAAGGGGGGCCACCCCTGTCTACAGTAAGTATCCGCCCCCATGGAGCCCGAGCCTTTGTGCGTTTTGATCGTCAAATAACCTCCTTTTAGGGCCGCATTGCCATTTAAGATGTGTTCTGATTGTAAGGTTCGACCGACTGTTCTATGGTTTTCACACATGATTTGGGGGTTAAGGGAATTGGGGCTTAGGGTTTTTGATAGTTAAACAAATTGAAGCCGTCATCGATTGTGATGCATCTTGTACTTTTGTTGTTGTGTTAGGTCGTCGAACCACCAAATTTTTGGTGGAGATCAACCATGGTGGATTTTTTTTCTTGGCCATGGCAGAAACCGTTCTTATGTCGTGCCATTTGGAATGATCAAGTGGAAAGGGTCACCTGGTCACCTATTATGACTGAAAATTTTGTGGAAGAAATAGGTTATGAGATGGAACGGAGGCTTAAGGTTTTCTACTGTGTCCCCATCCTTACACTTAGCACAAATGGTCTCAGGACAATTACTGATAATGAACAGGCTGACAGAATGCTCATGTTTCTTGATATTGGTCACCACTTTTTCAGCATTTATTTGTATCATGATGATAGCTTTTGTGCTAACCTTAGTGAGGATGATGTTGTGAATCATCCAAGAGATACTGTGCCTCCAGTTTTCAGCCCAACAAGGAGAGTGCATAGCAATTCAAAGAATGCAGAAGCTGAGCCAGAAGCAGGGCATGAAGAAGTTCAGGCAGAAGCAGAGCATGGAAAAGGGGATGAAGCACAGGTCCTTCTAACACATGTGACATTTGCAGGTATATTTTGGAGGCTAGGGAGCTTCCAATACTTACCATGTTGACAGAATCTATAGGCAGCTTATGACAAGGCATTACAACAAGCAGATTGAATCAAACAAGTGGCTAGGTAATATATGCCCTAAAATAAGGAAACAAATTGAGAAAGCATGTGAGTTTGCAAACACTTGCCATCTAGAGGGCTGAGGCGATGGTCTTTTCCTAGTAGTTTATACAGGGGTAGATTACATAGTTGACATGCATAAGAGAACATGCACTTGTAGAAGATTTTAGAAATTAGGGGTTCCATGCTATCATGTGGCAGCCTGTTATAGGAATGATAGAATTAATCCTCTTGAACTGGTAGACCCATACTACTCAAAGCAAATGTTCAAGAAGGCATATGAAAACATTGTCTATCCTTGCAAAGATAGGAGAGAGTGGGAGGACATTTGTGGGCCCCAATATTGCCACCATTGTACCAGAAGCATGTAGGAACGCCTTCCACTGCAAGAAGACAAGCACCTGGAGAGGTCGACCATAGAAAGGAAGGGAAGAAAATCACAAGGCATGGTGTGATCATGCACTATTCATACCGTGGAGACCAGATCACACCAGGTTTGGATGCATATACTTCAAGGCTGGACTTCCACCACCAAGTGCAAATAATAGGGGCAATGTGCCAGCTCCAGATGAAGGCAATGGTGCTTCCAATGTGCCAGCTCCATATGAAGGGAATGGTGCTTCCAATGTGCCACCCACAACTGCATTAACTGAAGATGATCCAGTCTTAAGTCAAGTAATATAGAGTTCCAGCTCCTCAAAACCAATGCATCATCTTCATGCTTGCCATATAACTAACACAAACTGTTCCTGTGTAATTGCAGGGACAACAACAACAAAGTGTTGTGTTTGAAGATCGTATGGTGGATAACATGATTGTCCAGGTATAAATTACAGCATAATCACTTGCTTCTTTTCCTTCTTATTTTTTTCTTGTATCATATATTTGACAATTCTACAGATGCCAACACCAAGGGTTGTTGAATAGAGGCCATTACCTACTTCTGGGTTTTTCACTGCTTCCCAAGTGATGCTGAACCAAACTAATGCTAGTCAAGGAAGCCAAACTAGCTCAAGCACTATTAGGACAGGTGAGTTAGCATAGAAGCTCAAGGCAATAAAAATCAGAAAGATAGGGAGTTAGAGGAGAGGAAGCAGGCCATCCTTGCATCTAGGAGGGAAGAAGAATTGAAGAAAGTTGAAGAGATAGAAAGGAAGAAACATGAGATAGCACAAAAGAAAGCAGAACTAGTTGAGAGAAGAAGATTGGCTGCACTGCATAGGAGAGCCAAAAGAAAAGAAGAAGCAGAGATAAACAAGAAAGCTCAAGCTGAGACCAGACAAATTATTGCAGAAACAATGAAGACTATAGCTGCAGAGAAAAAGGAAAAGAAAGAAGCTGAGAGAAGAGTTGTTACTGTGAAGAAGGAGGCACAAAAGAAAGCAGACAGGGACGCAACTGCTGCAAAGAAAGAAGAGAATAAGAGAAAAGTTGTTGCACATTGAGAAGAAGATAAGAAGCTTGCTGCTGCTAGGAAAGAAGAGGAGAAGAAGCTTCATGCTGCTAGGACATAAGAAGAGAAGAAACTTGCTGCTGCTAGGAAAGAAGCAGAGAAGAAGCTTGCTGCTGCTAAGAAACAACAGGAGAAGATACCTACTACAAAAAGAAAGGTAGCCTGGTCTGGCAATGAAGCTGATTATCCAAGCAAATCTTCAAGATCATCAATGTTTGATGTCTTTAGGTAGTTTCGAAGACAGAGTATTTGGTTTGTTTATGATCATGTAGTAAGAGCTGTTGAAATGATCATGTATGGTACTTGTTTAGTAATTTTGGTGGATGATGATGTTTAGTACTCTTCATGAATGATGATGACGTTTGGTATTCTTTGGTCTTCTTCTCATGCAAATTTTATTCCACTTCACCAATTTAATGCCATTTTATCTTGTATTCTAGTGAATGGTACTTTGGCTTATGACAACATTTTGGACAGAAATCAAACATTCAAAACAGGCACTGCTTATTATAGACAGAAACTGTTGATCAAACATTGAAAAGAGGAAGAATTGCTTATTCTGGACAGAAACTGATGATCATGTAAGTCATGCAGATTCGTCAACCGTAAAATAACACAGAGTTTGAACATTGGCACTTAACATTCCATTGCATCAGGCTGAAACAAAAGGTACGACAACCACTTAACATTCCATTACATCAGCCAAAACCAGAGTTCACCACCACCATTACATGAGACAAAATAACTAGCACTAACACATAAAGAACCTAGCAGCACCACAACAGCAACAAGCATCTTCACTTCTTCAACATGAGCACCACCAATGCAGCAAGGCCTAGAACAGCCACAACAGCAACCAACATCTTCATGAGCATCACCAGCTCTCTCCCAAGCATCATCAATGTAGCAGCTTGTGATAACCCACAAGTATAGGGGATCACAACAATTTTCAAGGGTAGAGTATTCAACCCAAATTTATTGATTCGACACAAGGGGAGCCAAAGAATATTGTCAAGTATTCACAGCTGAGTTGTCAATTCAACCACACTTGAAAGACTTAATATCTGCAGAAAAGTATTCAGTATCAAAGTAGTACAGAAGTAACGATTACGATGGCAAAAGTGACAGTAGCAGTTTTGTAGTGATTGTAAAAGTGTCAATGGAGAACTAACTTAGCAAAGATCAATATGTGGAAAGCTCATAGGCAACGGATTAGTGATGGATAATTATGTCGGATAGCATTCATCATGCAATAGTTATAACATAGGACGACACGGGACTAGCTCCAATTTATCAATGTAATGTAGGCATGTATTCCATATATAGTCATACGTGCTTATGGAAAAGAACTTGAATGACATCTTTTGTCCTACCCTCCCGTGGCAGCGTGGTCCTAATGGAAACTAAGGGATATTAAGGCGTCCTTTTAATAGAAAACCGGACCAAAGCATTAACACTTAGTGAATAAATGAACTCCTCAAACTACGGTAATCACCGGAAAGAATTTCAGTTATTGTCACCTTGGGGGATGCGGGTCATAACTCATAATAGGTGTCTACAACTTGCAAGATAGGATCAAGAACACCTATATATTCATGAAAAAATAATAGGTTCAGATCTGAAATCATGGCACTCAGTCCCTAGTGACAAGCATTAAGCATAGCAAAGTCATAACAACATCAATCTCAGAACATAGTGGATACTAGGGATCAAACCCTAACAAAACTAACTCGATTACATCATAAATCTTATCCAATCCATCACCGTCCAGCAAGCCTACGATGGGATTACTCACGAACGGTGGAAAGCATCATGGAATTGGTGATGAAGGATGGTTGGTGATGACGATGGCGTCGATTTCCCCTCTCCGGAGCCCAAAACGGACTCCAAATTTGGTCTCCCGAGGAAGAACCGGAGGTGACGGCGGCTCCATATCGTGAAACGCGATGAACTCTTCTCCCTGATTTTTTTCTCCGCGAATAGGGTTATATGGAGTTGGAGATGAGGTCGAAGGAGCCACAGGGGCCCCACAAGCCTGCTAGGCACGGCCAGGGGGGTGGCTGCACCAAGCAGGCTTGTGGCATGCAGGTGGCCCCCCTCTGGTTGATTCTTGCACCAGTATTTTTTATTAAATCCAAAAATATTCTCTGTAAATTTTCAGGACAATCCGAGAACTTTTATTTTTGCAAAAAATAACAGCAAGGCAATTCTGCTGAAAACAACGTCAGTTCAGGTTAGTTCCATTCAAATCATGCAAATTAGAGTCCAAAACAAATGCAAAAGAGTTTGGAAAAATGGATACGATGGAGACATATCAACTCCCCCAAGCTTAACACATTGCTTGTCTTCAAGCAATTCAGTTGATAAACTGAAAGTGATGTGTACGGTCTAGGTGTGATGATCCTTAAGGTTCTGACAGGGATACCAGTGTTTTCCCAAGCTGAGGAGATGAATATATATCTGTTATCCTTTGCACTTCCATCATCGAGGCTGGTAATGTTGAGGAGTTGTTGGACATGCGACCTGTACCGAAGCCAATGCCATGGCAGCTATTCCCTCCCTCCGTCCTATTATATAAGACGCTTTTTAACACTAGCAAGCGTTTTACATTATGGAACGGAGGGAGTACATGCGTTGAAACGTGTGGTGCAGGTTGCACTTTGCTGCGTGAAGTTGGCTGGGAAGGACCGGCCAGCCATATCAGGCATTGTTGCCAACCTCGAGACAGCGCACCGGTTGATCTGCAGAGACGAGCCAGGTTTAGTTGACGAGCCATGTTTGCTGGGGCCGGCAGTTTAAGACAGAGCTCGGGATGGACCCCCAATATTATGTATAGTTTGCTTCTTCACCATCCACACTATTTTTTTTAAGACCATTTGTTCGATGGTATTTTCACATAATAATTAAATAAAGTAACATATGTACAAATGAAGCAAAATACAAGAATGGCTTATCCAATACCAGCCCTAGGTAACTTAGAAATCAGAGTAAGAGATGATCATAAAGTTGGTACTGTGGACAAAGAATGATGGTGCGGATCTGTTATAGCTATATATGTTGCTGTAAGGAAGTGTCGCCTGCTTGCTGTTTAGAAGCCTGATGTAGGATGTGCTGCGTACGGATTGATGTCCTGCTTGCTGTTTCTTTGTAGAAGAGTTGCAGCATTGTATGCTGAAACTCAGAAACTGTAATAAGCAGGTAGAGTTGGCTGCGTCTGAAAGACTGGGGTAGAGTTCCTTTCAAATGAAATGAAATTGGGGGACTCATGTTCCTTTTATCCAAATTAAAAAAAAACACGTGAAGCATGTCTGATAATGATATGATGACGTCGGTGCTAGAGCTGTAAGGGGCAAGGAATGGATGGGAGAGGGAAATGATAGGCTTGTGCCTTTGAGGATTAAGCACTTTGGGATCATGCGATGGGAAATAGACCGTGGTAGGACTAGGGTTCCTACCGGCTCTACTGCGGAGGTTGTAGGGGCAAGGAGGGAGAGGACACGGCGAGGAGCGGGCGCGCCGGTGGCAAGGGGACGTCGTGGCTAGGGTTGGAGGCGGCGGCGGCTTGGCTGTGGTCGGTTAGGGTTCCGGCTCCTCAGGGAGCCGGGCAAGAAAAGATAATAATAGTCTTTATTGCCTCCTCTCAAAAGGTGTCTTACATCTAGTATTTATAACTTCGGAACGAATAGCCTAAGATAACTTGTGGGCCAAGCCCCTAACTACTGCCCGGTGGGCCTCCTCCGGTTATAAGCTAAACCGGTCATAACATATCTCCCCGCCTGTGCAAACAGGTCGTCCTCGAGCTGAAAGTCTAGATAGTGTTGGCGGAAGTCATCACGCGGCTCCCAAGTAGCCTCCTCCGCTGGAAGGCCCGCCCACTGGACCAAGACAAACCACACCCCGCGACGGAGCTGCGCCTGCAACACCTTCTCCGACTCCGGAAGAACACGTTCATCGGCGGTCGGATGAAGCGCGGGTGTAGCCGCCGGTGGCTCGCCACGGAAAGGCTTGAGCAGCCCACATGGAAGACGTCGTGGATGCGAGCGCCGGCTGGAAGCTGAAGGCGATAGGCCACCTGCCCGATGCGCTCCAAGATGGCGCAGGGCCCGGCGTAGCGAGGGCCGAGCTTGCGCTTCGCGCGCGGGTCTAGTGACTGCGTAGAACGATGGAGAAGACGCAGCCACACCCAATCACCCATCGCGAACTCCGCCTCGTGATGGTGGTCATCATAGTAATGCTTGGCCAGCTGCTGGGCCTGAAGGAGACGCTGACAGACCTCAGCAAGCATCTCGTCACGGGTGCGGATAAGGTCGCCCGCGACCTCCTTCCGAGCCGTCGCCGGGTCCACCGGCACGATAGGCGGGGGCGGCCGGCCATAGACCACCTCAAACGGCGTAGCACGCAGGGCGGAGTGATATGAGGTGTTGTAGCAGTACTCCGCCCAAGAGAGCCAATCCACCCAAGCCCGAGGTCGATCACCTGTAACACAATGCAAATACATGGCAATGACCTTGTTAACCACTTCGGACTGGCCGTCCGTCTGTGGGTGGAATGCCGTGCTCAAGCGGAGCTTGACGCCCGCCATCCTAAAGAGGTCGTGCCAGACATGGCCCGTGAACACCGGGTCCCGATCACTGACGATCGAAGCGGGGAACCCGTGCAGACGGACGATGCCATCGAAGAAGGCCCGGGCCACGGAAGCCGCCGTGTATGGATGGCCTAGCGTGATGAAGTGGGTCTACTTGGAGAAGCGGTCGACCACCGTGAGGATAACCGACTTGCCGCCCACCTTGGGGAGGCCCTCGATGAAGTCCAGGGAGATATCCGCCCAAACCTGAGACGACACCTCCAAGGGCTGAAGCAACCCAGCCGGCCGTAGGGTCTTCGTCTTGTTGCGCTGGCACGTCTGACAAGACCGAACCGAGTCACGGACTAGGGCACGATCGCCAGGAATGTAGAAGTCGGCGCGGAGGCGATGGAGAGTTTTCTTCACACCCTCATAACCAGCCGAGTGGGCTAGCAGTAACACCTGGTGACGGAGATCATCATGCGCCGGGACGAAGACCCTGCGCCCATGGAGGAGCAGGCCGTCGGAGAAGCGCCAAGGCTCCTCCTGGTTGCCGGCCGCCAGCTCCTGCTGAAGAAGGATGGCGTCGGCGGCGATTGCTGTCGCCCGACAAATGTCGGCGAAGAGGCTGAAAGTCGGCCCAGAACGGATGCACAGTGTTGCCCCCTCGGAATCGCCGGCAGAGGGGACGAGGTCGGTGTCGCAACGGGACAGCACATCGGCCACGGTGTTAAGGCGACCCGGCCGATACTCGATGGAGAAGTCGAAGCCGAAGAGCTTGCTGATCCACTGGTGCTGCGACACGGTCGACAGTCGTTGGTCCAGCAAGAACTTGAGGTTTTAGTGGTCCGTGCGAATGTGGAAAGACCTCCCCCACAAGTAAGGCCGCCAATGACGAACGGCCTGCACCAAGCCAATGAGCTCCCGCTCGTACGCCGCCAGCTTAAGATGGCGCGGAGCGAAAGTCCGGCTGAAGAAAGCGAGGGGGCCATCGCCCTGATGAAGCACGACGCCGAAGCCCGCGCCCGAGGCGTCACAGTCCACCACAAATGGGCGGTCAAAGTCAGGCATCTAGAGGACGGGGCCCGTCGTGAGGGCCCCCCTTGAGGGCCTTGAATGCCACCATCGCCTCGTCGTCCCATGCGAAGGCATCGCGGCGTAGTAACCGCGTGAGGGGCGATGCGATGAGCCTGAACTCCCTGATAAACTTCCGGTAGTAGCCCGCGAGGCCGAGGAACCGCGAAGAGCCCACGGGGAGTGAGGCGTCGGCCAAGCTGCGACGATCGCCACCTTGTCGACGTCCATAGCCACCCCATCGGTCGAGATGACATGGCCGAGGTAGGTGACGGAAGGCGTCCCGAACGAGCACTTCGAGCGCTTAAGATGAAGTTGGTGCGCCCGAAGCTCGTTGAAGACGATGGCGACATGCTGGAGGTGCTCTGCCCATGTGGCGTTGTAGATAAGAATGTCATCAAAGAAAACAAAGCACAAACCATTGTAAGTAGGGCCGGAGGACGTCGTTCATCAGGGCCTGAAAGCTCACCGGAGCGTTGGCGAGGCTGAAGGGCATCACCAAGAACTCGAAGTGGCCATGGTGAGTGTGAAACGCCGTCTTGGCGATGTCGTCCGGATGCATGCACACCTGATGGTAGCCCGACCGGAGATCGAGCTTGGTGAATAAGCGTGCCCCATGGAGCTCATCGACCACCGGAATAGGAAACTTGTCCTTGAGTGTAAGCGCATTCAGGGCATGGTAGTCGATGCAGAAACGCCACGTGACGTCCGACTTGCGGACGAGGAGGACTGGCGCGCAGAAGGGTGATGTGGAGATCCGAATGATGCCCACTACTAGCATCAGGGCACACTGTCGCTCCAACTCGTCCTTCTGCAGCTGGGGGTAGCGGTAAGGCCGAACGGCCACAGGGGCGGAACCCGACAGGAAATGGATCCGGTGATTGT
The DNA here is from genome assembly GCA_022496015.1 of Hordeum marinum. Lineage (NCBI taxonomy): Eukaryota > Viridiplantae > Streptophyta > Magnoliopsida > Poales > Poaceae > Hordeum > Hordeum marinum. The sequence goes on along the minus strand of CM039673.1, from coordinate 23,498,512 downwards.
ACTGTTGGAAATATGCCCTAGAGGCAATAATAAATTAGTTATTATCATATTTCCTTGTTCATGATAATCGTTTATTATCCATGCTATAATTGTATTGATCGGAGACTTAAATGCATGTGTGGATACATAGACAAAACCATGTCCCTAGTATGCCTCTAATGGACTAGCTCGTTGATCAAAGGATGGTTAAGGTTTCCTAGCCATGGACATGATATGTCATTTGATAACGGGATCACATCATTAGGAGAATGATGTGATGGATAAGACCCAAACTACAAACATAGCATATGATCGTGTCAGTTTATTGCTACTGTTTTCTGCATGTCAAGTATATGTTCCTATGACCATGAGATCATGCAACTCACGGATATCGGAGGAGTGCCTTGTGTGTATCAAACGTCGCAACATAAATGGGTGACTATAAAGGTGCTCTACAGGTATCTCCGATGGTGTCTGTTGAGTTGGCATGGATCGAGACTGGGATTTGTTACTCCGTGTAACGAAGAGGTAACTCGGGGCCCACTCGGTAATGCAACATCACAATAAGCCTTGCAAGCAATGTGACTAATTGTTAGTTGCGGGATCTTGTATTACGGAATGAGTAAAGAGACTTGCCGGTAACGAGGTTGAACTAGTATGGAGATACCGACGATCGAATCTCGGGCAAGTAACATACCGAAGAACAAAGGGAACGATATACGGGATTAACTGAATCCTTGACATAGAGGTTCGACCGATAAAGGTCTTCGTAGAATATGTAGGAACCAATGTGGACGTCCAGGTCCCGCCATTGGTTATTGACCGTAGAGGTGTCTCGGTCATGTCTACATAGTTCTCGAACCCGCAAGGTCTGCACACTTAAGGTTCGGTGACGTTTCGGTAGTGTAGAGTTATGTATGGTGGTGACCGAAGGTTGTTCGGAGTCCCGGATGAGATCCCGGACGTCACGAGGAGCTCCGGAATGGTCCGTAGGTAAATATTCATATATAGGAAGTCCCAGTTTGGTTTCCGGAAAAGTTTCGGGCTCATCGATAGTGTACCGGGAGTATCGGTATTGTACCGGGAGTGCCGGTAGTGTACCGGAGGACCTCCGAGAGGGGTATTTCGACCCCAAGAGGTCCATGGGCTGTGGGAGAATAATAACCAGCCCTTAGTGGGCTGGTAAAACAGCCACAAAGGCCCATGGCACAGGAGAGAAAGTCCTAAAGCAAAAAGTGGAAAATCAGCCAATAGGAGGCAATCCTACTCCAACTAGGATTGGAGGTGAAGTAGGATTGCTCCCACCTCCTATTTCGGCCGACCCAAAGGCCTTGGCTGCCTCTCCTCTCCTCTCCTCCTATATACACTAGTGGATTGGGTGGTTTTTGGACAGAATTTCCGGCCACGTGCTACCCGTTACACCGGTGCACAGTTTCTCCTCTAGATCGGTTTTCCGCAGCGCTTAGTCGAAGCCCTGCCGGAATCACTCCACCACCATCACCGGAGCGCCGTCACGCTGCCGGTGAACTCTCTCTCCTCTCCACCTCCTCTCGCTGGATCGAGACGGTGGAGATCGTCATCAATCTGCACGTGTGCTGAACGCGGAGGTGCCGTCCGTTCGTGATGAGATCGCGGAACGGATCGTGATGAGTTCGCGGGATAGATCGTGATCAAGATCGTGAGACGGATCGTGATGAGATTGCGGGACGGATCGTGATGAGTTCACGGGACGGATCGTGATTGGATCGCGGGACGGATCGTGATGAGATCGCGGGACGCTCGGCGATTTGGATCGCGAAGATGTTCGACTACACCAACCGCGTTTCTTAACGCTTCCCGCTTAGCGATCTACAAGGGTATGTAGATCCACTCTCCCTCTCGTAGATGCTCATCACCATGGATAGGTTTGCGTGTGCGTAGGAATTTTTTTGTTTCCCATGCGACGTTCCCCAACAGTGGCATCATGAGCTAGGTTGATGGTTCGATGAGATCTCGAGTAGAACACAAAAGGTTTGTGGGCGTTGATGCTTAGATTGCTTCCTCCCTTGGTCGTATTTTGGTTCAGCGGGATTGTGAGATGAAGCGGCCCGGACCAACATTACTCGTACGCTTACGAGAGACCGGTTCCCTCGACGCAACTTGTTGCCTAGATGGCTTGCGGGTGACAGTTTCTCTCACTTTAGTTGGATCGGATTCGACAAAGGCGGTCCTTGAGAAGGTTGAAAAGCAAACTAGTGTATCACCGTTGTGGTTTATGCGTAGGTGAGAACCGTTCTTGCTAGATACCCATAGCAGCCACGTAAAATATGCAACAACAATTAGAGGACGTCTAACTTATTTTTGCAGGGTATGTTGTGATGTGATATGGCCAATTACATGATGAGATATATGTGATGTATGAGATGATCATGTGATGTATAGATTATCATGACTTGCATGTCGATGAGTACGGCAACCGGCAGGAGCCATAGGGTTGTCTTTAATTATTGTATGACCTGCGTGTCAATCATTAAGCGCTATGTAATGCTTTACTTTATCGCTACGGTAGCAATAGTAGTAGAAGCATGTAGGGCGTGACAACCCCAATGGCAACACATTGATGGAGATCAAGATGATGGAGATCATGGTGTTGTGCCGGTGACAATGGAGATCATGCCGGTGTTTCGAAGATGGAGATCTTAAACACAAGTTCATGGCCATATCATGTCACTTATTAATTGCATGAGATGTTAATCCTTTTATGCACCTTGTTTTGCTTAGTATGGTGGTAGCATTATAAGGTGATCCCTCACTTGAATTTCAAGATGAACTGTGTTCTCCCCGAGTGTGCAGCGTTGCGAAAGTTCGTCGTGTTGAGACACCACGTGATGATCGGGTGTGATAGACTCTACGTTCACATACAATGGGTGCAAGCCAGATTTGCACGCGCAGAACACTCGGGTTAAACTTGACGAGCCTAGCGTGTACAGACATGGCCTCGGAACACGAGAGACCGAAAGGTCGAACATGAGTCATATAGTAGATATGATCAACATAATGATGTTCACCATTGCAGCCACCTCAACTCACGTGATGATCGGACTTGAGTTGGTGAATTTGGATCATGTATCACTCGAATGATCGGAGGGATGTCAATTTGAGTGGGAGTTCTTAAGTAATATGATTAATTGAACTCATTATCGTGAACATAGTCAAAGTGTCTTTGCAAATTATGTTGTAGATTACTAGCTCGCGCTGTAGCTCCCTTGTATTTTTATATGTTCCTAGAGAAATAGAATTGAAAGATGTTGGTAGCAAAATTGTGGACTGGGTCCGTGATCTGAGGATTGTCCTCATTGCTGCACAGAAGTCTTATGTCCTTAATGCACCGCTCGGTGCGCCACCCCCTCTAGCGTCGTCTATAGATGTTGTGAACATCTAACAGGCACGTTTCGATGACTACTTGATAGTTTAGTGCGTCATGCATTATGGCTTAGAATTGAGGCTCCAAAACGTTTTGAACATCATGGAACATATGAGATGTTCTAGGAGCAGAGATTGTGATCTCAGGCTCGTGCCTTTGTTGCGAGATATGAGATCTCCAACAAGATTCTTTGCTTGTAAGATGAAGGAGAATAGCTCAATCGTTGAGCATGTACTCAGATTGTCTGGGTACTACAATCGCTTGAATCAAGTGGGAGTTGATCTTCCAGATAAGATAGTGATTGATATAGTTCTCCAAGTCACTGTCACTAAAGCTACTAGAACTTAGTGATGAACTATAATACACCAGGGCTAGAAGTATTGATCCCTGAGCTGTTCGCGATGTTTGACACCGCGAAGGTCGAAATCAAGAAGGAGCGTCAAGTGTTGATGGTTAATCAAACCACTAGTTTCGAAAAGGGCAAGAGCAAGGAGGGAAACTTCATGGATAGCAAGTCAGTTGCTGCTCCAGTGAAGCAACCCAAAGTTGAACTCAAACCCGAGACTAAGTGCTTCTATTATGAGGTGAGAGGTCGCTGAAGCGGAACAACCCTAGATACTTGGTAGATAAGAAGGCTGGCAACATCGACAGAAGTATATTTGATATACGAGTTATTGATGTGTACCTTGCTAGTACTCCTAGTAGCACCTGGGTATTGGATACCGGTTCGGTTGCTAAATGTTAGTAACTCGAAATAAAAGCTACGGAATAAACGGAGAACTAGCTAAGGGTGAGGTGACGATGTGTGTTGGAAATGTTTCCAAGGTTGATGTGATCAACATCGCACGCTCTCTCTACCTTCAGGATTAGTGACGAACCTAAATAAATGTTATTTCGTGTTTTGCGTTGAGCATGAACATGATTAGATCATGTTTGTTGCAATACAGTTATTCATTTAAGTCAGAGAATAATAGTTATTCTGGTTACATGAATAATACCTTCAATGGTCATGCACCCAGTGAGAATGGTTTGTTGAAATCTTGATCGTAGTAGTACACATGTTCATAACATTGATGTCAAAAGATACAAAGTTAATAACGATAGTACCACATACTTGTGGCACTGCCGCTAAATGTCATATTGGTATAAAGCGCATGTAGAAACTCCATGCTCATGGATATTTGGACTCATCGATTTCGAATCGGTTGAGACATGCGAACCATGCCTCTTGGGCAAGATGACTAAAGGACCCCGTTGGTTGGAGCGGGCAAGTGATTCATTGGAAATGATACATGTTGATGTATGCAATCTAGTGAGTCTTGTAGCGTGCAGTGGATATCGTTATTTTCTTACCTTCACTGATGATTTTAGTAGATATAGTGTATATTTACTTAATGAAACACAAGTCTGAATCGTTTGAAAGGTTCAAGCAAATTCAGAGTGAAGTTTAAAGATCATCGTGACAAGAAGATAAAAATGACCGCGATATGATCGTGGAGGTGAATATCTGAGTTACGAGTTTGGCATACAACTTAAGACAACGTGAAATTTGTTTCACAACGAACGCCACCTGGAACACCATGGTGTGATGGTGTGTCCGAACATCATAGTCATGCTCTATTGATATAGTGCATACTGTGATGTCTCTTATCGTTTTACTACTATAATTTTCGGGGTTATGCATTAGAGACAACTACATTCACTTTAAATAGGGCATCATCTAAATCCGTTGAGATGACACCGTGTGAATTATGGTTTGATAGAAACCTAAGCTGTCATTTCTTAATGTTTGGGGCTGCGATGCTTGTGTGGAAAATGTTTTCACATAATAAGCTAGAACCCAAAGCAGACAAATATATCTTCATAGAATACCCTAAGAACAGATGGGTATGCCTTCTATCTCAGATTCGAGTGCAAAGTGTTTGTTGCTAGAACTGGGTCCTTTCTCGAGAAAAAGTTTCTCTCGAAAGAATTGAGTGGGAGGAAGATAGAACTTGATGAGGTTGTTAAACCTTTGTTCAACCAGAGAGTAGCGCAGCGCAGAAAGATGTTTCTGTGAAGCCTACGTTAGTTGAAGAGGAAGTTAATGATGATGATCATGAAGCTTCAGGATCAAGTTACTATCGAACTTCGTAGGTCGACAAGGATGTGTACTGCTCCTGAGCGGTACGACAACTCTGTCTTGGAGGTCATGTTGTTGGACAACGATGAACCTACGAGCTATGGAGAAGCGATGATGGGCCCGGATTCCGATAAATGGTTGGAGGTCATGAAATCCGAGATAGGATCCATGTATTATAACCAAGTGTAGACTTTGGTAGACTTGCTCGTTGGACGGCAGGTCGTTGAGTACAAATGGATATTTAAAATGAAGACAGACATTGATGGTGAATGTCACTATTTGTAAAGCTTGACTTGTTGCAAAGATGTTTGTGACAAGTTCAAGGAGTTGACTACGATGAGACTTTCTCACTCGTAGTGGTGCTAAAGTCTGTTGGAATTATGTTAGCAGTTGTTGTGTTTTCAATTATGAAATCTGGCAGATGGATGTCAAAACATCGTTTCCTTAACGGTTTACTTGAGGAAAGGTTGTATGTGATACAACCAGAAGGTTTTGTCAGGCCTAAGGATGCTAAAAGGTGTGCAAGCTTCGGTGATCCTTCCATGGACTGAAGCAAGCATCTCGGAGTTGGAATATACGCTTTGATGAGGTGATCAAAGTTTTGATGTTTATACAAAGTTTACGAGAAACTTGTATTTGCAATAAAGTGAGTGGGAGCACTATAGAATTTCTGGTAAGTATATGTGGATGACATATTGTTGTTCAGAAATAATGTAGAGTTTCTGGAAAGCATAAAACGGTTATTTGGAAAGTGATTTTCAAAGGAAGACCTGGATAAAGCTACCAAATTGTTGAGCATCAAGATCTATAGAGATAGATCAAGATGACTTGACGAGACTTTCAATGAGTACATACCTTAACAAAGATTTTGAAAGAGTTCAAAATGGATCAGTCAGAGAAAGAGTTCTCGCCTGATTTGTAAGGTGTGAAGTTGAGTGAGACTCAAAGCTCGACCACGGCAGAAGGAAGAGAAAGGACGAACGTCGTCCCGTATGCCGTAGCCATAGGCTCTGTATAGTATGCCATGCTATGTACCGCACCTGTGTGTGCCTTGCCATGAGTCTGTCAAGGGGTACAAGTGGTCCAGGAGTGGATCACTAGACAGCGGTCGGAATTATCCTTAGTAACCAGAGGACTAAGGAAATGTTTCTTGATTATGGAGGTGACAAAGAGTTCGTCGTAAAGAGTTACGTCGATGCAAGCTTTAACACCTATCCGGATGACTAGTAGTAGCAATCTGGATACGTATAGTGGAGCAGCCATTTGGAAATAGTACCAAGTGGAGTGTGGTAGCAGTGTTTACGGTTTGACATAGAGATTTGCAAAGTACACACGGATCTGAATATCGCAGACCCGTTGGCTATAAGACCTCTCTCACATGCAAAGCATGATCGAGCCCCAGAACTCATTGGGTGTTAGATTCATAACAATGCGAATCACATGGTGATGTGAACTAGATTATTGACTCTAGTGCAAGTGGGAGATTGTTGGAAATATGCCCTAGAGGCAATAATAAATTAGTTATTATCATATTTCCTTGTTCATGATAATCGTTTATTATCCATGCTATAATTGTATTGGTCGGAGACTTAAATGCATGTGTGGATACATAGACAAAACCATGTCCCTAGTATGCCTCTAATGGACTAGCTCGTTGATCAAAGGATGGTTAAGGTTTCGTAGCCATGGACATGAGATGTCATTTGATAACGGGATCACATCATTAGGAGAATGATGTGATGGATAAGACCCAAACTACAAACATAGCATATGATCGTGTCAGTTTATTGCTACTGTTTTCTGCATGTCAAGTATATGTTCCTATGACCATGAGATCATGCAACTCATGGATATCAGAGGAGTGCCTTGTGTGTATCAAACGTCGCAACGTAACTGAGTGACTATAAAGGTGCTCTACAGGTATCTCCGATGGTGTTTGTTGAGTTGGCATGGATCGAGACTGGGATTTGTTACTCCGTGTGACGGAGAGGTATCTCAGGGCCCACTCGGTAATACAACATCACAACAAGCCTTGCAAGCAATGTGGCTAAGTGTTAGTCATGGGATCTTGTATTACGGAACGAGTAAAGAGACTTGACAGTAACGAGGTTGAACTAGGTATGGAGATACCGACGATCGAATCTCGGACAAGTAACATACCGAAGAACAAAGGGAACGATATACGGGATTAACTGAATCCTTGACATAGAGGTTCGACTGATAAAGGTCTTCGTAGAATATGTAGGAACCAATGTGGACGTCCAGGTCCCGCCATTGGTTATTGACCGTAGAGGTGTCTCGGTCATGTCTACATAGTTCTCGAACCCGCAAGGTCTGCACACTTAAGGTTCGGTGACGTTTCGGTAGTGTAGAGTTATGTATGGTGGTGACCGAAGGTTGTTCGGAGTCCCGGATGAGATCCCGGACGTCACGAGGAGCTCCGGAATGGTCCGTGGGTAAATATTCATATATAGGAAGTCCCAGTTTGGTTTTCGGAAAAGTTTCGGGCTCATCGGTAGTGTACCGGGAGTATCGGTATTGTACCGGGAGTGCTGGTAGTGTACCGGAGGACCTCCGGGAGGGGTATTTCGACCCCAAGAGGTCCATGGGCTGTGGGAGAATAATAACCACCCCTTAGTGGGCTGGTAAAACAGCCACAAAGTCCCATGGCGCAGGAGAGAAAGTCCTAAAGCAAAAAGTGGAAAATCAGCCAATAGGAGGCAATCCTACTCCAACTAGGATTGGAGGTGAAGTAGGATTGCTCCCACCTCCTATTTCGGCCGACCCAAAGGCCTTGGCTGCCTCTCCTCTCCTCTCCTCCTAATATACTAGTGGATTGGGTGGTTTTTGGACAGAATTTCCGGCCACGTGCTACCCGTTACACCGGTGCACAGTTTCTCCTCTAGATCGGTTTTCCGCAGCGCTTAGGCGAAGCCCTGCCGGAATCACTCCACCACCATCACCGGAGCGCCGTCACGCTGCCGGTGAACTCTCTCTCCTCTCCACCTCCTCTCGCTGGATCGAGACGGTGGAGATCGTCATCAAGCTGCACGTGTGCTGAACGCGGAGGTGCCGTCCGTTCGGCGCTAGATCGGAAGGAATGTGATCAAGATCGCGAGACAGTTCATGATGAGATCGCGGAACGGATCGTGATGAGTTCGCGGGACAGATCGTGATCAAGATCGTGAGACGGATCGTGATGAGATCGCAGGACGGATCATGATGAGTTCACGGGACGGATCGTGATTGGATCGCGGGACGGATCGTGATGAGATCGCGGGACGCTCGGCGATTTGGATCGCGAAGATGTTCAACTACACCAACCGCATTTCTTAACGCTTCCCGCTTAGCGATCTACAAGGGTATGTAGATCCACTCTCCCTCTCGTAGATGCTCATCACCATGGATAGGTTTGCGTGTGCGTAGGAAATTTTTTGTTTCCCATGCGACATTCCCCAACATGTACACCCGGGGGGGGGGGCCGAAGGCCCTGCGGCTCGTCGAAGAGGTCGCTGTGCTGCTGCAAAAGGTGATCCAAGAGTGGGTGTTCGACCTCAGAGGACGCCGATGCCAGCTATAGCTGTGGTGTGGCCGGCGCGGCGCCCCCAGTGCCGCCCCACCGGATACGGCGGCCCATCCGCCAGAAGGTCATCGTCAGAGCGTCGAAGTCCCAAAGGATGGGACCCAGGGTCCGGAGAAAGTTGATGCCGAGGATGAAGTCGAAGCAGCCCATATCAATCCCTGCATAGGTGATGGATAAGTGTTCGTCACTGATGGAGATGGGGACGTCGCGTGCGAGCCCATGACACCGGAGGCGATCGCCGTTAGCCACCGTGACCCGAAGTCGCTCCCCGCCCATCGGCTGAAGCGCTAGCCGACGCATGGTCGCCACGGGCAGGAAGTTATGGGTGGAGCCTGTGTCCACCAAGGCCACCAACCGCTGGCCATGGATCATCACTGGTAATAGCATGGTTCGCTCGTCGCGGATGCCCGTGAGTGCATGGAGGGAGACAACGAGTGCCGTCGCCGGGGGGGGGGGGCACGGGGGCGGCCTCAACAGCCGTTGGGAGCGCCGGTGCGTCGGCCGAGGCATCCTCCTCGATGTAGTCGACCGTCTCCAAGTAGAAGAGGCGCGGGCAGACATGGGTCGGCGTATATGGCTCATCGCAGTTGAAGCAGAGGCCCTGGCGACGCCACTCCATCTGCTCCGTCGGAGAGAGACGCCGGAAAGGTCGCGTCGCCGCTGGGGTAGCCGGCGCGGCCTGTGGTGGTTGACCCGGCGCCGGGCCTAGACGTGTGGTCTGGTGGCCTCCCCGAGCCGTCGCGGCAGGCTGCATGGCCTGCGCCCGACTCTCGAAGGCGCGGGCGTAGTACATGGCCTGCTGGAGATCCTAAGGTCCACGGAGCTCCACGTCCACGCGGATGTGATCTGGAAGGCCACCAATGAAGAGGTCGGCCCACTGCTGGGCCGTCACGCCCGCCGCGTGGTAGGCCAGGGCCTGGAAGTGGTCGGCGAAGTCCTGCACCGTGGAGGTGAAGGGAAGGCGACCGAGCTCCGCCAGGCGGCTCCCGCGAACTGGAGGCCCGAAACGAAGAAGGTAGAGCTCGCAGAAACGCTCCCAAGGTGGCATGGCGCCCTCGTCCTGCTCGAGGGCGTAATACTAGGTCTGAGCCGCGCCGCGGAGGTGGTATGAAGCGAGCCATGTCCGCTCTGATGCGAGGGTTCGCTGCCCGCGAAAGAACTGGTCACACTGGTTGAGCCAGTTAAGGGGATCCTCCGTGCCGTCATATGTGGCGAAGTCCAGTTTGGTGAACCGAGGCGGGGTCTGCGTTGGGCCGCCGTGCCGAACTGGCTCGAAGGCGCGGAACAACGAGGCGAGGGGCGCCTGGTCTGAGTAGTCAGGGTAGTGGCTAGCAGGCCCGGATGGCCCGCCGAACTGCGGAAACGGAGTCGGCTCGACCAGGGCCATGGTGTAGACCGGTGATGGCGAAGACCCCACCGCCCATGCTGGCAGGGGAGACGGGGATGGTGGAAACCGGACCTGATGGACCGGTAAACCGGTAGTCGTGGCCGCGCCCGAACTGCTCCCGGACGATGTTTGCGTGGAGAACGGCGGTGGTAGAAGTCCCTGGGGCGCCATCTGCGGCGGCTGCTGGACCGGCCATGCTGTTGGCGGCGGCTGCTACACCCAGGGGGCTGCTGAAGGCGCCGGCGGCAGAGACTAGAAGGGCGCCGCGGCCGGCGGGGGACCGTGCAAAGGGGCCGCCTGGAGCGGCCAGAACAGAGGCCCGCGCGCAAGCGGCCGCGCCCTGGGGTGGCCACGGTGGTGACGCGTAGGGCCCGGCCCCGCCCCCGTACTACGGCTGCTGCTGGAATGGGAGGCCCTGGGCGGCGATCGGGGCCGGTGGCGGTTGCGCGTAGGGCCCAGCCCCGTACTGCTGCTGCTGGAGCTGCAGACCCTGGACGACGGTGACGAGGTGCTGCAGGGTGGTGGCGATCTGCTCGGGAGACAAGGCGATGGCCGCCGGTGGTGCTGAGGATCTCGGGGATGGCGGCGCAAGCGGGACCGTGGTAGAGAGGGGCCCCGCCAGCGAGGTCCCGGCAGCCATCGTCGGCGCGGTGAGGATCGGCGTCGTCGTCATCGCGACGATGGTGGCGGCAGCGACATGATCGCAACATGGTCTCTGGATACCAAATTGGTGGGACTAGGGTTCCTACCGGCTCTATTGCGGAGGTTGTAGGGGCAAGGAGGGAGAGGACGCGGCGAGGAGTGGGGCGCGCCGGCGGCAAGGCGCCGTCGCGGCTAGGGTTGGAGGTGGCGGCGGCTTGGCTGTGGCCGGTTAGGGTTCCGGCTCCTCTCAAAAGGTGTCTTACATCTAGTATTTATAACTTCGGAACGAATAGCCTAAGATAACTTGTGGGTCAAGCCCCTAACTACTGCCCGGTGGGCCTCCTCCGGTTATAAGCTAAACCGGTCATAACAGACCGGGTCTCAGTTACAAGATTTATCTCTTTAATCACTTTGTGGCCAGTGCTTTGGCTCAGCCACGGGGTAAGTCCAACCCTGGGATCTTGGAGATTTGTGGTGCTGTAGCATGGTCCATTTGAATTACTCAAATGATGTTTTATTTGAGAGGAAAATTAGTTCTTAGATGTAGTACTCTGTTGGTCACCTCTGTTGGTTGGAGTGCCACATTGCTAGTGTATTCAGACTTCCTTGCTCGCCAAAGAAACAATAGTTCCAGATTTATTCTTCCACAACAAGAGAGAAAAGTGTAAGTGGAGCCTATTTAGGGTCATAGAGTGTTACATCGTCACTACTCAAGAAGCTATATTTAGTTATGGCTTGAACATGGGTGGCCTCCTCACTTTGGTTGCCTGCTCGAAACCATAGGCCATCTCGATGAGCCTCGGCTCGTACCCCTGCAGCCCGCCGAAGCATATGCCAAAGGGGAACCCCTTCTCGTCGTACCCTGCCGGCACAACGATGCCAGGATGGCCCCCGATGGCGAGAAGGCTAGAAATGTCGCTGTTAGGCGCCACAATCGCGTCCAATTGGTGCTCCATCATCAGCTTCTCCAGCCCATTCGCGTTCAGCTCCTTTAGCCGCTGGATTGCGGCTCTCTCCATGGGGCCGATGCCGTTTGTGTTCTGGGCCGCGATAAGGTCAGGCTGCCCAAAATCTTTCATCCTCTCCTGCACCACCATGTAAATAAATTTTCTAAGAGCGAACATATGTAAACTTATAAAGAGTAAGTTCCATTAACTGGCGCTCTGGTTCTACCTATGTTTCAGGTATTTTATCGCCTCATGATCTATGCAACAGGAATCTATCAATATAAAGAGTAAGTTCCATTAAATGCCGTGTTGATTCAACCTATTTTTCAAGATTTATAGCCTCATGACATGGATCTATATTGTTTGAAAACCTATAACAAGTGAACCAATATGTAGGTAAAGACTTTGCTTTGCAAATCATGCGACCCCATGTAAAATGGGGCAAATAATTAATGTAATTCCTGGAATATTGATTCAGTTGGGTTTTTTGTGCACTTACCTCCACAGGATGCTTGTTGTTGAAAGCTATGATGTCTGCAAGCGAATGGACCGGGGAGTGGACCAAGTCTGCCAAGTAAGCGTTTATGCTCAGCTTGAACTCTGCCCGCATCGCAATTACCTCGTTGGAATCAACCTCAACCAATAGATGGGTCAAATTGGCAGCGACGTCCAGCTTCTCCACCACCACTGCTCCCAGTTTCCTTTGGTAAAATCAGTTCATGGTTGTAAAGATTTTGCACTAGTCACCTCTGTCATATTCATCCATCGACAGTGAAATATAAGAGGTCAGTACCTCATTGTGGCGAGGTGCTCCTTGTAGGAATTCAGCTGCGTCTGGTCATATCCTTGGAAGAAGCCATTGGGGACGCCGATCCTCTTCCCCCAGAGCCCATCTTTCTTCAGGAACTGCGTGTACCCGCCGCGCGGAATGTACTTGGATGCCGCTCCGGTGGCCGCGGCGTCGTGCTCGTCGTAGCCCACGATGGCGTCCAGCACGTGCACCGCGTCCGACACCGTCCGGCACATCGGCCTGCATTTTGTTTCCATGGAGCGGCACCAAGATTTTCAGGTCGAATGAATATGAAACAACACAGCAAGAAGAAGAGGAGGAGGAGGAGGAGGAGGAGAAGAAAAGGGTTACCCACCCAATGGTGTCCTGCAGCGGGGTGATGGGCACGACGCCGGCCCGGCTGGTGAGCCCGAGGGTGGGCTTGATGCCGACCACGGAGTTGTACGACGACGGGCAGAGTATGGAGCCGTCCGTCTCGGTGCCCAGCGTCACGGCCGCCATGTTCGCCGCCGCGGCCACGCCCGAACCGGCGCTCGACCCGCACGGCGTCAACGACAGCATGTACGGGTTCCGTGCCTGGCCGCCGCGGGCGCTCCACCCGGCCTCGACTGGGCGGAAATTGGCCCACTCGGACATGCTGGCCTTGCCGAGCACCACTGCACCGGCACGCCGGAGCCGGGCTGCCACGCCGGCGTCACGCCGCACCACGGAGCCGAGGAGGGCCAGCGACCCCGCCGTGGTGTTGAGCGCGTCGCGTGTGGCGATGTTGTCCTTGAGCAGCACAGGGACGCCGTGCAGCGCGCCGGTGGCGGTGGCATGGCCGGAGGAGCGACGCTCGGCGTCGGCGCGCCTGGCCTGCCGGAGTGCGTCCGGGTTGACCTCGATGACGGCGTGCAGCAGCGGGTTGAGGTGGCCGATCTGGTCCAGGTAGAACCGGACGAGCGCCGTGGAGGTCAGAGTGCCGTTGCGGAAGCCGAGCTGGATGGCGTCCACGGTGGCCTCGTGGAACTCGAAGCCGTGCGCGACGCCGACGGCTCCGGCGAGCAGAGCTAGGACGGCGGCGACAGCTTGCAGTCGCAGCCAAGCCATGCTTGCTTAGCTGAGCTGAGCTAGACGGTGTCAGCGGCACTGAGGTTGGTGTGGCTTGTCTTCTCGTTGCTCGTGTTTGTGTATTTCCATGGCGGTCGCCTTTAGCCTTTTTCAGAGTTCGGACACACCATGAGTATGTCTGTTCCACTCACTTCTTTTCCTTGCAGCCTGTCTAATTTTACTACTTTTCAGACGTTGCAGTATCTACCAAAAAGATGCTCCACAAGTGGGAATCCTATGAAGAAACTCGAGACTCTGGAAAATGCCAATGGTGCCGTGGAACTCGTTTTTAAAATACAAATTTTTACGACGCAAATATTGTCAAAGAATATTTATAAATCTTAGAAATTAGGTTGTCAATTCAAACGCATCTGAAGAAATAACTTATCTCCACGTTGAAGACGTATCAATTCAACGTTGGGGATGAAGTGACTAGCGAGTAAGTTGCAGAAGACCGCTGCTTCCTCATGTGCCCAAAATCGGGCCGCGAAGAACAGGCTCGCCACATAAGTCGACAACGAACTCCAAGTTGTCAAAGAAGAAGACTTTGCATGCGGAGCAGGTCTCGATGAGATCTAGGTGGCCCACCGAGTTAGCAACAAAAGTTATTGAACCCAAAGTGAAGATCTGACCCGACGCGTAGACACAAAAGTTGTTGTAAGATCAGTTGCGGGAAGAACGATTGGCACCCGACGCGTAGACACAAAAGTTGTTATAAGATCTCATATGGATGTCAGTTGCGGGAAGAACGATTGGCACGTAAATGGCGCTTTTATTATCTTAAAATGTAGTATCAAGCGGATACAAACCATGATAAACGACACCCGGCCTATGCATACCTAAGATGCACACAACCATAAAAAGAATCGTCGGACAGAGTATGCATAAAACGATAAATTTGCAACAATTAAGCCATATGAGAGCAAAATTATTCCCTCTACCGAAGAAGAAGGTGGATCGTTCCAGAGATTATGCTGCCACCCATGCTGGTCTGTAAAACCCTTCCTGGCCACCAGCTCTACCTGCATACACGTAACAACGACTGGTACTCCGTTCGATGTAGCATAGACACACACAAAGTCAATACATATAACGTTATATAACCTGCATACACGAGAATAGACTTCTCTATTAAAAACACAGTCATTTATACATAGCCAAAGAGACCATAGTAAGGAAGACGCTTCCATCCAAATTAGCATACCAATTATATTTGGTAATCCAGCAAGCCAATGACCATATATATTGGCAACATGTGTTGGCGGCTACAAATTGGATGCTATTTTGATGACCAACTATATAGAACACACAAACTTGCATTGAAAGAGGTCATTGATTGTCTCATCGTGAGTACACAAGCTACACTTATTGCTTCCTTGTTAGTTGCATCTAGTAAGATTGTCTTTAGTTAGCACAACTCCTTTCCTAAGATACCACTTGAATATCTTAACTTTCGGTGGCATCTTAGATTTGCGTATTAGTTTATTATTCTCCACTCGAATCTCTGAGTGTGAGAGTGCACACTACATAGAGTCAACCGTGAAGGACGCCGATATAGTTATATTCCAGCAAAACACATACCTCACTTGTGTCAAGTTATTCAAATTCAAACATGATAATAGATCGTTGCCATGACACAAGACGAGGACCAATCAAATCCTTCCTAAATGAGACATCCGATGGGGAAGAGCCGAGAACGTGAGCAAGAGTATCATTCTTATCGTGTAGTATGTGGTACAAGGCGTTTCCTAGCCACTTGTCCTCCCAGAAACTTATCTCGGAGTTGTCCTTTATAGCGAACTGTCAATGTACTAAAGTTTGGGTCTTTTATTATCCCATACTTATGCACGGATGGTTGTAGCCACACCAGCGGCAAGGCCTTCCGGGGGACAACTGAATGCAAGTGCAGGAATGTCAAGAAGGCATTCAAGTCAATAATCAGAAGATAGAAGACCAAAAGCTGGGACCCCTGCAAGATCTTGCCGGGATGACTTATGAAGCCCCGGTAGGACCCGCACCCGGCAAGACCTCGCCAGCCTGTCACCACTCCAGCGCAGCAACCCGCCTATCAGACAGGCCTTATTCTCCTGAGTACGTGCCAAGGCGCTAATGATGATGGGGTTAAGCGGTGCTGATGGGACGACCTCTTTTTCCGTCCTCAAGAAAGTTAGGGACAGCTAAACGGAGCATTTAATGTGTTTGTCCTATGCCGTCAGTATTAGGTATGATAATACTGTAGCAACTTTACACCTCCTTTATGTATTGTGCACCACTGTTGGTGACCCCTTTGACATATAAAAGGAGGCCCAAGGCATAGCTACATGGAGGAGGACCTTCTGGCTGAGAAGTTTGTAGTGGCTGTGTACTGTTCATCACATAGCGCTCCTGGAGCCAGAGCTCAACGACTCACAAGACACTAAAGCAGGAGTAAGGTTTTACGCTTCTCAGCGGTCCGAACCTAGGTAAAAATCCCTCGCGTTGCTCATTGAATCTGCTCTTTGTGCACGCCTTCTCCCTGCCAAACCGTAATGGGATCCACACGCTAAATCCCTACTCCTGCTTTAGTGTATTGTGAGTCTTTGAGCTCTAGCTCCAGGAGCGCTATGTGATGAACAATACACAGCCGCTACGCATACGTCTCGGTCAGAAGGTCCTCCTCCCTGTAGCAGCAGTGGTAACTTCCCCGTCAAAGATTTCTCCTTCAGTTGGCACCCCAATGCTTGCTGTTCCTGGTAAGTTGACAAACAAGTTATCGTCAGCCTTGAGATATCTGCTTGAAGAAGGGGCTTCGAATGTTGACGACTGATCCTCAATAGCCGCCTCACCGGCAACTGGGGGCTCCATGGCCGGCATAGCGCCTGGCGCTCCCGCGGCTGGAATGCTGTTAGTACGGTCACTGGACTCCTTGCCGGTCTTCTCCGCACACTCCTATGTGGATGACATATTGTTGATCGGAAAGCATAAACGGTTGTTTGAAAAGAGTTTTTCAAAGGAAGACCTGGATAAAACTACCTAATTGTTAAGCATCAAGATCTATAGAGATAGATCAAGATGCTTGATGAGACTTTCAATGAGTACATACCTTGACAAGATTTTGAAAGAGTTCAAAATGGATCAGTCAGAGAAAGAGTTCTTGCCTCAAAGCTCGACCACGGCAGAAGAAAGAGAAAGGACGAAGGTCGTCCCCTATGCTTTAGCCATAGGCTCTATATAGTATGCCAAGCTGTGTAACGCACCTGTGTGTGCCTTGCCATCAGTCCGTCAAGGGGTACAAGAGTGATCCAGGAGTGGATCACTGAACAGCGCTCAAGATTTTCCTTAGTAACTAAAAGATTAAGGAAATGTTTCTCGATTATGGAGGTGATAAAGAGTTCGTCGTAAAGAGGTACTCGATGCAAGCTTTAACACCAATCCGGATGACTTTTAGTAGCAATCCTGATACGTATAGTGGAGCAACCATCTGGAATAGCTCCAAGTGGAGTGTGGTAGCAGTGTCTACAGTATGGCATAGAGATTTGCGAAGTACACACGGATCTAAATGTCATAGACCCGCTGACTAAAAGACCTCTCTCACATGCAAAGCATGATCGAGCCCCGGAACTCCTTGGGTGTTAGATTCATAACAATGTGAATCACATGGTGATGTGAACTAGATTATTGACTCTAGTGCAAGTGGGAGACTGTTGGAAATATGCCCTAGAGGCAATAATAAATTCGGTATTATCATATTTCCTTGTTCATAATAATCGTTTACTATCCATGCTAGAATTGTATTGATCGGAAACTCAGGTACATGTGTGGATACATAGACAACACCATGTCCCTAGTATGCCTCTGATGGACTAGCTCGTTGATCAAAGACGGTTAGGGTTTCCTAGCCATGGACATGAAATGTCATTTGATAATGGGGTCACATCATTAGGAGAATGATGTGATGGACAAGACCCAAACTATAAACGTAGCATATGATCGTGTCAGTTTATTGCTACAGTTATCTGCATGTCAAGTATCTGTTCCTATGACCATGAGATCATGCAACTCATTGACACCGAAGGAGTACCTTGTGTGTATCTACAGGTATCTCCGAGGGTGTCTGTTGGGTTGACATGGATCAAGACTGGGATTTGTTACTCCGTGTGACGGAGAGGTATCTCAGGGCCCACTCGGTAAAACAACATCACTATAAGCCTTGCAAGCAATGTGACTAAAGACTTAGCCACGGGATCTTGTTTTACGGAACGAGTAAAGAGACTTGCCGGTAACGAGATTGAGCTAGGTATAGAGATACCAACAATCGAATCTCGGGCAAGTAACATACCGAAGAACAAAGGGAATTGCATACGGGATTAACTGAATCCTTGACATAGAGGTTCGACCGATAAAGATCTTCGTAGAATATGTAGGAACCAATATGGGCACCCAGGTCCCGCTATTGGTTATTGACCATAGAGGTGTCTCAGTCTTGTCTACATAGTTTTTGAACCCGCAGGGTCCGCACACTTCAGGTTCGGTGACGTTTTGATAGTATAGAGTTATGTATGGTGGTGACCGAAGGTTGTTCGGAGTCCCGGATAAGATCCTGGACGTCACAAGGAGCTCCGGAATGGTCCGGAGGTAAAGATTGATATACGGGATAATAGTGTTTGGTCTCCGGAAGGGTTCCGGAATTCATCGGAAATAGTTTCGGATGTTTCCCGAAATGTTCGGGATACAAGGACACTTTTTTTCGGCCAAGGGTTAAAGCCCATGAGGCTTTAGAAAGGTGCAAAAGATGTTTTACAGAGGCCAGGGGCCAAACACCAGGGACCCTGGCGTCTGGGGCCAGATGCCGAGGACATTGGCGTCTGGTCCTGGAGTCCGAGGAGGACTCTTGCCTTGCGGGCAAACCAACCTTGAGGAAGATTTTTCACCAAGTTTTGACCCCAGGGCTCAACATATAAATAAAGGGGCGGGGCTAGCACTTGGAACACATCAAGAAACCTTAAGCCACGTGTTGCCTCTCCTCTAGTTTGTTGTTTCTCCTCTAGATTGGTTTCAACGGTGCATAGACGAAGCCCTGCTGGAATTTCTCCTCCACCATCGCCGCAATGCCGTCGCGCTGCCAGAGAACTCGTCTACCTCTCTGCTCCCTCTTGCTGGATCGAGAAGGCGGAGATCGTCATCCAGCTGTACGTGCGCTGAACGCGGTTGTGCCGTCCGTTCAACGCTAGATGAGAAGGACTGTGATCAAGATCGTGAGACGATTCGTGATTGGATCGTAGGACGGATCGTGATGAGATCACGGGACGGGTCATGATTAGATTGCGGGACGTATCATGATGGGATCACGGGACGCTCGGCGATTTGGATCGCAAAGACGTTCGACTACATCAACCGCGATACTTAACTCTTCCCGCATAGCGATCTACAAGGGAATGTAGATCCACTCTCCCTCTCATAGATGCTCATCACCATGGATAGATCTTGCATGTGTGTAGGAATTTTTTTGTTTCCCATGCAACGTTCCCCAACAGTGTTATCAGAGCTAGGTCTATGTGTAGATGAGATCTCGAGTAGAACACAAAGAGTTTGTGGGCTTTGATGCTTAGATTGCTTCCTCCCTTTGTCGTGTTTTGGTTCAGCGGTATTATGGGATGAAGCGGCCCGGACCAACCTTACTCGTACGCTTACGAGAGACCGGTTCCATCGACTGACATGTAACCTCGTTGCACAAAGATGGCTGGCGGGTGTCTTTTTCTCCTACTTTAGTTGGATCGGATTCGACAAAGGCGGTCCTTGAGAAGGTTGAAAAGCAACTTATGTATCACCGTTGTGGTTCTGCGTAGGTGATAATTGTTCTTTCTAGATACCCGTAGCAGCCACGAAAAACATGCAACAACAATTAGAGGACGTTTAACTTGTTTTTGTAGGGTATGTTATGATGTGATATGGCCAATTACATGATGAGATATATTTGATGTATCAGATCATCATGTTTTGTATAGAATATCATGACTTGCATGTCGATGAGTTTGGCAACCGGTTGGAGCCTGATACGTCTCCAACGTATCTATAATTTTTGATTGTTCCATGCTATTATGTTATCAACTTTGGATGTTTTATATGCATTTATATGCTATTTTATATTATTTTTGGGACTAACCTATTGACCTAGAGCCCAGTGCCAGTTCCTGTTTTTTCCGTGTTTTTGACCTTTTTCAGATAGGAATATCAAACGGAGTCCAAACGGAATAAAACTTTAGCTGTGATTTTTTATGGAAAATATCAAAAATACCAGAAGAAAAAGATACCGTAGAGGAGTCCCGAGGAAGCCACGAGCCTAGGAGGCGTGGCCACCCCCTGGCCGCGCCTGGGAGGCTCGTGACCTCCTCGTGGCCCCTCTCGACTTGTTCTCGACGCCATACGGTCTTATAAATATAGAAACCATCAGAACTAAACCTAGATCGGGAGTTCCGCCGCCGCAAGCCTCTATAGCCACCGTAAACCAATCGGGAGCCCGTTCCGGCACCCTGCCGGAGCGGGAACCCATCTCCGGTAGCCATCTTCATCATCCCGGCGATCTCCGTGATGAGGAGGGAGTAGTTCTCCGTCGGGGCTGAGGGTATGTACCAGTAACTATGTGTTTGATCTCTCTCTCTCTCGTGTTCTTGAGATGTCTTGATCTCTATGTACCGCGGGCTTTGCTACTATAGTTTGATCTTATGATGTTCTTCCCCCTCTCCCTTCTTGTAATGAATTGAGTTTCCCCTTTGGAGTTATCTTATAGGATTGAATCTTTAAGAACACTTGATGTATGTCTTGCACGTGTCTATCTGTGGTGACAATGGGATATTCATTGAGCACTTGATGTATGTTTTTGTGATCAACTTGCGCGTTTCGTGACCTTGGGAACCTATGCATAGAGGTTGGCACACGTTTTGACTCTCCGGTAGAAACTTTGGGGCACTCTTTAAAGTTCTATGTGTTGGTTGAATAGATGCTTTTGAGATTGTGTGATGCATATCGTATAATCATACCCGCGGATACTTGAGGTGACAATGGAGTATCTAGGTGACATTAGGGTCTTGGTTGATATGTGTCTTAAGGTGTTATTCTAGTACGAACTCTAGGATAGATTGAACAGAAATAATAGCTTCGTGTTATTTTACTACGGACTCTTGAATAGATCAATCAGAAAGAATAACTTTGTGGAGGTTTCGTACCCGACAATAATCTCTTCATTTGTTCTCCGCTATTAGTGACTTTGGAGTGACTCATTTTTGCATGTTAAGGGCTAGTTATATGATCCAATTATGTTATCATTATTGAGAGAACTTCACTAGTGAAAGTATGAACCCTAGGCCTTGTTTCCACGCATTGCAATACCGTTCGTGCTCACTTTTATCATTAATTACCTTGCTGTTTTTATAATTTCAGATTACAAAAACCTTTATCTACTATCTATATTGCACTTGTATCACCATCTCTTTGCCGAACTAGGGCACCTATACAACTTACCATTGCATTGGGTGTGTTGGGGACACAAGAGACTCTTTGTTATTTGGTTGCAGGGTTGCTTGAGAGAGACCATCTTCATCCTACGCCTCCCGCGGATTGATAAACCTTAGGTCACCCACTTAAGTGAAAATTGCTACTGTCCTACAAACCTCCGCACTTGGAGGCCCAACAACGTCTACAAGGAGAAGGTTGCGTAGTAGACATCAAGCTCTTTTCTGGCGCTGTTGCCGGGGAGGTGAGTGCTTGAAGGTATATCTTTAGATCTTGCAATCAAATCTTTTAGTTTCTTGTTTTTCACTAGATTGGTTTTATAAAAGAAAACTACCAAAAAATTGAATTAAGGTTACCTCATATGCTTCATCTTTTTAATGTCTTTCGTGAAAATGATGGAAAAGAAAATTGTGCTCAAGTGCTAAAGGAAGAATTACATAGAATGCTTGGCATAAAATATGTGAATGATGAGCATGATAGTAATATTGTTACTATGAATTCTCTGAATATCCGTGATGCTAATGATATGGAAAGCCACAAGCTTGGGGATGCTATGTTTGATGAAGATGATCTTTTTAGCCCCCCAAGTTTTGATGAGCAAAACTATTATGATTATGAAATGCCTCCTATATATGATGATTATTGTGATGACACATATCCTATAAAGAGTAATGGTAACTGTTGAGGATATAACCCCGCAATATGACCCACCCTTAAGGTCCCGGGTCATGTTGATGGCTCGTGAGCCGGCCCAAGGATGAGCCGTAAAGGCTGCGGCCCAAGAAGATAGACGGCTGATGATGTGGGCCGTAAGGTGGTCCGGACGGAGAAGACCCGGGCGTGTAAGCCGCTCAGGGACAGCTTGGACCAGAAGATAGAGAGAGACTCGGATGTTCAATGAGACTCGGTTAGACAATTGTAAAGACCCGCAGGTCCTGACCTCCTATATAAAGGCAGACCCGGGGCGTTTTAGAGGATAGGTTATCGATAACTAGGTCAAGCTTCTAGCTCCTTTGTAATCGATACAACAAGCAATACAAGCACAAGCAGGACGTAGGCTATTACCTCGACTTGAGGGGGCGAACCTGGGTAAACCCGTGTCCTTCGTCCCGATCAACCCCTTTGAGTCCACCCCGTTAGGGATGGCCTCAAATCCAAGTCTGTTCACTCGGACATCTGCCATGTTAAATCCACGACAGTAACCATGAAACTTTTCATCATGATTTTAATATTCAAAGTGGTTATGTCAATCAAGTATGTCATGATAGTTATTTTGTTGAGATTGCTCCCACTATTTTGAATGAGAAGAAAACTACTTATGAGGAGAGTGAAAAAATTTCTATGCTTGTGCATCATCAAAATAATGATTTATGTGCTGGTTATATTGTGGAATTCCTTCATGATACTACTGAAAGTTATTATGAGAGAGGATCATATGCTTCTACATATTGCAATAATGTCAAGTTTCCTCTCTATGTGTTGAAAATCTTGAAGCTATGCTTGTTTTGCCTTCCTATGCTAGATGATTCTTGCTCCAATAAGTTGTTTGTTCACAAAAAGCCTATGCATAGGAAGTGGGTTAGACTTAAATGTGTTTTTCATATGCCTCATGATGCTCCCATTATGTTCCAATTCTTATCTTGTATGTGAGCATCATTGAAATCATCATGCCTAGCTTGAAAGGCATTAAAGAAAAGTGCTTGTTGGGAGACAACCCAATATGTATCCTTACTGTTTTTGTGCGTTCACATGATTAAGCTTCTGTATTAATCATGTTTTATAGCTTTTATTTCAATAAAGTGCCAAGTAAAGCCTTTATGATTAGTTTGGGTGATAGTTGTTTGATCATGCTGGAAAAAACAAAAACTTTGTGCTCACGAATTTTTTTAATTTTTTTCCAGAGAGATATTTTGAGTTGATTATTTTTGATTCAGATTGATATACAAATTTCCTTAAATTTAATAATTTTTTCAGAATTTTTTGAGGTGCAGAAGTATGGTTATCATTCAGATCATTACAGACTGTTCTGTTCTTGACAGATTCTGTTTTCAATGCATAGTTTGCTTGTTTTAGTGTTTCCATAGATTATATTAAGTGATATAAATTGTGGAAATGATAATATACAGTAGGGATTGTGTGGGAACATTTATGAATCTTGTTCTGACAGTACCAAAATGAATGATTTGTCTTTATTATACTAACCCATCTCACGAAGTTCCGTTAAGTTTTGTGTTGTGAAGTTTTCAAGTTTTGGGTATAAAGTTTGGATGGACAATGGAACAAGGAGTGGAAATAGCCTAAGCTTGGGGATGACCAAGGCATCCCAAGCCATAATCAAGGACACCAAAGAGCCTAAGCTTGGGGATGCCCCGGGAAGGCATCCCCTCTTTCGTCTTCAATTCATCGGTAACTTTACTTGGGGCTATATTTTTATTCACCACATGATATGTGTTTTCCTTGGAGCGTCATTTTATTTTGTTAGTACTTAATTGCTTTTATTTATATTAATTTTAATGTTTTTCATCATTTAGTTCAATAAAAATGTCAAGGATAGCCTTTACCATGCTTAATTTGCAAGTATAGGAGTTGCTGTTCCAAAACAGAAAGTTTGCTTCTAGTGCAAAAATTCCCTAGAATTTTCTGTATGTCAGAATAACTTGAAATTTGGACACAGTATGCTCTTATAAATTTCAGATTTTTTGGAGTTAATTAATTTTTGATCTTGCTGCATTCTTCACAGACTGTTCTGTTTAGGCAGATTGCTGTTATGTTTGCATTGTTTGCATATGTTTGCATGTTTAGTGATTCAATTTGATGATGGGAGTTTTAAATATGCAGAGGCATTTAGTATGCAATGTGAAATAATAATTTTAGTAATTTGCTACAGTAGAGGATGATAAAGTTTTGCATTGATTTATACTAATCTATCTCACGAGTTTTTGTTGAGTTTTGTGTGGATGAAGTTTTTAAGATTTCGGAAACCGTCATATGAGAGGAATTAAGGAGACACAAAACCTCAAGCTTGGGGATGACCAAGTCACCCCAATCCATATTTGTAGAAGTCTCAAGCGTCTAAGATTGGGGATGCCCCGGTTGACATCCCACCTTTCTTCTTCAACAATTATCAGTTAGTATCGGTTGAACCTAAGTTTTTGCTTCTTCACATGATTCGTGCTATCCTTGGAGTGTCATTTTATTTTGTTTGAATAAGGTATTAAAGATCTGAAATTCTTAGATGGGAGAGTCTTCACATAGCTAAATAATTATTCAACTACTCATTGAGCTTCACTTATATCTTTTGGAGTAGTTTGTCTTTTGCTCTAGCGCTTCACTTATATCCTTATAGAGCATTGCAATGTTTATATTTTAGAGAAACTGATGAACTATCATGCTTCACTTATATCATTTTGAGAGTCTTAAACAACATGGTAATTTGCTTAGGTTATGAAACTAGTCCTAATATGATAGGCATCCAAAAGGGATATAATAAAAACTTTCATATTCAAGTGCATTGAGTAGTAAGAGAAGTTTTATTGCTTGCACCTAGTTTTGAGACATGGAGATGGTGATATTAGAGTCATGTTAGTAGAGTTTTTTGAATCTATAAATACTTTTTTTGAAGTTTATGATTCCCGTAGCATGCACGTATGGTGAACCGCTATGTTAGGAAGTCGGAGCATGATTGATTTATTGATTGTCATCCTTTGTGTGGCGGTCGGAATCGCGCGATGGTTCACTCCTACCAAACCTTCCCCTAGGAGTATGCATTTAGCATCTTGTTTTGATTACTAATAAATCTTTCACAATAAGTATATGAGTTCTTCATGACTAATGTGAGTCTATGGTATAGATGCACTTTCACCCTTCCACCGTTGCTAACCTCTCTAGTATCGTGCAACTTTCGCCGGTGAACAAACCCACCATATTCCTTCCTCAAAACAGCCACCATACCTACCTATTACAGAATTTTCATAGCCATTCTAAGATATATTGCCGTGAAACTTCACCGCTCCGTCTGATGACATGTGCCATCACTTTCATTCATATAGAGTCATTATTGTTCTAAGTATCGAGTTGTAAGTAAATAAAAGTGTGACGATCATCATTATTAGAGCATTGTCCCATGTGAGGAAATAGAAAAAGAGGCCAAAGAGCCCAAACAAAAAAGAGAGGCCAAAGAGCCCAAAAATAAAGATGCCAAAGAGACCAAAAGAGATAAAAAGAGAGAAGGGACAATGCTACTATCTTTTTCCACACTTGTGCTTCAAAATAGCACCATGTTCTTCATGATAGAGAGTCTCTTGTTTTGTCACTTTCATATGCTAGTGCAAATTTTCATTATGTAACTTGGCTTGTACATTCCAATGATGGGCTTCCTCAAATTGCCCTAGGTCTTCATGAGCAAGCAAGTTGGGTGCACACCCACTAGTTTTCATTTGTGAGCTTTCATACACTTATAGCTCTAGTGCATCCGTTTCATGGCAATCCCTACTCATTCACATTGAGATCTATTGATGGGCATCTCCATAGCCCATTGATACACCGAGTCGATGTGACCATCTCCTCCTTTTTGCCTCACAACCTCCACCACACTCTATTCCACCTATAGTGCTATATCCATGGCTCACGCTCATGTATTGCGTGAGAGTTGAAAAAAGTTTGAGAAAGTAAGAGTGCTAAAACAATTACTTGGCCAATACCTAGGTTGTGCATGATTTAAATTCGTTGTGTGGGGATGATGGAGCATAGCCAGACTTTATGATTTTGTAGGGATAACTTTCTTTGGCCATGTTATTTCGAAAGTTCATGATTACTTTGCTAGTATGCGTGAAGTATTATTGTTTTCATGTCAATATTAAACTTTTGTTTTGAATCTTATTGATCTGAACATTCATGCCACAATAAAGAAGTTACATAGAACAAATATGTTAGGTAGCATTCCACATCAAAAATTCTGTTTTTATCACTTCCCTACTCGAGGACGACTAGGAGTTAAGCTTGGGGATGCTTGATACGTCTCCAACGTATCTATAATTTTTTATTGTTCCATGCTATATGTTATCAACTTTGGATGTTTTATATGCATTTATATGCTATTTTATATTATTTTTGGGACTAACCTATTGACCTAGAGCCCAGTGCCATTTCCTGTTTTTGTCCATATAGGAATATCAAACGGAGTCCAAACGGAATAAAACTTTCACTGTGATTTTTGATGGAAAGTGTCAAAAATACTAGAAGAAAAAGATACCGGAGAGGAGTCCCGAGGAAGCCACAAGCCTGGGAGGCACAGCCACCCCCTGGCCGCGCTTGGGAGGCTCGCGACCTCCTCGTGGCCCCTCTCAACTTGTTCTCGACGCCATACGGTCTTATAAATACAGAAACCATCAGAACTAAACCTAGATCGGGAGTTCCACTGCCGCAAGCCTCTGTAGCCACCAAAAACCAATCGGGAGCCCATTCCGGCACCCTGCCAGAGCGGGAACCCATCTCTGGTGGCCATCTTCATCATCTCGGCGATCTTCGTGACGACGAGGGAGTAGTTCTCCCTCGGGGCTGAGGGTATGTACCAGTAGCTATGTGTTTGATCTCTCTCTCTCTCTCTCTCGTGTTCTTGAGATGTCTTGATCTATATGTACCACGGGATTTGCTACTATAGTTGGATCTTATGATGTTCTTCCCCCTCTCCCTTCTTGTAATGAATTGAGTTTCCCCTTTGGAGTTATCTTATAGGATTTAATCTTTAAGAACACTTGATGTATGTCTTGCACGTGTCTATCTGTGATGACAATGGGATATTCATGTGAGCACTTGATGTATGTTTTGGTGATCAACTTGAGGGTTTCGTGACCTCGGGAACCTATGCATAGGGGTTGGCACACGTTTTTACTCTCCGGTAGAAACTTCAGGGCACTCTTTAAAGTTCTATGTGTTGGTTGAATAGATGCTTTTGAGATTGTGTGATGCATGTCGTATAATCATACCCATGGATACTTGAGGTGACAATGGAGTATCTAGGTGACA
Organism: Hordeum marinum; assembly: GCA_022496015.1. Classification (NCBI taxonomy): domain Eukaryota; kingdom Viridiplantae; phylum Streptophyta; class Magnoliopsida; order Poales; family Poaceae; genus Hordeum; species Hordeum marinum. The sequence goes on along the minus strand of CM039673.1, from coordinate 23,471,058 downwards.
TTAGGGTCTTGGTTGATATGTGTCTTAAGGTGTTATTCTAGTACGAACTCTAGGATAGATTTAACGGAAAGAATAGCTTCGTGTTATTTTACTACGGACTCTTGAATAGATCGATCAGAAAGAATAACTTTGTGGAGGTTTCGTACCCCACAATAATCTCTTAATTTGTTCTACACTATTGGTGAATTTGGAGTGACTCATTGTTGCACGTTGAGGGCTAGTTATATGATCCAATTATGTTATCATTGTTGAGAGAACTTCACTAGTGAAAGTATGAACCCTAGGCCTTGTTTCCACGCATTGCAATACCGTTCGTGCTCACTTTTATCATTAGTTACCTTGCTGTTTCTATAATTTAAGATTACAAAAACCTTTATCTACTATCTATATTGCCCTTGTATCACCATCTCTTCGCCGAACTAGGGCACCTATACAACTTACCATTGTATTGGGTGTGCTGCGGACAGAAGAGACTCTTTGTTATTTGGTTGCAGGGTTGCTTGAGAGAGACCATCTTGATCCTACGCCTCCCGTGGATTGATAAACCTTAGGTCACCCACTTAAGGGAAAATTGCTACTGTCCTACAAACCTCTGCACTTGGAGGCCCAACAACGTCTACAAGGAGGAGGTTGCGTAGTAGACATCAGAGCCATAGGGTTTTCTTTAATTATTGTATGGCCTGCGTGTCAATCATTAAGCACTATGTAATGATTTACTTTATCGCTAAATGGTAGCAATAGTACTATGAGCATGGTGGGCGTGACAACCCCGATGGAAACACAATGATGGAGATCATGGTGTTATGCCGGTGATGATGGAGATCATGCCGGTGATTTCAACATTGAGATCAAAAGCACAAGTTCATGGCCATATCATGTCACTTATGATTTGCATGTGATGTTAATCCTTTTATGCACCTTATTTTTCTTAGGACGACGGTAGCATTATAAGGTGATCCATCACTTAAATTCAAGGTAAAATTGTGTTCTCCCCGAGTGTGCACCATTGTGAAAGTTCATCGTGTTGAGACACCATGTGATGATCGGGTGTGATAGACTCTACGTTCACATACAACGGGTGCAAGACAGTGTGACACATGCAGAGCACTCGGGTTAAACTTGACGAGCCTAGCATGTACAGACATGGCCTCGGAACACAAGAGACCGAAAGGTCGAACATGAGTCATATAGTAGATATGATCAACATGATGATGTTCACCATTGAAGCCACCTCAACTCACGTGATGATCGGACTTGAGTTGGTGAATTTGGATCATGTATCACTTGAATGACCGGAGGGATGTCAATTTGAGAGGGAGTTCTTAAGTAATATGATTAATTGAATTCATTATCATGAACATAGTCAGTAGTGTGTTTGCAAATTATGTTGTAGATTACTAGCTCGCGCTGTAGCTCCCTTGAATTTTTATATGTTCCTAGGGAAATAGATTTGAAAGATTATGGTAGCAATATTGCGGACTGGGTCCGTGATCTAAGGATTGTCCTCATTGCTGCACAGAAGACTTATGTCCTTAATGCACCGCTCGGTGCGCTACCCCCTCTAGCATCGTCTATAGATGTTGTAAACATCTGACACACACGTTCCGATGACTAATTGATAGTTTAGTGCATCATGCTTTACGACTTATAATTGAGGCTCCAAAAACATTTTGAATGTCACGGAACATATGAGATGTTCTAAGAGCAGAAATTGGGATCTCAGGCTCGTGTCCGTGTTGTGAGATATAAGATCTCCAACAGATTCTTTGCCAGCAAAATGAAGGATAATAGCTCAATTGTTGAGCATGTGCTCACATTGTGTGGGTGCTACGATCGCTTGAATCGAGTGGGAGTTGATCTTCCAGATAAGATAGTGATTGATATAGTTCTTTGAGTCACTATCACTAAGCTACTAGAACTTCGTGATGAACTATAATTATGCTAGGGATGGAAATGATGATCCTTGAGCTGTTCGCGATGTTTCACACCGCGAAGGTAGAAATCAAGAAGGGGCATCAATTGTTGATTCTTAGTAAAACCACTAGTTTCGAGAAGGGAAAGGGCAAGGAGGAAAAATTCATTGATGGCAAGTCAGTTGCTGCTCCACTGAAGCAACCCAAAGTTGAACCCAAACCCGAGACTAAGTGCTTCTATATGAGGAGAGCGGTCGCTGAAGGAGAACAACCCTAGACACTTGGTAGATAAGAAGGCTGGCAACATCGACAGAAGTATATTTTGATATACGTGTTGTTGATGTGTACCTTGCTAGTACTCCTAGTGTAGGACCGGAAGTATGCCTAGAGGGGGGTGATTAGACTACTTGACCAAATAAAAGTTTTGCCTACACCAAGTTTTAGGGTTGACAGTTTTTAGCGTTTCATGGCAAGTCAAGTACACCCTACACATGCAAGTCTAAGAGTATATAGAAGCGGAAAGTAACGACAAGCATGTATAGAAGGGATAGGGTAAGAAGATCAAACACAATTGTAGACACGATGATTTTTCCCATGGTTCCGATAGGTGGCGCTATCGTACATCCACGTTTATGGAGTCTTCAACTCACGGAGGGTAACGGTCGCGAGAGTCCACGGAGGGCTCCACCCAAAAGGGTCTACGAAGTAGCAACCTTGACTATTCCATAACGGCTTCCATCCACGAAGGACTAGCCTCACTATGGGTAGATCTTCACGAAGTAGGCGATCTCCTTGCCCTTACAAACTTCTTGGTTCACTCCACAACACGAAGTAGGAGGATTCCAAGCGACACCTAACCTATCTAGGAGGCACCACCCTCCAAAAGGTAATAGGCTCGATAGTGACGATGAACTCCTTGCTCTAATGCTTCAAGATGATAGACTCCTTAGCACCCAATCACTCTCTCATGGATTTGGCATGGTGGAAGAGATAGGATTGGTGGAAAGCTACTTGGGGAGGCTAGAAATCAAGATCCATATGATTGGAGTGGAAGATCTTGACCTCAACACAAGGGTAGGTGGTTCTCTCTCAGAAAATCTGATAGGATAGGTAAGGAATAGTTTTGAGTACTTATCTCTCGAGTAGGTGGTGAAGGGGTATATATAGGCATCCCCAAAAATCCAACTGTTACACACAAAATGACCAACTCGGTGACACCGATGTGTTAATCTCGGTGGTACCGACGTGACAAAAGGTGGCAACTTTTGAATCTCGGTGAGACCGATATAGGGAACTCGGTTGCACCAACAAGGTAACCAACGGTCAGATTTCCAATCTCGGTGACGCCGATCCAACATTCTTGGTGGGACCGAAAATGTGAATTTGCGGAACAGAAAGTTGGCAACCTAAACTCGGTGGCACCGGTATGGAATCGGTTGCACCAAAGTCGCTAGGGTTAGGCATAGTCTGTCTAGGTTCTGGAATCAGTGGCACCGGTGTGGGAAAGTTGGTTGCACTGATTTTGAGTGTTTGGTATAGAACAGACTTTGGTGGGAGAGTTTGTGGATGTTTTTGGCGACTATCACTTGTGCACGTTTGAGCATATTGTTCACCAACAAAACCTTACCCCCTTTTAATAGTATTGGCTTTCCTATGGACTCAAAGTGATTTCTCATGAATATAAAATGTTGAGTCCTCTTGCTTGAAGCTTGGCAAACCTATTTCCTTGCATCTTGGGGTATGTCCACACTCTCCTTTCGCCAATCCTATCATGGAACATTTCCTGAAATATACTCTGTGGAAAAATTAGTTCAATGACTTATATGTTGTTATTAATTACGAAAACCACCAAGGGAGCAAATGTGCTTTCAATCTCCCCCTTTTTGTTAATTGATGACAAGATATAGATCAAAGCTTCGACATATGATAAAATCAATGAATATAATTGTCACTTTGAGAAGTATGTGATAAGCAACAACTCCCCCTAAATTTGTGCATTATTTTGAATTTGCATTTGAATGCAAATGCACAATCGATTAGGTATATGGGGCACTTCTTCCATGTCACATACAACTTGGTGGTGTGCGAGAATAATTAGAATGAGTAACAACGCACAACACAATCAAGCAAAGGTGAATGATCATCACATGAGTATTAAGATGATAGGAAATAGTAGCATGACCCATAACAACGTATGATCACACATAAACACAAAAGTATCTCACGTCAAACCAAAAGAACCAAATGTTTTGAAAAGCAATAAACACCAAAAAGCTCTCTTGCTCGAAGCCTAAAGATCTATATACACTTCTCCCCCTTTGGCAACAAGTTACCAAAAAGTTCAAAGGCATACATCTAAACGTTCTTGGAAATATTTCATCCAGTTGTTGACGAAGGAGTCGAGATTATAGTGTTGGCGAAGATCACTGCAGATGTCGTGGATGGAGTTGGAGTTACAGCTGGAGGAACTGGAGCAGATGGTGCAGGAGCTGTGCTGACAGTACCAGGAGCTGATGAAGAGGGCCTCAAGTCTTGTGCAGGCACTGTGGCTGATTTGGCCTGAGTGGTGAACTGAGTGCCCGGCCTTAGAGGTGATTCATTCTCATCATCATCGTCATCATCGTCGTCTGAAGTATAAGAGACCTGAAGGATGTGCACGGAGTCAACTTCATGCTGAAGCTCTATGATTGTCTTAGTCAGCCCGTCCACCTTATCATTAAGGGTCTTGATCCTAGTTTCAAAGATCCTGACAAGGCTGTTCTGGTTGTCCAGAATCCCCTTAATGTCCTTCTGCATGCCCTGAGCTGATGCTATCAATAGATCCATTTTCTCGTTCCTGGATCGAGGGGCTTGAGCACTAGTGTCTCTAACTGCCTCTGCCTCTGCTTGAGCTGCAACTGAAGTGGGATGATCAGCATCCATCACCACAACATTGTCCTCGAGATCTGGCTGTAGGGGCAAATGTGGATGATCTAGACTAAAGATGTGCTTCTCCACTTTTGAGTTGATAAGCATCTGGATGTAGGGTGCATAACAGCATGAGCACTTCTGGTCAGCAGCAACCCGCTTGATTGTCTCAACAATCAAATCCATGACTCTGATCCTGGTATGTCTGTTAAGGTGGATCAACATATTTATGGAGTGGCCTCGGATCATCTTTTCATCTCCGGACTTAGGCATCAAAGTATGCCTCAGAATGGTGTTCATAGTGCGGAGGCCAACCTGAAGAAAGTAGATTGATCCTAGCATGTGAGACTTCACACTGGCAGCAGGGATCTCCTTGTACATATTGGCCATAGCATTGTGAATAGCATTGGATTCTAAGTATACATCTAAGTCACCATCCTGTGCTTCAGGAACTCCTAAGATATTAGCCCATTCTTCAACAGTTGATTCATACCTTGCACCTTCAGTCATCCATACAATTCTACCATCTCCGTAGAAGTGTCAAGTGGAGTAGAATTGCATGATCATCTCATCATTCCAAGCTGTGAATTCTCTACCAACAAACTCATGCAAACCTATGCAACGGAAATTGTCTTGGACACTTGGAAAGTAGTCCTCATTCTCCTTGATGAATTTCCTATCAACATATTGCATATCACTTACAGCTGGACTCTTGCCAAAGAGCATAGTCTCATAGAAATCCTGTTGCTCTTTGGTATAGAATCTATAGTCCACAACTGTCTTCTTCCTCTGGGCATAAGGATCTATAGCTCTCCAGGCTCTCAATCCTGAATCCTTCCTCTTCTTCATATCTTCAGCTAGTGGGTAGCTGGCATTGTGTACTAGAAGATGTGGTCTGAGCTTCATCAAAGTTCTCAAATCATCATCAACTTCAGCTCTGGAGGCAGTCCCTTTGTTCTTCTTAGAAGCTGGAATCTGCATAGATGTCCTCTTAGGCTTCTCAGCAACAGCCTTCTTGGATGTGCTAGTCTTTGGCATAGCATCAGACATCAGTTTCTTTGCCTTCTTCTTGGGAGGAGCCTTTGTAGATGGCTCATCCTCCTCTTCCTCAGCAGCATCAGTAGCTTCTTAAGGATCCTCATACATGGAGGTAGGCCTGCCAGTCACATGAATAATCCTCTTCCTGGACTTTTTCTCCCCTGCCTTCTTAGGCATAACTTTCCTGGGGACTTCAACTGAGATAGTTGCTCTGGGAGTCTCATGAGCCTTGAAGGTTGAAGCAGGTGCATAGATCTTGCTGACAACCCTCCTGGAGGAAGTGACTTCAGTAGAAGACCTCCTTGCAGCTTTCTCTTGCTTCTTAGCAAGAATCTCTTCTTAAACAAAGTCTGAATCTTCTTCATCTGAGTTCAGCTTCTTCCTGGTTCTGGTGTCAGCCTTGGGCAACCCATGAGAGCTGGAGGTGCTTGGCTCTGAGAAAGAACTGGCTTCTGGGCTTGTTCCAGAACTCATATCAACTCCCTGCTCTCGCAAATTCTGACCGTCTTTTGAACATGGCATACTGTCCCTGTGAATAGAGTATAGAAGAGCAGAAGAAGATGAGTCATCAAAAAATGAGGCTGGTTTTTGAAATTTGAGCAACGAATTTTCAAAAGTTTTGCAATCTATCAAATAGATATCGGTGCAGCCAAAAAGAAACTTTCGGTGGGACCGAGACAAACTAACTCTCTAACAGGAACTTGGCAGCCTTTTCAGTAGGACCGAAAAGAGCCACTCGGTTCCACCGAGTCAGTTCTCAACCTCACCGAAAATCATATCAGCGAGACCGATATTTTTGTGTCGGTTCCAACGAGATTTATCGGGCGGACGGCAAAACCCTAGAAAATCAATCTAACTCGAAATTTTGGAGTTTTAAGTGGATGGATATATGAGCAAAGGGTGCATAGATGATTAATAGTAGTCCAATGCACAAGAATCGGATGGAAGCGCACTAGAGATCGAATCCGTACCCTAGCTTGGCGCGGATCCTCTACGACGGCGACGATGGAGCAGATTTCGTCGACGACGCGATTCCCAGTGGCGGAGGAGCTCGGGAAGACAAGGGCGATGACCAGGGATCTCGAGGCGGCAGCTTAGGGTTCTGAGGCGCGACGTTTGAAGATACAAATTTCAAAGCGTCGGGGTCCACAACATATACACCCTTCACTGTCGGTGATACCGATTTTATGTGTTCGATGCCACGGAGTTCCACGACTATTAGTTGACAGGGAAACTCGGTGTAACCGAGAATATGAAATCAGTGGTACCGAGATTGAAAACCAGATCAACCCTAGGCATTCGGTGAGACCGAGATTCTTGGTTGGTTCCACGGAGATGCACTTGGGAGGTTTTAATGGTCAGTCCTTGTCGATACGGAACTTCGAGTGCTCCACACACAGAGGGATCTAAAATCACTTGTTCAATTTTTTTGATGCAGCATGAATGGAATATGAGGTGAGAAAGCATAGATAGCTAAAGAGTGGTCCTAGGCATTCTTGTCCATCCAATTGGCAAAAGATAAATCAAAAGCCAGATAACAACAATTGGATGTCCTCCAATGAGAAAATAAATGCAGACCAACATGCTCACACAATAAGAGGTCAAAAGAAATCATGACAAACATGCACAAACACACTAGCATCTAACAAGCACTTGGGCGATGATGAAATCATCTATATATGAGTATCTGACTTAGGAGCCAAGTAAGAGTACTTGATCATAGGTCAAACTCATTGTTTAAGCACAAGTGGGGTTACCACTTTTACATAAAGCATTTACTGTTGTCACATACTAAGAGATGCTTTGACTCAAGTTTTAGAGTAAAGCTCCCCCTTAATATGACATCCCCCATAAGAGGGATAAACTAACCTTGGGTTTTGTCGATGAAGACTTCATGTTGGTGAGGTAGTTGTGGATGCTCAATGTTGATGAAGATCACCAAGAGTTGGGGGCATCCTTGTTGTTTCCTTACTCCTCTCACCTACATGGGTTAGTCCCAACACACAAGAGAGAAATACAAGGATATCTATGGATATGGAGTGCAAAGCATATGTTATGATGTCCATTGATTAGTTGATTACCTTGTCCCTTGCTTACCTTTGAGGGAATGTGTGGCTCCTTGAACTATTGCATTGAGTTGATGTTGAGTGCAAAAATTCCTTGCCAATAACGAATGTGAGTGAATTTCTTTGGCGGAGTCACCCCTCAAGGACTTACTAGTTCTTCTTCTTGGGAACCCACATCAAGTTGATGGGGATCCTTGGTGCTGAAGTAGCCTTTGTAGTAGTTGAGCTTGAAGTAGCCTTGGGAACCCACTCCACCAAAGCTAGAGATTCATCTTCATGTGAGTCAATGTCCTCTTGAAGCTTATTCTTGCCCTTGAGCTTGTGGTCTCGTGGTGGAAGTTCATCTTGAGCGTTTGTCCTCTTGGGAAGAGTATTTTCATACTTCTCCTTTCGAGGAAAAAACTTGGGCTTGGGATATTGACCTTCTTCCCATTCAACTCCATTAGCGTTGAAGTATCCAACACCATGATTCTTCCGGTATCCTCCGTGCTTGCGTACCATTTCCTCAAATTGCTTACATCCGGCAAGATTCTTGTAGATACCTTTTTCTATAATTCCTTTCAATAAAGCATTTTCTTGCTCAAGTGTAACTTGGCTAAGAGAATCATCATTAGTGGAATCAATAGAACTACTAGAAGCAACATCATTGGGTTTAGCATTTATATTGCTGCTACTAGATGAAGAACCTTTCTTGCTTTTGTTACTAGATTGCTTAGTTTTAACTTGAGGCATGAAGGTAGACAAGAGTAGTCGTTTGGCTAGATAAGATGAGGTCTTCTTTCGGAGATCATCATTGATAGCTTTGAGAAACTCATGCTCTTGCTCCAAGTTGAGCTTCTGGAAGCGTAGCTTCTCATGAGTTTTCACAAGCTCTCTATGATCTTCGAGAGTAGATTCATGAGCTAACTTAAGAGTGTTTAGTTCTTTAGTTAGTTTTTCTATTTTCATCTTATCATCATCAAATGACTTATCTTGACTAGCATGAGAATTATCAAGTTCATTTTGATCAACATCACTAGTTTTCTCACAAAGCAAGTCATCATCACAAAGTAAATCATCTTCATCACTATCAAAATCAAGATACTCGGGATGTGATACCTTGGGGCCTTTAGCCATGAAGCAACTTCCACTCCCTTCGTTTGGTGAATCAAATAGATCGTAGGAGTTGGTAGTCACTAGAGCAATTCCGGCAACACCATCATATTGACCATAGTCGGAGCCGGAGTGATAGCTTCTCTCAGAGTTGTTGTCGGAGTCGGAGCCGAAAACCCATTCACCAACATGAGCTTGATGTTTTCTTCTTGTGTAGCTCTTGGTGTACTTGTCCTTCTTCTCCGAATCTCTACTTCTCCTTGAGTGTCTTCCTTCATAACGATCATCTCTACTCCTTCTCTCTCTTTATGGTGATTCATTCCTTGAGCTTCGTCTTTGATGTGACTCTTCTCTTCTTTTGTAGGGAGCCGTGCACTCATTAGAGTAGTGTCCGGGCTTCCCACAATTGTTGCAATTGCGGCCACGACTTGACGAACGCTTCTCTTCATATCTTGAGTTGGAGTTTCTTTCTTTGCCTCTATTCTTGGAGAACTTGTTGAATTTCTTGAGGCTTCTCTCTTCATTGGTGACAAGGTTGTTGCTTGAAGTTGTGGGAGCATCACTTGTGGCTTTGTAAGCACCGCTGGACTTGTGATGAAGTTCTTCCTTATCTTTGAGTGTCATCTCATGAGCAACAATCCTTCCAATGACTTCCGTAGGCTTGAGATCTTTGTAGTTTGGCATCATTTGGATCAATGTGCACACGGTGTCGTATCTCTCATCCAAATCTCTAAGTATCTTCTTAATGATGAATTTGTCAGGCATTTCTTTGCTTCCTAAGCCGGCAATCACATTTGTGATGAGAGCTAGCCTAGAGTACATCTCTACAACTCCTTCACCATCCTTCATCTTGAACTTATCAAGCTGACCTTGAAGAACATCTAACTTGGATTCTCTCACGGACTCAGTTCCTTCGTGCATATCAACCAAAGTATCCCAAATCTCTTTTGCATTCTCAAGACGGCTGATTTTGTTGAATTCTTCAGGGCATAAGCAGTTGAAGAGAATGTCGCATGCTTGAGCATTGAGTTGCAACATCTTCAACTCATTTGCGGTCGCTTCACGATCCGGTTCCCGTCCATCCGCAAAGAACTCACTTTGCAAGCCAATAGAAACAACAGCGGAAACGGCAGGGTTATGACCAAGAATATGCATTTTCATTTTGTGCTTCCAACTAGAAAAATTAGTGCCATAAAAGTATGGACCTCCACGGTGATAACTTCCCTCACTAGATGCCATGGTCTCCTAGGTTGTGAGACCTAAGCAATGGAAACCAATGCTACGGTACCACTTGTAGGACCGGAACTATGTCTAGAGGGGGGGGGTGATTAGACTACTTGACCAAATAAAAGTTTTGCCTACACCAAGTTTTAGGGTTGACAGTTTTTAGCATTTTATGGCAAGTCAAGTACACCCTACACGTGCAAGTCTAAGAGTATATAGCAGCGGAAAGTAACAACAAGCATGTATAGAAGGGATAGGGTAGGAAGACCAAACGCAATTGTAGACACGATGAATTTTCCCGTCGTTACGATAGGTGGTGCTATCGTACATCCACGTTTATGGAGTCTTCAACCCACGGAGGGTAATGGTCGCTAGATTCCACGAAGGGCTCCACCCAAAAGGGTCCACGAAGTAGCAACCTTGACTATTACATAACGGCTTCCGTCCACGAAGGACTAGCCTCACTATGGGTAGATCTTCACGAAGTAGCCGATCTCCTTGCCCTTACAAACTTCTTGGTTCACTCCACAACACGAAGTAGCAGGCTCACAAGCGACACCTAACCAATCTAGGAGGCATCACCCTCCAAAAGGTAATAGGCTCTGTAATGACGATGTACTCCTTGCTCTTGTGCTTCAAGATGATAGACTCCTCAGCACCCAATCACTCTCTCACAGATTTGGCATGGTGGAAGAGATGGGATTGGTGGAAAGCTACTTGGGGAGGCTAGAAATCAAGATCCATATGATTGGAGTGGAAAATCATGACCTCAATACAAGGGTAGGTGGTTCTCTCTCAGAAAATCTGATAGGATAGGTATGGAATAGTTTTGAGTGCTTCTCTCTTGAGTAGGTGGTGTTGAAGGGGTATATATAGGCATCCCCAAAAATCCAACCGTTACACACAAAATGACCAACTCGGTGACACCGATGTGTTAACCTCGGTGGTACCGAAGTGACCAAAAGGTGGCAACTTTTGAATCTCGGTGAGACCGATATAGGAAACTCGGTTGCACCGACAAGGTAACCAACGGTCAGATTTCCAATCTCTGTGACGCCGATCCAACTTTCTCGGTGGGACCAAAAATGTGAATTTGCGTAACAAAACGTTGGCAACCTAAACTTGGTGGCACCGGTATGGAATCGGTTGCACCGAAGTGGCTAGGGTTTGGCATAGTCTCTCTAGGTTATGGAATCTGTGGCACCGATATGGAAAAGTTGGTTGCACCGATTTTGAGTGTTGGGTATAGAACAGAGTTTGGTGGGAGAGTTTTTGGATGTTTTTGGCGACTATCACTTGTGCACATTTGAGCATATTGTTCACCAACAAAACCTTACCCCCTTTTAATAGTATTGGCTTTCCTATCGACTCAAAGTGATTTCTCACGAATATAAAATGTAGAGTCCTCTTGCTTGAAGCTTGGCCAACCTATTTATTTGCATCTTGGGGTATGTCCACACTCTCCTTTTGCCAATCCTATCACTGAACATTTCCTGAAATATACTTGGTGGAAACATTAGTTTAATGACTTATATGTTGTTATTAATTACCAAAACCACCAAGGGAGCAAATGTGCTTTCACCTAGTACCACCTGGGTATAGGATACCGGTTCGGTTGCTAAATGTTAGTAACTCGAAATAAAAGCTATGGAATAAATGGAGACTAGCTAAGTGTGAGGTGACAATGTATGTTGGAAATATTTCCAAGGTTGATGGGATCAACATCGCACGCTCTCTCTACCTGTGGGATTAGTGACAAACCTAAATAAATGTTATTTGGTGTTTGCGTTAAGCATGAACATGATTGGATCGTGTTTATTGCAACAAGGTTATTCATTTAAGTTAGAGAATAATGGTTATTCTGTTTACAGGAATGATACCTTCAATGGTCATGCACCCAATGAGAATGGTTTGTTGAATCTTGATCGCACTAATACACATGTTCATAACATTGATGCCAACAGATACAAAGTTAATAATGATTGCACCACATACTTGTGGTACTGCTGCTAAATGTCATATTGGTGTAAAGCACATGAAGAAACTCCATGCTAATGGATCTTTGGACTCATTCGATTTTGAATCGATTGAGACATGCGGACCATGCCTCTTGGGCAAGATGACTAAAACCCGGTTTTCCGGCTTGATGGAACGGGCAAGTGACTTATTGGAAATGATACATGTTGATTTATACGGTCCAATGAGTGTTTTAGCTTGCGGTGGATATCATTATTTTCTTACCTTCGCTGATGATTTGAGTACATATAGTGTATATTTACTTAATGAAACACAAGTCTGAATCGTTTGAAAAGTTCAAGCAGAATCAGAGTGTAGTTTGAGATCATCGTGACGAGAAGATAAAATGTCTACGATATGATCGTGGAGGTGAATATCTGAGTTATGAGTTCGGTACACAACTTAAGACAATGTGAAAGTTGTTTCACAACTCATGCCACCTGGAACACCATAGTGTGATGGTGTGTCCGAACGTCGTAGTCATGCTCTATTGGATATGGTGCAAATTATAATGTCTCTTATCGTTCTACCACTATCATTTTGGGTTATGAATTAGAGACAACTACATTCACTTTAAATAGGGCACCATCTAAATCCGTTGAGATGACACCATATGGTTTGGCAGAAACCTAAGCTGTCATTTCTTAATGTTGGGGCTATGACGCTTATGTGAAAAGGGTTTTCACCTAATGAGCTCGAACCCAGAGCGTACAAATGCATCTTCAAAGGATACCCTAAGAACAGTTGGGTATACCTTCTATCTCAGATCCAAGTGCAAAGTCTTTGTTGCTAAAAACGGGTCCTTTCTAGAGAAAGAGTTTCTCTCGAAAGAATTGAGTGGGAGGAAGATAGAACTTGATGAGTTTGTTGAAACTTTGTTCAACCAGAGAGTAGCACAACACAGAAAGATGTTTGTGTGGAGCCTACATCAGTTGAATAGGAAGTTAATGATGATGATCATCAAGCTTCGGATCAAGTTACTATCAAACCTCGTAGGTCAACAAGGACGCGTACTCCTCCTGAGTGGTACGACAACCCTGTCTTGGAGGTCATGTTGTTGGACAATGATGAACCTACGAGCTATGGAGAAGCGATGATGGGCCCAGATTTCGACAAATGGTTAGAGGCCATGAAATCCGAGAAAGGATCCATGTATGAAAAGCAAGTGTAGACTTTGGTAGACTTGCTCGTTGGATGGCAGGTCATCGAGTACGAATGGACCTTTAAGATGAAGACAGACGCTGATGGTAAATGTCAGCATTTATAAAACTTGACTTATCGCAAAGAAGTTTCCGACAAGTTCAAGGAGTGGACTGCGATGAGACTTTCTCACTCATAGCGATGCTAAAGTCTGTTGGAATTATGTTAGCAATTGCTGCATTTTTCAATTATGAAATCTGGCAGATGGATGTCAAAACATCGTTTCCTTAACAATTTACTTGAGGAAAGGTTGTATGTGATACAACCAGAAGGTTTTGTAAGTCCTAAGTATGCTAAAAGGTGTGCGAGCTCCAGCAATCCTTCTATGAGCTGGAGCAAGCATCTCAGAGTTGGAATATATGCTTTGATGTGGTGATCAAATTTTTGAGTCTATACAAAGTTTATGAGAAACTTGTATTTACAATAAAGTGAGTGGGAGCACTATAGAGTTTCTGATAAGCATATGTGGATTACATATTGTTGATCAGAAATGATGTAGACTTTCTGGAAAGCATAACCGGTTGTTTGAAAAGAGTTTTTCAAAGGAAGACCTCGATAAAGCTACCTAATTGTTGAGCATCAAGATCTATAGAGATAGAGCAAGATGCTTGATGAGACTTTGAATGAGTACATACCTTGACAAGATTTTGAAAGAGTTCAAAATGGATGAGTCAGAGAAAGCGTTCATGTCTGATTTGTAAGGTGTGAAGTTGAGTAAGACTCAAAGCTCGACCACGGCAGAAGAAAGAGAAAGGACGAAGGTCGTCCGCAATGCTTTAGCCATAGGCTCCTTATAGTATGCCATGTTGTGTACCGCACCTGTGTGTGCCTTGCCGTGAGTCTGTCAAGGGGTACAAGAGTGATCCAGGAGTGGATCACTCGACAACGGTCAAGATTATCCATAGTAACTAAAAGATTAAGGAAATGTTTCTTGATTATGGAGGTGATAAAGAGTTCGTCGTAAAGAGTTACGTCAACGCAAGCTTTAACACGAATCCGGATGGATCTTAGTAGCACTCTGGATACGTATAGTGGAGCAGCCATTTGGAATAGCTCCAAGTGGAGTGTGGTAGCTGTGTCTACCGTATGACATCGAGATTTGCAAAGTACACACGGATCTGAATGTCACAGACCCATTGACTAAAAGACCTCTCTCACATGCAAAGCATGGTCGAGCCCCAGAACTCATTGGGTGTTAGATTCATAACAATGCGAATCACAAGATGATGTGAACTAGATTACTAACTCTAGTGCAAGTGGGAGATTGTTGGAAATATGCCCTAGAGGCAATAATAAATTGGTTATTATCATATTTCCTTGTTCATGATAATTGTTTATTATCCATGCTAGAATTGTATTGACCGGAGACTTAAATGCATGTGTGGATACATAGACAAAACCTTCTTGGGTCGAAATACCCCTCCCGGTGGTCTCCCGGTACACTATCGGCACTCCCGGTACACAACCGATGAGCCCGAAACTCTTCCGGTGACACAAATAGGACTTCCTATATATCAATCTTTACCTCCGGACCATTTCGGAGCTCCTCGTGATGTCCTGGATCTCATCCCGGACACCGAACAACCTTCGATCACCACCATGCATAACTCTCTACTACCGAAACGTCACCAAACCCTAAGTGTGCAGACCCTGCGGGTTCGAGAACTATGTAGACTACATATTCTATGAAGAATAGTTCTCGAATAGTTCTCGAACCCACAGGGTCTGCACACTTCAGGTTCGGTGACGTTTCGGTAGTATAGAGTTATGTATGGTGGTGACCGAAGGTTGTTCGGAGTCTCGAATGAGATCCCGATTCTCACGAGGAGCTCCGGAATGGTCTGGAGGTAAAGATTGATATACGGTATAATAGTGTTTGGTCTCCGGAAGGGTTCTGGAATTCATCGGAAATAGTTTCGGATGTTTCCCGAAATGTTTGGGGTACAAGGACACTTTATTTGGGCCAAGGAGTAAAGCCCACGAGGCTTTAGGAAGGTGCAAAAGATGTTTTGCGGAGGCCAGGGGCCAGACGCCAGGGACCCTGGCGTCTAGGGCCAGACGCCGAGGACCGTGGCGTCTGGTCTTGGAGTCCGAGCAGGACTCTTGCCTTGCGGGCAAACCGACGTTGACGAGGATTTTTCTCCAAGTTTCGACCCCGGGGCTCAACATATAAATAAAGGGGCAGGGCTAGCACTTGGGACACATCAAGAAACCCTAAGCCACGTGCTGCCTCTCCTCTAGTTCGTAGTTTCTCCTTTAGATCGGTTTCAGCGGTGCTTAGGCGAAGCTCTGCTGGAATTGCTCCACCACCATCGCCGCAACACCGTCGTGCTGCCAGAAAACTCGTTTACCTCTCTGCTCCCTCTTGCCGGATCAAGAAGGCGGAGATTGTCATCTAGCTATATGTGTGCTGAACATGGAGGTGTCGTCCGTTCAGTCCTAGATCGGAAGGACCATGATTAAGATCATGATACGATTCGTGATTGGATCGCGGGATGGACCGTGATGAGATCGCGGGACGGATCGTGATTAGATTGCGGGACAGATCGTGATGGGATCGCGGGACGCTCAGCGATTTGGATCACGAAGACGTTTGACTACATCAACCACATTACTTAACGCTTCCCGCATAACGATCTACAAGGGTTTGTAGATCCACTCTCCCTCTCGTAGATGCTCATCCCCATGGATAGATCTTGCGTGTGCCTAGGAATTTTTTTGTTTCCCATGCAACGTTCCCCAACGCATTGGTTTGCGGTGTAGGAATGCCGGTGCCTGTGCTTGTCGACCTCCCCTCAGCAAGAATGGGCTCGTCACTAGAAGCCCTTGTCGAAGATCCATCTCTAGGAGGCATAGTCAACGGAGGCGGAGCATCAGGGGCGGTCTCCAATGGCTCTCCTTGTTGTTGCTCTTCTTCTACAAGCTCGGTGATGTCAGTAGCGAAGATACATATCCCAACGTTCGCCAGTGGGAAATGAGTAACAAACTCACACTGGGGGCTGTGTTCAGGACTGCGTCGTGGGCTGGGCTCCGGGCTAATGTCTATCAACTCTGGCGCACCTTTGGTGCTTGCTGGCGGCTCATCGCCCATTGAAGTCTTTGCCTTCTTCATCATCCTTTGCGCCAGCGTTTCCGTATCTCTGCGGGGACAGGCCAAAGCGAGGCAAACAAGTTAAGCGAAGTTGGAAATTCAAAGGATAAAAGATGTGACAGGATCAGTACTCTTCTTCTTTCGAGCTAAAGGCGGATAGGTCAAAGTTAACTTCCGACACGGTGTCCATGTGAGGAGGAGAAGGAGTGGTCCTGGGTCGCATGGCTGTAGCAGAAGCAGAGGGTTGTTGTTGAGCTTCTTGCCGCTGCGCATCCTTGTCAGCCGCCCTCTTGTCGGGGGCTGCACCACTTGAGAAAGGTTGGAGAACTGAGGCACCGAAGGAGGCTTTCCAAAGAACACGCTCTCGGCAGCTAGGGGTTAGGGGTTCCTCGTGCAGCTGCCCCTCGGCTGTATCTTCCACAAAAGGACCCCCGGCAGCGGTGCCACTCTGCTCTCCGGCAACCTCGCCCTGCCCGAAAGTTTTCCCTCTGATATCACTTTTCTTCACTGGCTTCCCCTTCCGTCAAGCCAGCGCTGCCGACCTCCATGGCAAGATTCGCCTCTTCCATCCTACTGGCGATGTACGCTATTTCTTCTTCAGTGGTGGGGCGGATGAGGTTCGTTTCTTCTCAGATGGCCCTCTCCGACAAGTTGTCAAAGAATTCTTGTGCCTTCTCTGTGGATGTCTCTTCTCAAGTTCTATCAAGGTCGTGAGCATTACACACCAGCATCATGGCAATGATTGAGACGAAGGCAGAGTTGTTGCACAGAGGAATTACGCCAGCTGACAACCCATACCTCGTGTCAAGACTGAACAGTTTGTGGCAAAGAGTTGCGTGCTGCATGGCTGTCAAGTTGTTAATCAAATAAGGGAGTAGCCTCATGATATCTCTCGCATTCCCGAACTCCCAGGCTGGTCTCCCTTTGTTCTGCAGAGGGGCGATGGACGGCGAAGGAAATCAGCGCCAATCATCTCTAATGTGAGCCCGACAACTTTAAGGCGGTGGATCCTGGTAATTGCAATTGTGAGCTTCTCATCTTGAAGATCGAGGGCCCTCCAGTCATTGCCGCGCACCATCTTTGTTTGTCGAGGCGAACGGAAGGGTTGAGGATCTTTCTCCTGAATCCAGCACCACATGGCCCGCCATTCTTCTCACTTCTCGTGGAAGACCATGTCTGGGTATATCTCCTTGTTCCATGACCTTGGGATCCAGGTGATAGAACCAAAAAGGGCCTCTCCCTTTTGAATGCGGGGAATGAAATAGTGTCGGAAGAGGGTTGTGTTGGGGACTACTCTGGCGAAGTTTTCACACAGATGGGCAAAGACTGACATGCATGTCATGGCATTGGGCATAAAATCCAAGAGATGGAAGCCGTATGTGTACATGATGTCATTGAAGAAATCAAAAAATGGAGGACAGAACCCGCAGTAAAAGTAATCGGCAAAGAATGGGAATTTATCTGGGCCACTCTTGGAGGAACCTGGACTCACGCGAGTAGCAGGATGAGCCTTCGTCTCCCTCGCCCACATGCACTGGTATCGCTCCTTCAAGGCGCTCGCATCGAGCGCCAAAATGAGGACGACGTGCTCCCTCCGCATCTTCGCCATCTCGCTCTCCATGACGGCGGCTTTCACCTCCTTGCCCCTGCTCGCCTTGGGCGGCATGGCGGCTATGGGAGCAGAGGCTGGGGACGGAGAGGGCGTGGATGTGGCGGATGAGTGGGAGAGGTTATGTCTCAGGCTCGTGGAAGGAGATGACGGTGGTTTCCAGATTGGAAAGGACAAGAGGTAAATGAGCAAGCACCTCTGTGGATTCCTTCTTATGGGGAAGGCGTGAGGCTACCTCTTTACTAGTCAATGTGAAACACTTTTGCGAGTGCGCTGCAGTTACGACCGCTCCATACACCTATCCCACGTCGCGCACTCAGCGTGCGTCGTTGGGGGCGCAGTAAGCAGAATGATTACAACTGATGTCTCTCACCACGTGTGCCCGTGCACCGTTTGGGCCTAGCCCAACAATGCCTTGCACCCGTATATGGCCGAGGCCCGGAGGCTCCTGTCGGTGTACTAAAGTTTGGGTCTTTTAGTACCCCATACTTGTGCACGAACGGTTGTAGCCACACCAGCGGCAAGGGCTACTGGGGGACAACTGAATGCAACTGCAGGAATGTCAAGAAGGAAGTCAAGTCAATAATCACAAGACAGAAGACCAAAAGTTGGGACCCCGGCAAGATCTTGTCGGCATGGCTTACAGAGCCCCAGCAGGACCAGCACCTGGCAAGACCTTGCCAGCCTGTCACGACGCCAGCGCAACGACCAGCTTGTTAGACATGCCTTATCCTCCAGAGTACGTGTCAAGGTGCTAACGATGATGGGGTTAAGCGGTCTTGATGGGACGGTCTCTTTTTCCGTGCCCAAGAAAGTTAGGATAGCTAAACGGAGTATTTAATGTGTTTGTCCTATGCCATCAGTATTAGGTATGATAATACTATAGCAACTTGACACCTCATGTATGTACTGTGTGCCACTATTGATGACCCCTTTGACATACCAAAGGAGGCCCAAGGCGTAGCTACAGGGAGGAGGAACTTCTGGCCGAGACGTATGCGTAGCGGCTGTGTACTGTTCATCACATAGCGCTCCTGAAGCCAAAGCTCAAAGACTCAGAATACACTAAAGCAGGAGTAGGGTTTTACGCTTCTCAGCTGCCCGAACCTGGGTAAAAATCCCTCATGTTTCTCGCTGGATCTGCTCTTTGTACACGCCTCCTCCCTGCCGAACCATAAGGGATCCACGCGATCCCGTAGGTGTCGTACGCCCACACGAACGATCCGAAGTGAAAAAGACGTTCCTTTACTGCCATCGGACTAGCCAAAAAATGCGAGTCACCAGGCTTCCAATGTGCCTCGGATATGACTTTTTGTCCTAGATACTTGTTGCGCAGTAGAGTTTGCCAAACACCATCCTTAGTAAGTACCTTCAATAACCATTTACTAAGTAAGGCACCATTTTTTACTTCGAGGTCCTGAATAGCTAAACCTCCCTGGTCTTTTGGTCGACAAACCACATTCCATTTGATTAACCTATACTTTTTCTTTTTCTTTTACTATCTCTTTGCCAAAAGAATCTGGATTTTGAAGTAATCCAGTCTTTGCAGAACCCCTTTGAGAAGATGGATTTATGATAGCATGTACAGAACCATTGTGAGAAAGGAAGTGGTCAAAACTAGTCGTCCTCCAACAAAGGGCAACTTGCCTTTTCAACTGCTCAATTGTTTCTCCAATCGCACTTCAACATGTTTTCACTTCGCTTTAGTTAAATGTCGATAAAGAACTAGAATTCTCAAATATTTAGTCGAGAATTGGCCTTGCGCGCAACTGAACAATTCAATGTATTGTGCACCCGTGTGCCCTTGGCTTCTCCAGAACAAAATAGTTCACTTTTATGAAAGTTAATTTTTAGACCTGACATTTGTTCAAAAATTGAAAGCATGAGTTTCATATTTTGACCCTTATCTAGGTCATGCTCCATAAAAAGAATCATATCATGAGCATATTGCAAGATAGAAATTCCATCACCCACAAGATGTGACACTACTCATGTAAGTTGGTTGTACTGTTTGGCACGTTATATCAAAGTAGCCAACATGTGAGCGACAATGTTAAATAACAATAGAGACAGAGGATCACCTTGACGTAATCCCTTTTTCCGTTGGTAGTAATGGCCTACATTGATAGTTGCACTTCCTCTAGTACCGAAAATTTAGATTCACTCATGCCATTTATCGGACGAGCCTTTCAATTTGAGAGTTTGTTGGATAAATGACCATTTAACTTTATCATATGGCGTTTAGGATGGCAGTACAACATGGTCAGCAACCGTGTTGAGACTATTTGTCACCACTTTGGTGAAGTTATGTATTGTTTGTGTTGCTTTCCGTGTTTGTATTATTTTTCGTGCGATATATGTTTTCAAACACTGTGTGGCTTTATCTGTTAGGA